>CM065654.1:22854897-23006093 GCA_033220385.1 Triplophysa yarkandensis | reverse complement strand
TGCACATTCCCTTTCTCAAGTTGAAGGCAGCTATCTCTGCCACACATAAAGCCTCCATCAACACAGACATGTTAAGGTGGAGGATTGTGGGTGGAGTGTGTGGGTTATATCTCCCTGCAGCAGATGTTCCTTTACCTGGCACTAGCTCCTATATTAATTTCCTGGGGATTAGCTCACAATGCCTAGTCTCACACTCTACACCAGTCTCAGTGTAGATAGAGATTATTGTCATTGTAACAGAACAAATTAAAGTCATCTTGCTGATCTGGGGTCCGTTGTTGCTAATATGGTTATAAATAAACGTATACAGCTCAGCACTCTTGCTCTGTTTGGACAAGGACTAATGTGTTAATCATGTATTAAACTCCTCCCTGTCTCTTCTTACTGGACCGCATATATGCACAGCATATAGATGAACAAAGCTCTGTTTTAAACCCCAATGAGCTTCACGTGGGTCATCAGATTAGATTTTAAGAAGTCATATAACAGTGATTTACACCCAGACTCAGTAAACACTCAGCAACCAAAGAGAAGCTGTCATGATTGTTAATAAAGTAAATTAAAACTTAATATGCTGTCCAGATAGGCTGCATTTAAAAGGTATTGTAGTAAGGCCTCATTATTTTATTTGATAGTCACATCAAACAGTCTAATCTAGAAGTGCACATGTGTTTCTCCCTGCAGTTCAGCATTTTCAGTGTTATATAATGGTTTCCAAATATTTTTTGACAAATAGATTTTAATAATGCTCGGTCTGAAAACACATGCACATTGATATCATTTCTCTTCCAGGAATGAAATCAAGGTTGTGGTTTTGGATTTAGGCAGTGCTCTCGGGTCTGGGCTGAGTTTCTTCATTTTGTCTCTCCTGCAGAAATTTCTTTGTAGTCTGACTGCATACACACATGATAGAACCCCTTAAGATCATAGGGACTCTATGCTTGATTAATAGGATTTTGTTAGTTGTTATATGACTGTTTTTAACTTGTGTATGCTGTTAAATAATCATGTCCACTCCACTTGTTTGTTGCCATCTATTCTATTGTCCTGTTGAAAGTTAAAACACCACAAGTGAGTGTAAAGCAAATTTGTTACATTATTTAACCTAACGGATGGGGTAAAAGTTTGTGAACAAATTTGTATGCTTGCTTAATGAAAGGCTGACTTAAAAGTTTGAAGTAAATTTAAGTCAGATGGTATAAGTTTGAAGTTTCAAATGATAGCATAGGAAAGTATATTAAAGCTAGATAAAAACAGTTTGGACAGTGTTTAGGTTAACTTTTGTAATATGATATTGCCAAAACAAACCCCTGTGTTTCTATAATATTCTGGTGTGGACATATTGGTGTTGCTAGACAGTTACTAAGGTATTTTGTTTGGTTTGGGCATGACTTTATAGTTTCATGAAGATCATGGGAGACTGATTGGTTGCCTGAGTTAACGCAGCTCACCTCCCGTGTATCTACGAGACTGTGTTGCAAAGACATCACTGTGGGCCATATATATGTCAATGGGGTCAGTTGCTTGGCGTAGCTTGATTGGATCATGATGATTTTGGGAAAATGATTGGTCGCATTAGTTAAATGAAAACATGAAACAGAGAGATTTATATGTGTGAGTGAGTTTACGATTAAGAGTTGACAGTTGAAGTTCATTATCAGCTTAAGTTAAACACTCTATTTATTTAAATCAATGGCTTTTTTTGGGTAGCTTCATCTGCATCTGCTTGTGGGAGGAAAACCTTAATTCCAACCCACTTCCTCAGACCAGATTTTTACAGCTGTAACTTGAAGGTTTTTTGTACTTTTCATGTAAAGTAGGGGTAACAGGGCTCTAGACTAACTTTTTGCACTTGTGCAACCAAATTTTTCAACCACACGGAAATTAACCCAAACCTTTTTTACTAATTACATATTACATTTAAACTCCAGATAAAAAATAATTAAAAGTTAACCGAACTAATTTTTCATATTGTACTAAATCCTTTTTGATAATGTTTAAACTTCAGAAAAATGACCTGCTTTTGTGAGACAAGAAACTTCTTAAGATTTATGTGTATTAAAATGTGCAACCCAGAAGTTACAAAATCCAACAATTTGTGAACCGATGCCTCTTCATAGCAAATAATATAATTACTTTATTTTAATTTTCCTTTGTCCATTAATAAGAAAAATGTAGCATTATGGACTAGGATGATTCTAAAAATAATGCTTTAAAAATTTAAAGAGAGACCTCACATGGGTTTTTAAAACAACAAACTTAACATTTAGGCATTAAGCAGACCTTTTATCCAAAGCGACTTACAAAGAGCCGATACAAATATTCGATCAATACAAATGTTGATATGTGTGCTATAATTAAAACCTTTGGTAAAAACTTTATATTTTCATGGTAGGTTTGATATTTTCAGGGAAAAGCAGTTACGAGACGGTAGGCGTATTATTAGTATTGACTGCATAAGCTATATTTCACTCCAAACCTGCGTGAACCTTACGCACAAAAGGAAAATTATATTGAACATTTGCAAATAAAGTAGTATCACATTCTTTCGAGCGGAAGGGATAAAAATCAAACCTTCCTGGTGGATAGACAGGTGTATAAAAAAAGGTAGTGTCACATTTTATGTCTCCGTGGACGAGGAATGCAAATTTCAAAGACCTCTTCTTGTAATGAATCTTCGGTGACTCCTTTAAATGAAGTTAATGCAACATCATTGCTGTACATCGGGTTATGTTCAAGCAAATTGTTTTTGGCTTACATTTAGTGAAGGGAAGTTGTTTTGCAATATTGAAAAAAAATTAAATTTGCGTCCTCGTCTGATGATCTGTTTGCTGCTGATAACCCTTAAAGGCACCGGTACGACCTCAGATTTTTTAAGTTGCACCATTGAGAAAGTAGGTGGCATGTGCAACCAAATTGGTCACACTCCAGAGCACTCGTTGTCGTGATACTAAAACCAAACCATACAAACTGTGATAAACCTACCTCGATATATACAGCAAAACTCTCATTGCGTACTTATTCCCGGCCCCGACCATCGTAAGCTTCAGCTACACCTGAGGTGAGCCTTGCTGATTGATTTTCATAGAATCTTTCAAAGCACAATATCTTTTGTGTGATCATCGCATATCACAGACCAGTAACGGCACAAAGCAGTGTGGATTAACGGATCCAAATTATTCAATCTAGGCGTACATCATCAGTAAAATTAGCTTCTTGATGAGATTTTTAAAGAGGTTTTGGCTTATTACTCTATACCAACTTCCAAACCTAAACCGCACTGTGGCTCAATAAACATAAAACCAAAACAAGCTTAGGAATTGGGCTTTTGCTACAATCTTAAAGGAATATTTAACTCAAAAACATAATTGCTTGCGCTCAATGCATCTTGTTTCACAAGAATACAATCGGAATTCTAAAAGCCTTTAAACTGGCTCTTCAAAGCATTATAATGGGAGTGAATGGGGGTGAGATTTTGGAGCCCCAAAAAGAACATCAATTGATCAAAAACATAATATCCATATTTACAACTTTAAAACCATAATGTCTCACTTCTGTGCAAACACAGCCAAATTATAACAAAAGTTATACATTACAGTTTAAAAAGTTGTTAGTATGAATGTTTTCATTTAATATATTGTTTTGCTTCAGAAGGACTTTATTAACCCCATGGACTAATGTAAAGCCGATTAATTGGGATGAATGCACTTTTAAATTTAGATAATCTCATCCGCCATTATCTCTCACTGCTAGCTTAAATGCTGTTATAACTCAGATGCATGGAATATACATATATACCTAGGATGCCTTTTAGGACGAGTAAAACATATGGTAACTTACATTTTGGGTGAACTCAAAAAAATTGGTCAACCAGTCCTCAAACGACAATTTATTTTTCATTGGATTAGGATTGTTCCAACAAAAGATTTACCTCTATACTCTTCCGAATTTGAGAACAACGTATTAGAGAACAATAATAAATAATATTTGTTGACACTAAATTCCTAACAATTCTGTAACCAATTACCAATTAAACAATTAGCTTAAAAATATAAACCTTTATGTGTTTGAACTGTAACAGAAATATACCTTGGAATGGGTCTCATTAACCTACATAACACATTTAGATATTTGAGTAGTATTTTTCGTGGTTTTTGATGTGCTTCATTGATTTATCACACACTCCTTTAGTAGCAGTATTTGTGTAGTGTGTTTGTAGACAGCTCTACGGGGGCTTTGCTGTTTACTGCTTTTGTATAGAATAGATCATGTGTAGTGATTGTATGATCATAGATGTACGTGTGTGCGTGTGTGTGTGCGTGTGTGTGCGTGTGTGTGCGTGTGTGTGCGTGTGTGTGCGTGTGTAGGTGTGTGTGTTAGTGTGTGTGCGTGCGCGTGCGTGTGTGTTTGTGTATGTGTGTGTGTGCGCGCCCACTGGAACTAGAACTGTGTTAAAACACAAAGCACTGAGGTATGTGAGTGTTGATCTTCTGCCAGTGAGCTGCAGGGCTGGAGATGGTGGGGGAGGGGAAAGAGAGAGAGAGAGAGAGAGAGAGAGAGAAGGGAGAGAGGGAGATATGGACTTGGAGGAAAAGCTGGCGCACCAATTGTATTCCTAACTTAAAAAAGACCATGAAACTGTGCATATAAGAGAAATTGGGGGTAGGACAGTAAAGTGTTTGAGAGACCGGTTAAATGTTTGTTGTGTCCTCAGCACAGCAGCAGACAGGACAACATTTCAAAAGATAGAGGGGCATTGTGGTGGTGAACCTGCTTTAATAAGTGACAATGTTACCCTAAAATCTAATTTCAGCTAAGATGATGACCCAAACAAACCTACAGACACCCAATTAAACATATGCTGTACACCTGTGCCGGGAAACGGCATCTGATTTTCAGCATCTATGTTTTCACACTTTTTCTTAAACCTAGGAGTATATTTGGCTGGATCACCCATGTCAGTGATATTTGAGCATATACCTGCCCAAGGGTAACCCCTAACCATAGGAGCCAAAATCCACAGAGACACGCAGTTGCTTACTTTGGGATTAAGGAGCAAATAATATGAGAACTGTTTGACAGAAATTAGACTCTTGTTGTGTCCATTTGCAATAGATGGGTAAATCATTTAATAGTATTTTACTTGTTTTTTTGGTTGGTCGTTTGATACTTATATTGTGTTCTCCTTCTCAAGACCCGGTTGTAGTGTTTACTGTGCTCAAAGGAATGGATTACCATTTACTCACCTTTAAGTGGTTTTAAATCGGAATACATTTATTTGTTCTGATGAACACAAAGAAGACAAAAAATAAGGTCTTTGACCCTTTGACTACTATATTATGAGATAATATTTTAGCATTTTCAGAGTAGTCACCCTTTGACAAGCCTTTGCAAAAACGTATATTTGGCATGTATTCCTGAAGATTCTTTAGATCTTAACCCGAAATCTATTTTTCTATTGAAAGGAATGTTGGCACGATCGAATTTGTATATACAAAAATATTTCAAACATGCTATCAGATGAAAATTTATTTTAGATCTATTTTTAGAAACATTTTTGTCAAGTGGTCCCAAACATTTGACTGGTGGTGTTCATTAAGTAATTTTAACACTGTAAACTTAACACTACAACATTAAAAATAACACTACAGCTCTCTTTAGTTAGAATTAAGATGAACAAAATGGCCATCCTCGCACTACACTAATTCTAGCCAAACACTAGTATTTTAACAAAGGCTTTTCCAGATATTTTTGTAATAAATGTATCCAATGTGTATGATATTACTTTTAGAAAAGTCAAATGTGGGATACAGCACTTATTTGCATAAATAGTTTCCTGAGAAAGCGTGAAAAGTTCTAAGTTCAGTCAAGCTAAAGTCTGAGGATATTTGAAGATGACAAGAGTGATAGACCACTTTTTTGTGAAAGAATGTTAAGTACAATGCATGTATAAAACACATAACATGCCACGCTAAACGCCTTGTTCAGGTTTCCTCTCTTCCGGCTGTCTTTCAACGCCAGGCAGCAGCAAACAGATCATCAGACGAGGCTGAAAATGGAGTTTAACGTTGTCTTTAATATTGCAAAATAACTCCCCCTCCACTGACTTAAAGCTCAAAATAATTGTCTTTGAACATTAACCCGACGTACAGCAATGATGTTGCGTACACATAATCTGTTTAAGTCCACCCAGATACATCGAAAAAAGAGGTCTATGTAAAATTGTGAAAATGTGCATACATGGCATTCCTTATTGGCAGAGACCCCAAAGTAATGCATTACTAGCTGTGGTTTCTCGCTCCGTTTCCATTCACCTGTAATTTTGCGCATTTTAGAACATAAAAAACTGTTTGAAATTAGCAAGATTCACAGAAATTAAAAATAATCATAAGGTGACGAATTTAATCCCTTCATCTCGCTGATTTGAAATTATGCTTTATTTGCAAAGGCTTAATACAGTGCACATGTGTTTAATACGCAAGTTTTGATAGAAATAAAGCTATTTAGCCTATATCAATAATATGCCTACCATCACATTAATGTATTGACCATATGAACAATTCTGTCAAACTATCATGATTACCATTATCAAGTCAATATTGTGTATATAAACTTTGGTAAAAAGTTTTCTTAAATGCGATGTGGTCAAAACATTTGGGTACACCTAATGAAAAAACACCATATGGATACACCCTATGAAAAGGTACACAAGTGTAGTAGCAAGTGCAAAGTTAGTCCAGAGCCGCATAACATTCAAGTGCCCTTCTAATGCATATTGCATATTGCATGTAACTCATGTTGACACAAACACAAATCTGTGAATCCATGTGGGGGAAAATGCAAACCTTAATTTATTAAGTTGCTATGTTTAATACTGCATTGTGTAAAAGTTGCATGGTAATTTTGAAATATTTACAACAAAATATGTAATGCTTTAATAATTGTCATGTTTTGGAATAATTGTGCTGCCCTAAAATACACAAATATATGTCAAGTGTGACTCACAGAGTGAGAATTGACAGATCTGCAGAGTCGGTCTTGCATGTGACAGATGCAGTGTGCACGTTTATGTTCAGATTTCTAGAATCTTCATCTATCATACTCTCCTCTTCTCTTCTTGTTTTGCTTCTTTCTCAATCCTTTCTATGAAACCCATGAGCTCAAACAGATATATATTTAACAAATATATTAATAACATATGCATCTTTATTTAAAGCTGTTCAATATCTGTGATAATGTGTTTGCTGGTTTGTTTTGTGACATATTCTAGTATAAAATATTTTTCCAGTAAACACATGTCTTTAGTTCAGGTGCTGAATTCTCCAACTCTAAAATCGAAATCATTTGTCATTATTTCTTCATTAGTTAATTGCACTTGTAGGAATATAATGGATCAGTAAGTAACGAATGATTGGATTGTTCTGGGCCATTATGGGAAACATTCTTGTTTGGCTGCAGACACTGCATCTCTACCTTGCCTTTTGATACGGCCTTTTGCAGTTTTTACTGTGTGTGTGTGTGTGCGCGTGCGTGCGTGTGTGCGTGTGTGTGTGTTCAATTTCATTGTTTTGGAAGCTGAGAGGTTTATATCTTTGCCCTTCCCCATCTCTCTCTCTCCCTCTCGCTGTCTCTCTTGCTCCCACTCTCTCTCACTCTCTGTCTCTCGCTCTCTTTCTGTCTCTCTGTTCCCCGAAATAAAGCCCTCCTCTTGTTTTGCGTTAAGCATTAAATGCTACATAGATTTTAATGCATGAACTAGTAGGATGCGTCTGTTCTCATCAGTGTTCTCGGTTGTCTTTTGTTAACTTCAGAGCACTTCAGATGTTAATATGTGTATAGATTTTATTTTGGCTAAATATAAACTTAAACCCAACTTAAAAGCCAACCAAATATATATTACTTCAAGCAAAGGTTACAAGGGTTATGACTAAACCAAAAAATAAGGCACAGAAGATTGTTTCCTTTCTTTTGTGTTTATGTTCGTGTGTATTTTGCAGTTTGTTTGTTTTCTCTGTCTCCTTTTTCAAACCTCTGGAATGTGACACTTTGGTTGTATGTGTGTGTCTGGGACTTTGTTTAGTTTTATGCTGCTCCTGCATATTTCATTGCTCAGACCATTACTGAACTACCTTAGGCTGAGGAAAAAGTGTTTGTTTGATTGCGAGAGTGGATGGTATTCGTTGTAACAGTGGTGGAATATCAACATTTGGACTTGTGATAAGCACCTTGCTGAAATAATGCAATTCCTATACCAAAACTATACTATGGGGCATAACAACAAGTAATTGAATAATAGAAGATATTTGTTTTTATTGAATAATTATTTACACGACATCAACTGTCTGCTGATTAAACTTTAAAAATAAATATTAAAAATGTTTATACAAAAAAATATTTGTCAGCTGTCTGTCAAGCTGTGGGCCATTACGAAGAGCGCTAGTACTTGCAATCCAGTTTTTTTTTATTGAATTTTCAAATAGTCAACAGTAGACAATATATAACAAAGAGACAAACAAACAAACAAAATTAAAACAAAAACGTAAAAAAGCAAAATAATAATAATAATATTGGTTTATAGACCAATTATACTAGTGGTGTGTTATTGCACAATGTGTTTTGCTTCAAAGAAAATCAAATTAAATAAAGTTCAATTTATTTTACAAAGGAAATAAAACATGTTTTTTCCCCAGAGAATTGACAGTTGTGTTTATGAAATTTTGCTAACAGAAGGATCAAAGTTATTATATAAATACAGTAGTCAATATGATTCACTCTTTGAGTCTCCAAAACAGAAAAGTACCACGTTTAAGTTATTAAGATAAGTTATCATCAACAGTCTTATCAATAAAGTCACAGACAATTTCCCAAAATACTTGCGGAAGAGGTGTTATGTTGTCATGGAGCTAATGTCTGCTTCTCTCTTTTTTTCTCCCTCCCTCCCTCTATAGCAAATGGTGATGAGCCTGCGAGTTTCAGAGCTGCAGGTTCTTTTGGGTTACGCTGGTCGAAACAAACATGGCGAAAGCATGAGCTCCTGACCAAAGCCTTACACCTGCTCAAAGCTGGCTGCAGCCCTGCCGTCCAGATGAAGATCAAGGAGCTCTACAGACGACGCTTCCCCACAAAGCTGGTATCACCCGCCGAGCTGGCACTGCCCGGAGTCCACCCTGTCACTGGCTCCTCTTCCCCCGGCCTCACTCAGCTGGGTTTTGATGGGACACGGAGCACCCCCATCCCTCTGCTTCCCATCTCTCTCCTCGGGCCCAAACATGCGATGGGCCTACCCCTCCTCCACAGTAACCTGCACCCTGTACACCCTGACGTCAAATTGCAGCGCCTTCCCTTTTATGACGTGCTGGATGAACTCATCAACCCACGAGTCTCAGTGAGTATGTGTGACAGTAAAAGCTGTTTGTCTTAATGTCTTACATCTGCAGTGTTTTGATTTAAGAAAGATATGTGTCCTTTCATAAAGCGACCGTTAACAGGCCTTTATCTATATTTCAGCGCATTAGCATTTTAATGGTGTTGGCTGGTTTGGCAATGAGCATGTTGGTTTGCCTGAGGAGCGCTGTTCAAACAGACTGCCAACCTCCCACCAACCCACCTCTCTTTATTCATAATGTGTCTCTCTCATTTGCACACTGTGTTGAAATCATGAGTACAAACACCTGAGTTCCCTAGACACTTTCCTAGTTAAAAGAAAGGCCACAGGCACTATTACAAC
This sequence comes from Triplophysa yarkandensis, assembly GCA_033220385.1. Lineage (NCBI taxonomy): Eukaryota > Metazoa > Chordata > Actinopteri > Cypriniformes > Nemacheilidae > Triplophysa > Triplophysa yarkandensis. The sequence continues at coordinate 22,996,366 of CM065654.1, read as the reverse complement.
ACACATACATAGTACGTCTACAGCTCTACAGCATGCACTGTTGAACAAACAAAATACTCATAAACATAAAATTTGGTACACTTAACACTTCTCGCTATTTTTACACTATTTTGCTTAATACAATTCTTTATGTTTTGTGTATAAAGTACAGGAATTATTTATGTTTTTTAAAGTATAAGTATTTATGGTAAACTGAAACTCTAAAACTGCCACAGAATGGCTGAGACCCCTTATGAACTTGCATTTTAATGATGCAGGAAATTGAATGTCCAGTCACAGTTCTGGAAGTTTTGACTTTGCTTTCTAGATAAAATGTGATGGTAAAACTTGCAGAATTAAAGAAACGGCTTCAAGAATCAGATTATAATATGTGCATTGTCCCATTATTCTACATTACACACTCAGATGAACCCATCCAAAACAACAGTATAGTATAAAATATATATGCCACATAGATAGATTCATTGTTTGCAGTGCAAATAATTTAAAAGTCAGAGATTTCTTTCAGAATGCCTTTAATGATACAAAAGTACTAAGCTTTTTGGTAGAGTTGGAGGACCTCATGTTCACCATTCACACGCTTTTCTATTTTTGTGTTATTTGTTTCTGTCAGACTTGATTTTGCCATTTGATTTTTATGTAGTATTAGTTGACAAAAAGTGCTTGGATAACACAAATGTTTGATTTCATAGTCATATAAGCGTTCACACGAGAAATTTGATATAGAATAAAAAACAGAATTCAGAACAGAGTTTACATAAGGACCCTTAAAAGACAGCATTTGCTTTTAGTAAAGTTGTGAACGGTAATTAATATTCTAAGATTTGAAATGCTGGATATTTACTGTAGTTAATTATTAAACACATTATAGCTAACTGTTAACTAAATAAACATACAAAATCTCTCTAGCTGAACACTGTGTCTGACCAGTGTGTTTTTATATTTTAAGTTTTAATCAATGGCATATATTTCTTCATAAACCTTAAATTACACTTCAGTCGTTTCTTTTTTTTATTTGGCTATATTCTGTGTTATTTCTGATTTGATTTTTCATTATAATGCTGAATCTATTTAACAGGTCTTTGCTTTGTTTACTCTTTGGCAATACATTCTCAATCCATCCCACATTTATCAACAGAAAGAAATGAAAATAATTTTAGACTTATTGATGTTAAAGCACACCTTGGCGAAATATGGCTATTAACTTTTTTGGGTTTTTACTAAGGATGTTTGGGTGTCGGAGATTGAACTTTAGTTTTTAATGTTGTTAATATGATTATGGGATATTTTTTATCATAAAATTCTTATCAATAGTCACATTAAACACATTTTAATAAAACACAAGAGTAGTATTAAGAAATATGCATAAGCAGTACTCCAAATAAAGTTTAATTTAAATATCAATTATAATCATTACCATTTAAACAGTAAGTTATGTCAGAAAATATGCGACTATACTTAGTATAAATGTAGTATAAAAAATTGCTTTGAATACCATGTGCAATTATTGCTGGTTTAAGGTTGTCATAAACCTGTGACCATAACATCAATTCATTTGAACCGGTGCAGTTGGAGACATAAATATGCAAGGTTGGCCCAAAGATTTGTGTTAAAATGATTTCGGCACTGCTATGTTAATTCTCAGATTCACTTTTGAGTTTCAGTTTACTAGGATTTGGAACTGCAGAGTGTGATTGAGTGAAGGCTGGGATTACTTGCATAGTGGTGTATATGCATGTACAAAATGAAGAGTTGTTCAAGCTGGTTTAAGGCAGGAAAATGTTTTTAGAGGAAGATATGTGAATGATATGCGAGATAAGGTTTCAGAAACACAAAAGATTAATTTACAGATGTGAACTGATTTTCCCCATTTGAAATTAGACTTATTGTACTTCTATTCTAATCTTTATTGTTCCATAAAAGAAATTCACACAGCTTTGGAACAGAATCAGGATGAGTTTGGCTTTAAATGACGTAAGCATGAATTTCTGAATGTTCCAGCAGAGCAGCAACTACTTTAATATAAGAAGCAAGTAAATAATACATTATTACACTATCATCATTTCCATTATTATTCTGCTCTCAATAATGTTTAATGCATGTGCTTTGCATACATCTGTCATTATCTCTTGTCTATGTGCTGGAAAATAATGGCACTAAGTGTAGAAGTTAGACATTCTTCTTCATGTAAATTAATCTTTTTTTTTTTAAATTAGCAGAGGTGCTGCAGCAGGATCAGAGCAGCATGAATGTACTCCCACGCAACAATAGCAAGCATTATGAACAAATAGCTTAATACTCTCTGAATTAAAACTGCAATACAGATATGAATGATGATTCATTTCATCTGTAGGAAAATATTTCATCTGTATGAAATAAATGGTATAAAAAGATAGTCTTGTTTTGATCATGTATATTATAGGATCAATGACCTGTGATTCAGATTGCAAAGAGCTGCATTCCCATCTTCATCAGATCAACTTCAGAATAATTTTTTTGCACAAATGTATACAATACAGTAATACATATTAGGAAAAGCTTGCATGTCAACCTAAAATAACAGATTACTAGATTAGTTACAATAATGTGCAAAAGGCTACAGTTTCTTTCTATCGCACTCTTCCCACTGCTTCTGGATTCTGCATAAAGACTGAAGAAGGATTTTTATTTTTGGCATGTATGTAAGGTTAAGAGTATACTAAATAATGGTTTCATTAAGTGACGATTATGCTGCGGTGCCTGGGGAGCAATTGGATGTTCGATGCGTTGCTCAAGGGCACTAAGTCATGATATTGCCAGCCCGAGACTTGAACCCACAACCCTAGGTTTAAGAGTCAGAACTCTCTTACCACTAGGCCATGACTTCCCCAACATCAGAGTTGAATCATCTACAGAGGTTTAGAATGGGGCTGTGTGTGTGCTCTTTACAGCTACAGGGCATACAGGCATCCTTACCACTTTACCAATCTAAAAACGGAAAATGCGAAAATTAACCATCCTGTCATAAAAACTAATGGGCAAAAGAAGTTCCATTTTCTGTATTCGTGCCTTTTGCTTTTTTACTATATTTTAGTACTGATCAGCAGAATGCTTTTTTTTTGTTGCCCTTAACAATCTTAGAAGATTCGGGGGGATTTTTGGCCTTTCTTTATATAAACAGTGAGTTGAGTCCAGCCAGCCCTGACCTCAATTATTCCAACGTTTTTGTTGCAGTAAGATTCTTTATTACTTTATTCTATTACTTAACTTGGTATCCGGAAACATGACTCAGCCATGCTGTCAGAGGAAACAGCTCTATAAATCTGATATTGCACAAATGTGATATTGTTCAATTTTATATAACAGTGCAGAATAAATGTGGAGATTATTTTCCTGTTTGCCTGTCTTAATAATAGCACACTTTCTGAAAGGAGAATGGCACATTATGTCTTTTATCCAAGTACACGGCTTCAGAGGGCAATTTGTGCTTGTGTTAATGAGGTGCAAAAAGATGAAGTAGCAGGTTTGTAGCTAGTTAAAAACACACACAGGCCTTCACGTCCACTTTGCATCCAACTGTTGGAGCAAATCAGAGGATAAATACTGCTATGCTATTTTTAGAGCAGACATGGGGGATGGAGCTCTCTCTCTCTCTCTCTCTCTCTCTCTCTCTCTCTCTCTCTCTCTCTCTCTCTCTCTCTCTCTCTCTCTCTCTCTCTCTCTCTCTCTCTCTCTCTCTCTCTCTCTCTCTCTCTCTCTCTCTCTCTCTCTCTCTCTCTCTCTCTCTCTCTCTCTCTCTCTCTCTCTCTCTCTCTCTCTCTCTCTCTCTCTCTCTCAAGCCTCTCTCTCCAGCTCTCTTTCCAGCTCTGTCTCCAGCTGTCTCTCTCTCTCTCTCTCTCTCTCTCTCTCTCTCTCTCTCTCTCTCTCTCTCTCTCTCTCTCTCTCTCTCTCTCTCTCTCTCTCTCTCAAGCCTCTCTCTCCAGCTCTCTTTCCAGCTCTGTCTCCAGCTGTCTCTCTCTCTCTCTCTCTCTCTCTCTCTCTCTCTCTCTCTCTCTCTCTCTCTCTCTCTCTCTCTCTCTCTCTCTCTCTCTCTCTCTCTCTCCTCTCAAGTCTCTCTCTTTTCCCTGTCTGCCTTCACCTGTCAATCTATCTTTGTTTTTTTCCATCTCATCTCCATTTTCTGTGGTGTTTTGTCTTTCTCCTTCCTTCCCTTCTCTCTCTCTCCCACTCTCAGGCTAATTATGTGTCGTTGAGTCGATTCTCCTGGTCTAATTGCACCCTGCTGTTTCATGTTAAGGAAAACGAGAGATATGATGAAGGTGCAACAAGAGACAGACTCAATAAAAGCAGAACAGAAAGAGCCAGAGGAATGTGCAGCATGTGAGAGTGGGTAGGCGTGTAAGTAGCGGCACCTGTTTGGACCTCTCAGCAGCACAACCCTGGTCAATATTGAGAGTTAAATAGAAAGTAATTAGCTTTATAATTATGTCACAGATACACTAATTACACATTCACAGGAACACAGACAATTTGTGTTTTATTTTTACTTTATGCTGATGAAACAGTGGAGAGTCAACACACCTGACATGCAGGGTGATGTATCGTACTTGTGAAAGAAAAACAAAACAAATAAAGGTAATGGAGAAAATAAAGCGAAATGAGTATGAAAGCAGTGAGAAGGGGAAGATAAGCAGCAAGTGAAAGGACAATGGATATATTACAGACTAGACCGAGAGGTTTATGGAGAAAATATTTAAAAAAGATAAAGCTTTGCAAATTTATGTGTTATAATTAGGCGAAACAATATTTATTTTTATTTTTTTTGCTTAGATATTTCGAAGAACGCAGCGGAGTAAAGTGTTCTGTTGAACCTTGGTCTAGAGTGTGATTATTTAATGACTGAATTTAAGTTTTTGGGTGAACTAACCCTGTAACATCCAAAGCCAATAACCAATATATTTGCCAATATACAGTTTATAAAAATATTAATATATTTTTTCTAAGCCTGGAATAATTGGCAAACAGTTTGCAGCAATATGTTTACATTGCATTTTTTAAATGTAAAATAATAATAAATGACATAAAAAAATACAATGTTTTGATTAAAACAGGAAGTGAAAGACCAGTACTGGATTAGAATTGTGAGCAGTTTTTACCTCAAGTAGATCAAGCAGAAGAAATCATTAATAGTTTATTGACTTTAATATATTGATCTGATTTATGCATTAAAATCAAAACATTTAAAATGACCTTGTGAATACAACCAATACATACAATTACATGAAATCCAGCTGAGCAATGGAGATTGACAGAGAGGGATGTATGCGGATTGTGTGAGTTTTCCATTGCATGAAAATCAGAATCTCTGTACTCTGAGACTTTTGAATTATTAGTGTGAAGATATGTGGCGCTGCTGGGTGTGTGTGGAAGATATTTTGGATCTTATTAATATTAAGTTGTGAGCCTGTTTTTTCCTTAAACTATATTTAAGATTTCACATTTGTGCTTCTTTTTGGGCTTTATTTGCCTAATTGAGTTTACTCTTTATAAAGGTATCACTTATAAAGTATCATTAAACCTTCAGAAAGTAATTGTTTTTCGAAACCAGACATACATGTATCTGTTTTCAGCTGATGTGTTTTGCTTTTTAATATAATAGAGACTCAGTTACCAGTGTATTTTAGGACAGGACCTTTTCGTTTTATAAACTCACTTGAAGGTTGGCCTTGTATCTTATTTGAAGTCAGGTCTTACAATTTTTATGTAAATATTACAACTAAGTGTAAAAGCACTGTTCTGGATGACTTGTTTTTTTTAGTAATTTTTATAATTTTTACGCAATTGCAGTGTTTACATAATCTGTAGTCTAAAACATACATGACATCATGAATGTGTTGGCAACCATTTCAGATTGCCGCCTGCAACTACACTAGTTACTGACATATTGTCCATATTGTTTTTGAACCCTAGAAACTTTATGAAAAGCTGCATGAGCCTCACCTTGAAGTGACAAATGATAATGAAGTGTTTGTTAGTGTTTTCCCAGAAATGTGTGTTCTTTTAGGAATATTGATGTTATTTTAGATGGATATGGATCAGGGTGTGGAAAACAACTGTAATATTACTCTTTGAGCTGTGATTGTTATCCTCTCACAGATGGATGCAATTTTGTGGATTAAAAAAAACTTTCTTGCCTAGAGAGAATGCTGAAAACCTTACTTTAAAATATATGATTAAATAGTTTGCATATTTAAAATGTTAATGCTCTAAAAGCATAATTTGAAATTATAACTTCTCTTTGAGCCACTTGTGTTTAGTTCCGAATATGTATTTGTTGACCATTGGGCCATAAAAGTATAAAAGCTGTTAAGTTTGCTTTCTCTGTTTTCACAGCTTCAGATAACAACCAGAGGTTTCAGGAAACATGTTTTGCCTTTGCATTGACGCCACAGCAGGTCCAGCAAGTCAGCAGCTCGATGTGAGTGTTTATTTGTAATATTTTATTTCATTGTGTAGCAAAGCATATAATAGACAAAATAAAACTTTCCATAAGGCATTGCTTTGTGTGCTTTGTGATTATCTTAAATAATGGGTTTGTTGTTTTACCACTTTTTGCAGGGACATATCGGGGACCAAATGTGACTTTACAGTACATGTACAGTTACGGTAAGATATTCTAGTTCCAGTACATTTTGACCCAAATTGTTCAAAAATAAATTTAAATGTAGCTTAAAATAGGAAGCTTAAGAGCTCCAGAGAGGTATGTTAACTGTTAAAGTGACAGTTCTCCCAAGAATAAACATTTGTTCACAATTTAGTCACCTTTGAGTTTTCTTTGTTCTAATGACCACAAAGAAAGATTTTTGAAAGAAAACTTGTAACTAAAGTTATTGGACAGGATTGACTACCAATTAGGAACAATCACTTTATATTTTATCCAAGATATTTCTCTGTGTTCAACCAAACAAAGAAATGTATACAGATTAACAACCAGAAGAGCGAGTAACTCATGGCAGAATTTTTGGATGAATAATCCTTTTAATGTTTTAAATGTGTACAGGTTTTGTCTATCAGAAACAAGCTGCCCTCAGGAGGACCACTTTCCCCCTAATCTTTGTGTTAAAGTAAATGGAAAACCATGCAATCTGCCAGTAAGTACAACTATATCTGTGCATCTGTTTATCACTATACGCTTGAGACACATGGTACAGTAGAGCATGTGATGGATATGTAGAATGGAATATGCAGAACCCCATTATACATTTTTTAGTAATGAAATATTATTTACAATCGCTAGAGGTAAACATTTACTGTATTGAAATTACATCCAAGTAATTTTTGTTTGTGTTTTAATTTTGACATTCAAAACAGTTTCCACTTATTCTTATTGTGTCTAATCAGGGATATCTCCCTCCTACCAAAAATGGCGTGGAACCAAAGAGGCCCAGCAGACCCATCAACATTACCTCACTGATCCGACTGGTCACAACAGTCGGAAACACCATTGTAGTGTCCTGGACCTCTGAAATCGGGCGGGTAGGTTAATTTAACCTTGATTAAATTACCTTAGAAGGTAAACGTGATGATTATCATGAAGGATATCGATAAATTTACCTTTAATATGTGCAGGAAATACATTTATGCCCAGTGAATAGGATTGTCTAGATTACTAAATGGCTCAATCAATGAAACTGCTGTTTTTTATGTTTTAGATAAAGGTAAGCTGAAAGAAAGAAGTTTATTACTCAAGGGTTTCTTCATAGCTAACTTGTTTTTTTACCAACTTTAAAACATTACTTAAAAATAATGTTCACTATCTGAAATGGTGTCATTTCTTAGCATGCCCATGCAACCTGTATAAGCATGCTAAAAGCAGTCTATGCAAAATTCCCTACAATTTATTCTCCTTTAGAAGACCTTGAAAGAATTATAAATTATATGTCATATGGCACTGATAAAAGCATGATGTAAACGCTGATGGTTATTCAACACCACACAATTGCCAAATCCTGGAGTCATGTGTCACTGTGAATCAATGTTTTCTTGAGAATGTTATTTAGGGTTGGATTGTTGTCTGAATTATGTATTCATGTGTTTTCTCAGAGTTACTCTATGGCAGTTTACCTGGTCAAACAGCTGTCATCTACAGTTCTGCTCCAGAGGTTACGAGCTAAAGGCATCAGAAACCCGGATCACTCCAGGGCACTCAGTTAGTGAAAATAATAATTTTCTTCAATCCAGGACTAAAGTTGTGCTAAAACTGTAAATACAGCACTGATAACACACTACTAAATGCACAACCCCCTCTGTATGTACCACACTTCCTTTTGCATTGATCAGACTTATAATCACTGACAGATGCTGCTTCTCAGTTTTCTTTCTGCTGATTATTCTTTGTTTCTGATTTTCAAACTTTCCATGTTTCTTTGAGATTTTATGCAGTAGGCTATAAACTGTCTGAAGAGGCTTGTTAATGCTGAAAGAATGCCCCAACGCCCCTGTTGTAAACATGCTAAGAGCTCACCCGCCTGAGGCCGAGAAACCAAATTCCTCAGCACATTAGAACCAACGTTATTTCCATGATTTATTGTTAATTATAGGTATTTTAGACAGATGCTGAGGTTTAACTATTGTTAGTTTAAAAAATATAGTCCTGTAAGTGGATGTTTTTTCCTTTGATAATCTCTCATAAATATATTCAACCAATTACATGAGCATTGTGCTGATTGCTATTGTACTGAATATAACTGATATGTGTGCTGTAGTGTTTTGTGCTAACATTTGCTTTTGCTCATTTCTTGCAGTAAAGGAAAAGTTAACAGCTGATCCCGACAGTGAAATAGCGACCACCAGTTTAAGAGTATCATTATTATGTCCGGTAAGCATCTTATTTACCAGATAATACACCATTAATGGTTTAAAATGTCTGTACTAGCTGAGGGAATCAGTTAGGATCTGTTGACACAGCTCATTACAATTATATTTATATCTTATGTTTTAATCACCTTTTTCTCTGTTTCTGCATTGACGTTTTGTGCTTATCTTGTATAAACTCATCTCTTGTTCTGAGAGATCTCACTGAGCAAAGACTGATGTTTATGATTTGAAACTCATGAAGGATTCATATCCAGGGAGTTTAATTTATCATAACTTTTGTTTTGCCATGAGTCATCTCTCTGTCTAAATCAATTATATTGTTTAATATCACTTGTATATTACCATGAGTTTTTTTTTAAGATTTAGCCTTGTTCGTTTTTATTCTGTGGTCTCGAATCCCACATCTGTTTACTAGTACATTCTTTTTATTCATGCAGGATGTGTTTTTTCTACACCTGTTTGTGTGTTGGCCTAAATGTTTCCATGCAGGGTTTTATGCCTATGCCTATAGGTGTGTGTGTGTGTGTGTGTGTGTGTGTGTGTGTGTGTGTGTGTGTGTGTGTGTGTGTGTGTGTGTGTGTGTGTGTGTGTGTGTGTGTGTGCTTGCCTGCTTGCTTTGTGAATCATTTTCTTATAATTTTCTTCTGCTCGTTTTACACAGCTGGGAAAGATGCGGCTGATGATTCCATGTCGGGCGTTGACGTGTTCACACCTGCAGTGTTTTGATGCCACTCTGTACATCCAGATGAATGAAAAGAAACCCACATGGGTTTGCCCTGTTTGTGACAAAAAAGCACCCTATGAACACCTCATTATTGATGGGTATGAGTTACTCAAATGCAAAACAGTCAACCGAATAAACACTTTAACTCTATATTCACTATATACTATACTGGATGAATATTATCCTGAAATAACTGATAAATATGACCAATACAAATTGAGGCAACTTCTTATAACAAGTAAGAGATGCATTTTGTTTAGTTTTCTTTCTAAAATTGGTTTATTGATAATATTAGTCGGGACATTATTTGCTTTTTTATATCTTAGTGTGTAGTTTAAAAACCATTGCTATACCACAAAATGTGCGATTCACAACTGTGGATCACAGAATTTTTCATTTTTTTGACATTCTTCTGTTTGGACTCATTTTCCCATCCACTTCTATGTTCTTCAGGTTATTTATGGAGATATTGAACAGCTGTTTGGATTGTGATGAGATTCAGTTTAAGGAAGATGGCAGCTGGGCCCCCATGAGGTCGAAAAAGGAAGTGCAGGAAGTGTCTGCATCATACAATGGCATTGATGGTAAAAAATATTTTTTATCTTTCATGATTATCTCTTTATTTTGTTTAGGAACTGCTGCAGAAAGAAAGCAGGTTGAATCCTTTATATTTGAAAGTTGTACAAAAAGAAATCCCTATTAGTTTAATTTGTAATTACTTTGGCCCTGTTTGCATCTATATTTACTTCTCGTGATCGAATCACTTAGGAAAGCATTTTAATAGCAGGGGAAAGGGGAGCTATTACAGCAAATCTAATTGCTTGGGAGGTGATTGTGAATGTCAGGGACTTGATAGTTAATAATCTTGCTTGTAATTACACACAACACATGTGCTTGTATAAGCTGAATGTACACCCTAGAACAGTTTTCTGCTGCCCCCTGCTGTTTCAGGCTGACAGCAGTACCATAGACCCAAAGGTTTGTTTACCCCACTGAGTGTTTTACTGTATTCTGATGTGTAATCAGGTGGGTGTCGCACAGCGGTGTTGGAGCAGAGCCCTCAAACAAACGGTAACAGTGGAGGCAGTGGTAAAAAAGTAGAAGTGATTGATTTGACTCTTGACAGCTCATCAGAAGAGGAGGAGGAGGAGGAAGAACCACCACAGAAGAGAAGCTGTCCTTCACTGTCCAGCATGTCTCCTCAGATGGATAAAGGGTACAGTTATTTAATAGCTAAAATCATAGCTTAAAATTACACTCCATTTCTTACACGTTTAAAATCTTATATTTATCTGTGTTTTTGTTTGCTTGTAGAGTGCTGAATCTTCACAGACAAGCATCTCCTGTGAGTCGAACTCCCAGCATGCCACAAGTGGACACCAATTACATTCCCCCACCTCCCCCCTTAATTCAGGACTACCGCCATTACTACCCCACACCCACTGAGCTGTCGGGTACATACAATCACACTATAGAGTAAAAAAATTAGCTTATATAATATCAAACAATGGGGATAATTTGCTTCTTACTTTTTTTGCAGATCTGAACTTTTTTCCCTTTTTACAAGGAGAGAATCATCAGGTAACACATATTCTTCTCAGGTCGCTATTTGTTACAGATTATTTAATTTATCAATCATTTTGTTCTGCTTCTCCCAGCACTACAACATGGTAATGGCAGCAGCTGCCTCGGCGTCTGAAGATCACGATCTCCTCCTGAGTCGTTTTCTGCCATACGGTTCGTCTCAGCTCTTCCTGGACCCTCCCTCAACACCGGTAAGCAGCACACTTCCCCCTATCAACGGCAGCAGCACGGGAGGCCTGGTCTCCTCCAGCAGCCTGCGGGAAAGCTTGGGACACCCATCCGCCCCACGCCCCAACTCGGAATCAGGTCCCACTTCTGCTATTTATGGCTCCATTCCAGATGTCATTTCATTAGACTGACACTAGGACCAGACCACCAAAAGAAACAGACTGAACAGACTTTCAAACTTTGGAAAACAAAGGACATAAAGGATGACTGAAGGGTGTTTTTGTAAACGATGAATATCGTTGCTGTATACAGAGAACAAATATATTTTTTGTTTCACTTTTGTATATACCTATCTAGAATATGTACACTTAAAAGGGTTTTTTTCTCGGCTTGATTAGTTACTTCGAGTTTAATATCCTGAAAATGCTTTTTCCTTACAGCTCTGTTTTAACACCATTGAAAACTTTTTTATATCCCCCGTCGTATTCTGTATAATATCCTACTCCACAGGGCACAATGGTTGTGATTGGACCGCCAACTCTTGGGTTTTTTTACCAGGAAAACTTTTTTTTTCTTTTTGCCAGTCTGCACCACAATGAACCTCTGTTGCTGATGACTGTGTGTTCTTTTAAACATACAGGATGATCGTGTGTAGTGCTTTTAAGTTACATGAGGTACATTAACTGTAAAGAAGCATTCCGTCACCGTCATGCTACAGACTGGAAGTAAAAACATTGTAATGGATTGCCAATATCTGACCTCATTATTCATTAATGAAATGTAACTAATGACTTTAAAACCTATTCATTTGCATCCACTTTGTTTTTCTTGCTCGATGCCAAAAGAACACTGTCTAGTGTGGACGTTCTAGAGTGAGAGCTTGTGAGTTCAGTGAACTTAAGCGTACACTATATATGAAGAATAAGCATTTATTCTTTCTTTGTGGCTCCCATGCTTATTTTTTTTTCTTTGTTTGTTTCCCCACTCATATTTTCACAAGATCTAGCATTAGCTTATACATGAGGTGTTGTTGTGTATTCTCAACTTGCGCAAAGATGTTTGTTTGACCTCATATGGTGAATTCTCTGGTCATATTTCATTTTCCGTTGTCTTTGAGTAATCTGTATTTGGTACTGTGTATATTAAGCGGGAGGTCCTAAAGCCACTTTTTATTTTTTTCTACTATTGTGACACGTGTGCCTTGTTTGTGTTTTGCGTGTGAAAGACTGAGCCTTGGCACCCATGAAAAGCTCTTCTTCCCCTTTCACAAATTCAGTGTTTGTAAACAACAAATCTGACTTAGTAGCCAAGGTTGGATACGTCTATCACGTGCTGCTAGAGGTTAATAGAGGTCATTGTCAACCTTTTCCTCAAAGAGTGAAGTATTTAAGAAATTTAGGGAGATGTAGTGTAACTATAATGAAGAATTGTTTGGAGAAATGCTTTGTTTATAGAGTTTAATATCTTTTTATTTCTGCTTCTACAAAACAGTGTTGTGTGCGCGTGCGCGTGCTGTGTGTGTGTGTGTGTGTGTGTGTGTGTGTGTGTGTGTGTGTGTGTGTGTGTGTGTGTGTGTGTGTGTGTGTGTGTGTGTGTGTGTGTGTGTGTGTGTGTGTGTGTGTGTGTGTGTGTGTGTGTGTGTGGCACTAAGCCTTCACTGCTGTAGCGTCTCAAGGTCAATGTGTTGACCTTGAATCGTCTAAGAGTCTAATTAGGTTTGTGAAGGGGATAATTGCTTGTGACAAAATCTAGCTATCATGCTTTGTGTTGTTTGATGAGCTGATACGGCTCTATTTCCATTCCCCACTAAATCTCCTCTCATCCCCATTTTTCTCCTTAAAGTGTTAGATATGCTTAGTACGTATATCATATGATTGTCTTTTGCCTCTGGTTTGAAATGTAATTGATCAGTCATGAACAAGATAGCAGTTGAAATAATACAGATGCTGTTATTGCTAAATTTACGTTGCCAAACAGACCGGTATTGTTTCATCCCTAACAGTGTTATTTAACAAATGTTAAAGTGAACAGTTTAAATCCTTTAATGTTTAAGTTTGATATGACAATGAAATCAATGAAGTTTGTTATTGTTGTTGATCAGTCTGGGTTTAATTACATATGAAGATTGTATATTGTTTTCATGAAATAGTAATCATAAATAAAGGGAAGGTTACGTGTGAATGAGTGTGTGTTTGACAGTGTGTGCGCATGTTTTTGTTTGTGATGTGAGACAAACTTTGTGCAAACTTGGATGGTCAAGTGATGTGTTGAAGTGAAATCCGCAGCATCACAAAAAATATAATTTATATATTTTAGATGCAGAACTGTGCTATGAGTGGACTAAGTGTCCAGTTTTCTTTCTTCGACATTTCTGTAATCTGACATCTATGCTCACTGCCTTAAATTTCATCCACTCTGTGTCTGTGGCATGTTTTATGAAAGAGAGATAAAAGATTTATAAGATGTGGAAGACATATTGTACAGTAGACCAATGTCAGTTTGTATAAAGTACTAAGTGACAAAAATATTTATTACATGCATTGAAAGAAATTGTTTACTTATTGAATGTTACATGTTTCTGTAGAGACATTTAGATGTAATAAAATGCATTGAGTTAATGTCCGTAAGTTTCTTTGTAATGTTACATTATATGTTTCGCTTTGTTACATTGTTTAAGATATATACTGTGTGCACAGTTACAAGGCAAGTGATTATTTTGAACATATCATCATTTTATCCATAATTTCAAAAATGTTATAAGATCAAATGCATATTAGGTTATGTTTATTTGTAAACGGAAGGAGGGTGTAGCCTACGGAGATCATCACCCTATATAAAGGTGTGCATAATAATTAGGCAGTTTGTTTTCCTCAGGAAAAATGGTCCAAAAAAGAGATTTAACTGACTCTCAAAAGAGGCTTTCAAAGGGATGCAGCGCTCTTAAAATATTGGAACATGACCACAGGACCATCAAACGTTTTGTAAAAAACAGTCAACATGGTCACAAGAAATGTGTTGAGAAGATAAAACGCAAAGTAACCACGGAAGATTTGAGAAGAATCAAACACGACGCCACTAGTTACCCATCATCTTCCAGTGCTGCCATATCCCAGTATGAGGTGTTCAGTTCTCAGAAAAATGGCCAAAGTAAGAAGGGCAGAGGTAGGACTGCCTCTTAACAAGACACATAAGTCAAATCAGAAAGAGTGGGTCAAGAAATATCTTAAGAAGATTTTTCAAAGGTTTTGTGAATTGATGTGATGAGAGTAACTCTTGACAGTCCCGATGGAAGGGTTGGTGGTTGGTTGGATCAGTGACAGACACAGAGCTCCACCCTAACTCTGATGGCAGCAAGGTGGAGATGGGGTTACTGGTATGGGCAGGTATTATTAATGTTGAGGTAGTTAGACCTTTTTCGGGTTGAAACTGGACTCAAAATCAACTCTCTTACCTCCTGGCAATTTTTAGAAGATACTTTCTTCAAGCATTGGCACAGGAAAAGTCTGCATCACTCAAGACATTTTTATGAAAGGCAATGCTCCATCACATGTATCAAAGTACTCCACTGCGTGGCTGACAAGTAAAGGCCAAAGTAAAATCGATTGCATGACTTAAACCTTATTGAAAACATTTGGGCCCTTCTTAAGCAGGAAATGTACAGTGAAGGTAAATAGTACACCTCTCTGAACAGTGTCTGAGATGCTGTGGTTGCTGTTGCAAAAATAGTTGTTTCTGACCGGATCAAGAAACTTTGACAATGGAAGGATTTTGACTTATCGAAAAGAAGGGTGGATATTTTGCTCACAGAGGCTTTTTTATGTCAGAAATCATTTTATTGTACATTTTGAGTTTGTTTATTCTTCTTACTTTAACAGGTGAAAATAAAATAGTGAGATTGGAAAATTTTTATTTTTTATTACTTGCATAATATTTATGCACACTTATAGTTACCTAATTAAGCTATAAATGTGAATATTCTTTCTAAAACATCTCTTTTACCACTTAAATGTTGGAATTTGAGGATTTGTTAACATTTTTATTGACAAGGAGCACTGTTGTTGTACAGTAAAAAAATTAATCCTTAAAGATACATCTTGCCTTATAATGTATGTTAGAGACATGCTGTGCGGAACCGTGAATTTATTGCATTATATATCATCACATTGGTATTGAACCGCTTACCTACTTAAAAAATGCAACTTTTTTATTCACACAGAACAAATATTTCCATTAGCATGGCAAAAAATTTATATTTTATTTTAAATATCTTATTTTATGCTTTATCTTAAAGTAGTACTTCTCATCAGCAACTGCAACCAGAGAATACTTGTAAATTCTAAAATATGATCATTTAAAATATGATGATGAGACAATAAATTCCTTTAAGGTAAGTGACATTTTTGCAAGACATAAAATATAAAATATAAAAGAAATAAAGCATTGACGTTACATTTATCAAATTGCATTATAAAACTGTTCTATCCACACACTTGCTGTTAAACGTTATCTCTAATCCACAGACGTTTATTCACATCTTTGTCTCTTCGCGCTTGTAAAAAAAGATAAAACTGTTCAAGGTAAAACACCAAAAAGCAGAATTGGTTGTAATGATCTAGCACAGGGGTTTTCAAACTTTACTATGCCAGGGACCCCCAAATATGATGGAACATTAATTATGACCCCTTTTCTAAAATTCATATTCGACCATATACAACATAGAACATTATATTTCATAAAGAAGCACTTAAACTATGTTAGATTAATAGTAAGTGTGAGAATATGATAATATATTCTAATATAATATCAAATAGCAGTCTATAATTTGAATAATATTGATTGTATGTGCCCAAAGAGAAACAGTTCCTATTTTTTTAATTAAACAGCATTTTTTTCTTCCGCAAACGTACTGCCTATGTGTGAAACATTTACAAATTCATATAATTTTTTAGATTTAGAAGAAAAATAATGTGTACATTTACAATTTAAAGATTTTCTAGGGACCCCCTTGAGCCTTTTGAAGGTTGACAACTCCTGATCCAGCATCTCTCTGATTTCTTTTTCATGTGTCACATATTGAACAACAGATGGCAGTAAACACATAGCAAAATGTGAAAGTCCACCTGCTGTCTTGAAACTGCACTGTACAAAGGTAAAATGTGTACCTAAAGAGAATCTTTTTTAATTAAACTTCCAATATATATTGATAACCAATTAGATATACTTCTAAAAAAAATAACATTTATAAATATACATATAAGCTCTGTTAAAAAGATAATTTTAGATAATTCAAGATTCTCAAGCATTTCAAGATGATAATTCTTGTACATACCTAAATGAGCGACAGTGTCTATACATGTGCTCAGCATCCTGTGTGCTGTCAATCAAACTGGATGCTGAGTCCCACACCCGAAGGGCGGGGCATTTAAAAAGCGCCTGATATAAAGACTTGAAGCGCATCTTTGCTCTCATTGCTCTCTCATAGGCATCACCATCATCACCATCCACAAGAAATGAAGTTGTGGAAATAATGGCAGACAGGAACCAAAGTGGCGTGATCAACAGATCCATAAGTGATCAAGAGCGCTTCAAAAGCTTGGAAGACATCGATGTGTCTGCAGACGGAAGCCCGATGCTGAGGTCCATGATCTCCATCATCTACTCCGTGGTCTGCGCCGTGGGTCTGATGGGCAACCTTCTGGTCTTTTTCTTCATCCGAGTGAAGCAAGAGCGATGCACATCCAAAATCAACTTCTTCATCCTTAACTTGGCCGTGACGGACTTTCAGTTCGTGCTCACTTTGCCCTTTTGGGCTGTGGACACTGCGCTGGACTTCAGCTGGCCCTTTGGAGATGCCATGTGTAAGATTGTGCTCTCCGTGACTGTGATGAACATGTACGCAAGTGTCTTCTTCCTGACCGCCATGAGCATCACTCGATACTGGTCGGTCGCCTCGGCGCTCAAGGACCGCACCAGAGGAACATCTTGCTCCATCAGATGGGTCGCCGTGGTCCTCTGGTCCTTGGCCACCTTGGCCACCGCGCCCACTTCCATATTCTCCACAGTCACGAACGTGGCAGGGGAGAAGCTCTGCTTGTTGAGGTTCCCCGACGGGCAGTATTGGTTGGCAGTCTACCATCTGCAGAAGATTCTGATTGCGTTTATCATACCCATGGGCATCGTGTGTGTGAGTTATCTTCTGCTGCTCAGGCTCATCCGACAGCGCAGCATGAAGAACAACTCAAAGCGAAGGACGCAGGTCACAAAGTCCGTCACCATCGTGGTTTTGTCCTTTTTCCTCTGCTGGATGCCCAACCATGCCATTACATTTTGGGGCGTGCTGGTTAAATTGAATGCGGTGTATTGGGATAAGACTTATTACATTGTTCATACCTATGTGTTTCCTGTGACTGTGTGCCTGGCCCATGCAAACAGTTGTTTGAACCCACTTATTTATTGTCTTATGCGCAGAGAGTTTAGGAAGAAGCTCAAGGAGCTTTTTCTGAGGGTCTGAGAGCACTGGAGGAGCACTGGAGGAGCATTGGAGGAGCACTTGAGGAGCACTGGAGGAGCACTTGAGGAGCACTTGAGGAGGACTGGAGGAGCACTGGATGAGCACTGGAGTAGCACTGGAGGAACACTGGAGGAGCCCTGGAGGAACACTGGAGGAACACTGGAGGAGCACTGGAGGAACACTGGAGGAACACTGGAGGAACACTGGAGGAACACTGGAGGAGCCCTGGAGGAGCCCTGGAGGAGCCCTGGAGGAGCACTGGAGGAACACTGGAGGAACACTGGAGGAGCCCTGGAGGAGCCCTGGAGGAACACTGGAGGAACACTGGAGGAGCCCTGGAGGAACACTGGAGGAACACTGGAGGAACACTGGAGGAACACTGGAGGAGCACTGGAGGAACACTGGAGGAACACTGGAGGAGCCCTGGAGGAACACTGGAGGAACACTGGAGGAACACTGGAGGAGCCCTGGAGGAGCCCTGGAGGAACACTGGAGGAACACTGGAGGAGCATTGGAGGAGCACTGGAGGAGCCCTGGAGGAACACTGGAGGAGCACTGGAGGAACACTGGAGGAACACTGGAGGAGCACTGGAGAAGCCCTGGAGGAACACTGGAGGAACACTGGAGGAGCATTGGAGGAGCATTGGAGGAGCACTGATGTCTCAGAGATGGAGAGATCAGAAGTTAAACTGTTAACAGAATTTACTTAGATTGATTACTGTGAGTTTCAAAACTCATGTTTTACTTTATTGGTGGAAAACTTGTTTCCAAGCATCATATTTATTGTGCTTTTTGAGGTATTGTGGGTTAACCAAAAAAACATCTGAGAGTTATCTCGTATTGGTAAAAACTATATTAGTATGAAGTTTCCTTTTCGTTTGCTCTGCTATATGTTCCTTATTATCGAGCTTACTATAACAAAACTGCAACCAGTGTAAATGTATAGTGGCATCTTACCATATCAGTTACTGTTAGGTATGCGTAATATTTGTTAGAGTCAATAATAGAGTCCAGGTTTCTTGTGTCATGTTGATTCAAAAGTATTTCCCCAAAATAATAAATTGCACTTTACTCACCTTTAAGTTGTTTTAAATCTGTACTTGATGAGCACAGGGAAAGATATTTGAAAGAATACTTTTTATAAAAACACTTATTGGATACGATTGACTACATCTGCCATTCTCTGCAGCCCCCTCAGGGACCCCAAGATGAATCCAGGGGGCCCAGATTTTGTTGTGTTTTACGAAATACAGAAATGTATCCTAAATTTAAAGCAACAAACATCAGGATATAAGATCATCAACCAAAACAATTCGGTTTTTCCAGCATTGTATAACTGATTATGTCTTAGCCTAATTTAAATTCTAAGTTTAAGCTTGTTTTTTTTGGGGGGGGGGCAGCAAAGCGATATACCCTACACAAAGAGTTTGAGAACCATCGGACTAGTAGGCAAAAATAAGCTGCTTTATTCGTTTTTGCTCTGTTGAACACAAAGTGAGATATTTGAAGAATGTAGGACAACATGTTCTGGGTTAATTTTGACTACCATTTTATTTTTCTCACTACGGTATTGAATAGGGTTCCAAGAACTTTGGTTACAAGCAATCGGCCAAATATAATTTAAATTGTTTCGAACAACAAGATAGTGAGTTATTCATGAGAA
This sequence comes from Triplophysa yarkandensis, assembly GCA_033220385.1. Lineage (NCBI taxonomy): Eukaryota > Metazoa > Chordata > Actinopteri > Cypriniformes > Nemacheilidae > Triplophysa > Triplophysa yarkandensis. The sequence continues at coordinate 22,976,860 of CM065654.1, read as the reverse complement.
AATATTTAAATCCCTTTAAATTTTCTTCATAGGGACCAAACAATGTCCCCTCAAAATGACAATGATCTTTTGGGGAGTGAGGACATTATGTCCCCAGTCTAGGGTTTACGAGAACCACACACGCAAATTGTTTTTTAACATTCTGGGTACATAGTGTCCATAGATATATAGACTATAGACATTTTTTTACTTTTAAATTGTGTGTCTATTCCATAGCCTATATGATATTTCACAGAAAAGACACATGTAATTTACATGTAATGAAACAATCATTTACATTCCCATGTTAAACCATGGTGACATGTTTTAATGATACCCCATGCAATTATAAGTTCAGCTAAGTTCACTGAAAAACTAATATCCATTCGATAATAAGTAATTGTTTGACAGGATTTTCTTATTTGTTAATGTCATGTACATACGCTATCTCTCCCATGGGAAAATGTACTGGTTGTATTTCGCATCATGTGTTTCCACAGTACATCCCTATCCATCCTCACTCACTCTCAATTTGCATTACTGACAAGTACTCCTACAGCCGCTTAGCCAAGATACCACCAGTCTCATCACAGCTTTATAAATACAATACACCAGTGTAGTTAGAAATTTGTTTCATTTTGACAGCATGGCTATATCAGTCGGCATGCACACATTCAAATGTGTTTCAACATTTTACAGTAATGACAGCTTGGCAACATCATCCAGTTCATTACTCACTGGCTTTATAAATGCAAAGTGCATCTGTTGGTGTGATATAACCTTCATGCAAACATAACTTCATAATGTTGTGATTTGTCACTATATAGACACACACACACACACACACACACACACACACACACTATATATTTACTGAAGTAGGAAATATCAGTTGACATTTTGCAAACATTTGTATTAAAAACAGCAAATGAAGAACAATATTTATGTGTGTATCCCAATTTAATAGATTTTATACAGAATGTATCTATCATTAGAATTAATGGATTAAGCTATGTATTAAAATGAAAGCCTACAGCAAAATATTCATTTTTTTCCGGATAAAAATTACATTTGTGCACAGTACTGTATAAATCCAAATAAAGTAAAAAGTGATAATGGCTCCAACTCTGTCTCCTTTTGTATGTATTAAATATTATTTGTTTGCTTTAATGGAACTAATAAAATATAAAAACCTTCCATATGCTGTTTATCTACACATGTTCAGAACAGTTACAGTATTTACTACAGTATAGAGGTCCAGATTCTGTGCTCTGGGTGGGGCAGTCGTGGTGTGGTGGTTTGAGTGTCGGACACGTGATCCTAAGGTTGCAGGTTTGATACTGTACCAGCTGGTAATGTAGTTGGGGGGAGTGAATGACCCCCCACTACTCCGGGACTGTATGTATTCAATTTCCAAGTGAGCACAAATTCCAAGTGTGGATATTTGTCAATATTGAAACTTACTTTGATATCTCACTGTGTGTTCTAATAAAAAGATCCCTGCTGTTAACAGGACTTCCTGCAGGGAACAGGGGTTTCTATTACTACTAAGTGAAGGAGGTTATAAAAGCAATTTCCAAATGCACACTATTATATTAGTGTTTTCTCATTATCAGCTAGAGGAGAATGATGTATCAAACAGTTTGAAATGTGTTTTCTGATTTACCCACAGTATTAAACTGATATTGCTATGACCTTGGATTTACAGGAACTGTAAAACTGTTAAACGTATATATACACATAATTTGTACACTTGATACTTTGATATTCTTAAAAGAAAAGCAGCCTGAGGGTTAAATAAACAAAATAAAATAAAAATAAATAAATAATAGTTTATATGCTTCACCACAGGCATTGTTTTAAACTATACACATGATAGTTCACCCAAAATTGGAAAATTTTGTCATGATTTACTTACCCTTTTAATATTTTACACCTGTATTACCTTCTTTCTTCTGCAAAACACAGAAGAAGATATTTGACGTATGTTGGTAAATGGCACGTATTCACTTGGTTTCGTATAGTAGGTGCCACTGCTGTTCTGCTACCAACTTTCTTCAAAATATCTTCTTTTGTTTTCTGCAGAATAAGGAATCTCATAAAGTTTTGAAATGAAAAGAAGGTAAGTAAATCATGACACAATTTATTTTTGAACTGTTACTTAAATACTACTTCAAAATTGTTTGCTTTATACACTCTAACTATTTGCAATGAAAAATAATAAGTCTTGACAAGCTCATAGAGCTTTTTAAAAGGGTATTCAAAACCTGTTAATTTATTTCTGAAAAAAATAATTATTTAGCAACCTTTAAAACAAATGTTTTTGTATCAAGCAATACTTTTTTATGTTTTCCCTGGGAATTAAACCCAAAGTGTAGTGCAAACATACAGGTCACTACTTACACTCCCTGATTCATTCAAAGAAAAATGTGCTTCTCACAAGGTTCTCTTTGGAAATCAGCCCATTAAGTTGTGGAGCTGTGCCATCAGCATAAAAACCCCATTACCCAGTGAAACCCATTTATACTTTACCATCGTGAAAAATTACGAGTCAGGTTTGATTCTCTCGGCTACTGCTTTGGAATGAGCTGCAATTTTGTATTCATGCTTTGATGACAATAATGTTCTACCGAGTGCATCTCATTCCTTCCAATCAGTTTTCCCCCTTATGATTTTAAATGGATTATCTTATCTCTCCCTGACACATAAAACAGGATATGTATTTTACTCACGCTTACATAAGAATGAAATACCCTTCCTACCAGTTAAGAACTGCCTCACTGAAATTGACAGTTGGAAGTCACAAGGATGTTGCTTCCAGGAGCGTAACATCACCCTGAACCTTTGTGGGCCACATAGGCTTCACTGCTAACTAAAAGTTGCTTAATTCTTAACATTGACTTCAGGTCATCTCACATGCTGAAATGCAACAGCAGAACTAATCCAATTATTTACTTTTATTCCTCAATGCCTGATTCAAAGTCATTCATACACATAGATTAATAAAAACATTTATTTTTTATATTTATACTTCATGAATTCACTTCAAATCGCTCAATAAATATCCTTTGTCAGCCGTATCCTTTCAATGAAATAGGTTTGCAATTATTTACAATCGCTGCTTGGTTTTAAAGGTCTAGTTGTGATCCCAGAAACTGGTCCTTATTGCAATACAGATGATTCCCTTTGATAGCCGTTGAAAGCTGTTTTTGACTAAATGAAAAGATGAATGTAAATATGTAAATTCTGTTATAGGGTCAGTCGAGGTCTGGAGGTTAGAGAGTGGGACTACTAGGCAGAAAGTTGGGGGTACGGATCCCAGTTTCATCAGACAATGTCTGAAGTGTCCTTGAGCAAGACATCTTACCCCCGTTTACTCTGCAGTGATTATTGACCACTGCATAATACTTATGAGTCGCTTTGGATAAAAGTGTCTGCCAAATGAATAAATGTAAGAAGCAGATCACATAGTTCACAAGAATTCTATTATCGTGTTTTTGACTATAGAGAATGCTGTAGAGATTACAGACTAAAGCGTTTAGATGTTTAAATTCAAGGAAATAAATAGTTAAACTATATCATCATATAATTTATAGTTAAAATTTTTCTTAAATGTACCTTAAGTGTGGTATATTACTAAATATAGCATGCTATAAGCATAGGACAAAACTTTTGCACTTAAATCATTTATTCGAATGAATTTAAAAAATCCCCTATTTTAAGAGTTGTTTTTTAGTCTCATTGTTTTCGACCTTTCCTAGGCCCAAATTTGGTAGTGAGAGCTAAATTTATAGCTGAACCAACACTGAGGGTTTTTCAGTGGCAGTTCTTTCTCTGAATTACTCACTCTCAACTCTGGACTGGTTATCAGCTACATCCTTGGTAACCAAGTTCCTATGGCAACCAGACATAAAGGGCCAAATATCCTTTTTATACATTTGGAATTACGCTTTTATTTAAGGTTTAACAGTTTTACAAGGTTTGTACTAATTCCCCTGAAGTTTGTGGAAAATGATAATCTGAATATAAATGTGTTTTATTCTCATAATATATAAATTCAACCATTACAATGACTGGCACGTAGAAGCTGATTCACCAGTGTCACTTCTTCTATTCAGAACCAGAAGAGGGCAACAGATCTCCTGAGTGACGTAACCAAATGTAAACACCCTTCAAAAATCTTAAAAGTAATATGAAATATTGTTTTCTGACATCAGTTTTTATTTTCTGCTTAAGTCTGCATCTTAGTCCCACAACTTTTAGGTGTTAATAATAAACACACATTTCCCAATACTTTCCAAAAATCCCAAACTTTTTCAATCCAGGAACAACCTAGACATGAGTAATGTATAATAAGCCTAAAATATTTTTTAAATAAAATTGTGGATTTATTTCCCATAAATAGAATCAAATTCAAGCTGTCATTGTCAGCAATTAAAAAGACTAAAACAGATTTAAAAAAAAGTTTTTACAATGATCCAAACCCCATAGAGTCCAACTCTCTCTCTCTCTCTCTCTCTCTCTCTCTCTCTCTCTCTCTCTCTCTCTCTCTCTCTCTCTCTCCAGGTAAGGAACGCGTCATCACGCAACAGCATCTCCTCTTGTTACAATTTCAAAAGCCACCAGGACCATGAGGAAGTCCCTCCCCCTCTAGCGCGTGATTGGTCCAGACATAATGTATGCAGAAATCCCTAACAGCTATTGGGTTAGGTTTTTGTCAGTCAGACTAAGAGTCCAGATAAGCCTGGTGGTGGTGTTCGTGTCAGGTGAAACGCGCACTGTTGGACGTTAAAAGTAGTTTTTGTACTCAAACGAAACCGGCAAACAAACAAATAATTAAATACTAATCTACAAGCTGCTGTTTATTATTTATACGACCAAAGAGTAAACATGAAGAGTCTGAAGTACCGCCTGAAAAAGCACGAAGTTACCATCACAGTAAGTGAAGTTTAACACAGATTTACTTGTTTTGTCTGATGGAAACACTCATTAATCCATTATTGTGATTACTCCACGCGGTTTAATGACGTCATACGTCCTTCTGTGTGACGTAGTTCACAAGTCTTTGGAGTTTTAAAGGGTTTTGCAAACCTGGGACCAATTGGGAAATCTTCCACACACTGGGAAAGTAATTTCTACACAAAGTGAATGAATGTAAAATTGTTATTTAACTCTCTGTGTTGTGTTGTGTTGTGTTGTGTTGTGTTGTGTTGTGTTGTGTTGTGTTGTGTTGTGTTGTGTTGTGTAGTGACTTGATGGAAGATGGTACATCACGTTTTGTGCCATAGTTTTATTAAAAAGTTTGAGAAATCAGACAAACTAAGCTTTCATTCAGAGACAGATGCACAAGATCCATCCCCCTGTTTCATTTCCATGTCAAAGAGCTTGGCTCCTAGCATGCTAGTCTGCATGGGGGTTAGTTATTGAACCCATTTGTTGAAGAGATCTCAGTGTGCAAGTCAGTGATGTCATAGACACTCTTTATGCTTTAACTGTGTTTGTGTCAAACACTGTCATTTGTTTCCCCAAAAAGAAAAAAGCTTTCATCATTTACACACTCTTGGCTTTTCAAACCTGTATGACTCTCTTTCTTCTGCAGAACACAAAAGAAGATTGTTAATAACTGGACAACAGCCGTACCACAAACCAATGCAAGTGAATGGGTGCCGGTTGCCGAAATTCTTTAAAATATCCTCCATTGTGTTTGCGGAAGAAAGTCATACAGGTTTGAAATGTCAAGAGGTTGAGCAAACGATGACAGAATATTTATTTCACTTTAACAGAACACAAAGGGTTAGGGGTGCACGCCCTCTCTTTTTTGTCATTTGCAGATTCTTTGTGCCGAATTCGTCTGTAGATACTTTTCCATAAATGGACTTGTCTCTGGTTTCAGTTATCTAATTTAAGACATTCTATACTATATAGAAGTAAAAGGAATGTTTGGAAAATGGTCAGTTTGTCCGTACAATACTCAGGCCTTATTAGGTGAAAATGTTAAGTTAGTGTAGTGAACTGCCGTGTTTGTGTTTGTTTTGAAGAAGTGCTATGGTATGAAAACTGGTGTTTTTGGCTCACTGAAAGGCTTGAGGCATGCCTGAGGCCTTTCATAAATGAATACACAATGTCCCAGCACCATTTCTTATTAGCCGAATAAATGAACAGCTTCTGTTTTCAGTATACACGTCAATAAGCTAACAACTGTAAACTTTTACCCTAGAGAAACCCATTTCTCAAAGTGGTTTTGCTGTGTTGTCTTTGCCCATTATTACATATTTTTCCTACCAAATCTTGAGTGATCTTCCCATTTCAACTTCAGAATATGCTGTCTGATTGTCTAGATGTTCCAACCGTTTTAGTTGAGGATTTTTTAGAACTGCCTGGTCGAACGACTTATGCATTGACTGACATAAACCGTCATAGTCTTGTTGGATTAGCAATTAACATTGTAAATTCTTTTTTCTTTGAAAATAATGCTTGCATTGATACAAAAAATGCTTTTTTACAGTTAAATATGTGAAGGTGCAGTTAACCTTTGTGTAAACATAGGCGAGTGTTACAGAATCATCCACTGTTTGATGTTGTTGAATGAAGCGTAAAAATGTATTGAGATTGCGTTGCCAAAATGCAATACGATTTTTTTTGGAGCTGTGCAGAATTGTTTTGTAAGGTGATAGAAATGCAGCCTGGAGCATCCTGGTCATTTCCTTCTGTTTAATTCAAGATTTTGATTCTGATTTATCAATGTGTACGCAGTCATATTGTGCTTTTGTCAACATCAGTGGGGTCACAGTTGACAGTATGGTTCTTTCGTCAATGACTTCATGAGACTTGGACTGGTTACCTGTAGGTTTTTCTATAGGACTTGATGCCTTTGACTTAAAGGCTTAACAGACAAACCCAAATTAGATAATTTTTATTGTCTGTTATATATCATGAGATTTTGTCAGCAAAGTCTAACATTTCTCCGGTATCTCATATATCATATATATCATACTGTAAATGTTTAACTATCAGGGAAATGCATTTTGTGAAAACAATTAACCAATCCTGTCCCCATATATGACATCCAGTAAGTTCATGTTATGAAATAAACATTCTTCCTTTCCCTTTGGTCGTTTCATAGAAGAACTGGGGTGTATGAACAAGATGTATCAGTGTTTGTGCCCACTGTGCCAGTCTAAGAGGTGCACTGTTGTGTCTCTGTCAGTAGTTCCCACTGAGCATTTCTGAAAGCTTTGCTATGTTAAGCTTGGGCCCCCAGAATAGTGGGAAACTGCCAGTGTGGATTGAAGGTTATCCTAGGATGGATGAATGGCTGGGGATTACAGGAAATGGGAATGTGTTGTAGTAAAATACCCTCGGGCTTATATGCACAGCTCAGAAGGTCGGAACCCGGAACACTGTCATCAAAATCCACAAAGTTTATGTTATTGCAATATACAGTGTTTCCACCAAACCAGTTTACTGACGGAGGCTACTTTTATTAATGTTTACGGAGGACAGTAAAATCTCACTCAGAGAAGAAAATCTTAATAATATATATTAATAATAAAGTGCATTATCTGCCTGGAATGTAACAATGAGAACAAAACACTGTTAAATAAAATGTATAATATAATGTGCCTGATAGTCAGTAAATGTATATAGAAGGCGTTAGAATGTTAAAACTGTACTAATGTAATTTTAAATATCAGACTGAACAATAAATGATTTAACTAATTTCCTTTGAAATTAATTCAGGGTGAGAGAATGCATCATAAAAAATCCTTATAAGATCAGAGCAGAAGATATCTCCACCTGCAACTGTAGGTTCTGGTCATTTGCTAAAATGTTTTTAGAAATTTGTGATAAATTCATGTGGACTCTCTTCAATGGTATTTGATCATTGGTTTTAATCAGTGTTAAAAACTTCCGTTAAATTCTTAACTTAGCATCTAAAAGGTTTTGATATTTTCCATTTTTATCTGTCGTTTACCACATTCCTTTGTATTGTTGATTCCTTTGAGTGTGCTGATACCAGATGTTACACTGTTAATGCCAATCATACAACTGGATAACATCTGGCGTGTTTTATCTCATAACCCCTTCAGTGTTTCTTACTTCATTTTTACTTCTACTTGGAAAGTGTGTTGTCTCCTGTCCTACAGTCCCTTTAATCTATTTCTTCAAAAAGTGGTTTAAGACATGAAAGGCATGCTTTTAGCCTTATATGTATTTTTCTGTGGTGTATTGATGTTTGCAATGGATCCAGCGGTTTAGGAGACTAAAACAATTTTTTTTAAACTCCTGTTTTTTGTATGTACAGCCAATTAGTATATTTTCTAAAATAATGATGTCATGAGAAAGCAAGTTTATGTCCTTAAAAGATATAAAATATTTTTGACTACAGAAAACGCGAGAATTGTAGGCCCTCAGTACTTAAATGTGGAATCCAGAAGAATAGATTTTGGGGAAAAGTAAAAAAATTCTTAGGGCCTTAGTTGGGCGGACATACATAAATTGAAAACAAGAGCATATGCTTGCCCACACTGGTCTTGTAGGTATTTCTCACAAACACGTACACACTTCTGTTAAATTGATGCATGACTTTGAGTCACTAGAATACCTGGAGGGCAGAAGTCTGTTCTAGAGATTTCTTTTTGTCTTTCTACATCTCTGTAGTCTGGAATTTCTTTCCTAGTCCATCTTAACTCTTTATTAGGCTTTTTTTCTTGGCTTTTATATTGTATTTTCCTTGGAAGAAGGTTATTTCTTTTAAAATATTTAAGTTTTCCTGGGGGAAAATATAATTTTTTTTCTTGAACATACTTTAAGATTTGCCTTATTTTAAAACTTATGACATTTTGTTTGTGATTATACCTTTAAACCTAACAGTAATGCAAAACCGATTGTTCCTCTGTGACAGCTTTAGAGCTGGAGAGGTAATGAACAAAGTGTTAGGTTGAATATTCATCATGTTGAATGTACTTAGCACATTCACACTGCAGTCCTGCATGCAGAAACATTTATTAATGAGTTTCTAGAAAAGTAAAATCATATTTCTTCACAATGTATCAAGAGGTTGGAAGTAGCCCTGCCAAGCTTCATTTCATTTTAATCAAATTTGACAATTAATAGTAGCATGGATGCAGCATCGTATAGAAACCAATCATGAAGTCTGTTGTTAAGCAAGCTAGATTTCGTAAATTCCTTAAATATCTACATTTGTAAGTAAAACTTCTTAAATTACCTTCATTATATGAAAGCAGTGTGCATACACTGCAATATAAGTAAACCTGCAATGTCTGCTGTAGTAATACTATGTAGTTTCACCTTGAACTATTCTGAAAGTGGTTCAAGCAAGGTCCAAGCAACAAAGTGGTAAGTTGTATTTGCCTTGTTGATTTTTACAATCTTGACAGCCCCTTGATGGTCTATTCTGGAAAAAACCCTAATACCAAATGTGCTATTAATATGCTTGTTTTTTTGTTGCTACTTATTCTGTTTTTTGAAGCAATTGCGAAGAGAAATTAGAGAGAATAAGTACACTTCAATGTAAAATTAAAAACCCATGTGATTGCTTTTAGTTGATGAATTAATGTTGAAACTGGCTCTGAGGACACCTTGTGAGTTTTGTGTTGTGGCTCTGGTTGTGCTGACCTAAGTGTACATGTGCCACAATTTAGTGCTGAACAACAGCAACTAACTTTGCATGCAATTGTGTTTCTTCACAATCTGCAATTTCATCTGGAAAGCTATCTTGAGGAATTTGTATAAGTTTGAATTCTCTAATTTAACTAGGGCATAACCACAGACTTTTCTTAGTCATATTTGTGGTTATCAAATCAGTCTTGACTTTACATGAGGCTGCAAAGGGAAATTTGTCAATAATTTAGCCAATGGTAGGACCTCAGGGCTGCCCTTTATGGAAGATGTAAGAGAGTATGTATAAATATCTTGCTTATTTCTATAAAGACAGAAGGATCTTGTTTGGTCTGATTTAAATCCTTCAGTAGTCTACCGGCAGTAGGTTACTCTGCCTGGTCGTTAAATTTACTAAATTTCCTGATTTTGTAAGTCAGCACCCTTAATGGTTTTTATTTCAGTTTTTGCTGAACTCAATCATATATTTTCTCCTACTCTGAAACCCTCATTATCTCTTTAAGCTGTCTTTTTAGCATACAGAATTTGTTTCATTTATACTTGTTAGTGTCTTTTGCTTCCTTGTAGGGAGGAGATTGGTAAACATTAAACGTCTGTTTGTGAAAGGGGGCAAAGAGACAAAAGGAATGACTACACACTGCTGTCATTACATGTGACTGTGCCAGCAAAAGCCTAGCAACCATCCCTCAAGGCTGAGAAGGGCAGGTTAGGGCTTGTGTCATTACCTTTTATGCAAAAATTCTTGGCACCCCCTCCTCTTCACATACCACACACAAAAACATAAACAAAGCTTTTCCACTAAGTGAACTTTTGTGCCTCATTAAATGTATTCTGATTAGTGTTTGTCTCAGCTCCTGTAATTCCTATGGGATTTTAAAGGTACCCAAGGTTGCAAATATTATTGCAATATTATATTATAGCAGTTAAAAAGACATGCGACATTACATGCAAGAAACTTGGGAATGAGTTTGTGTATACTTGTATTTGGAACACAGGAACGCTTTTCACCTCAGTGAAAAGTCAGGCCATTAGGGGGCTCCAATGTTACTGCAAGAACAAATATAATGCGTTGGAGAGGACTGTCCCGCTCGGCTGTTTTCTGCTATTCACCAGAACCCACAAAAATGGGAGCATGCAAGGTCACTGTAATGTAATCCAAAGCATCTTAAGCATCCGCTCAATGTCAGTTTTACTTGATTCATTTAGATATTTCTCTTGCTATGCATTATTAATCAATCTTCAAAGTTGTTTTATCAGTTTTGTCCATATTTTTTGTAGTACAGAAACTAATATGGATAAATACACCAAAATATCAAAGTACCTGTGTGTCTTTTAAGGTTTAGATTGGTCTGTTGAAACTAACTCCCTTCTGAGTTGAATAAAACAAAAATTTGAGGTTATGACTGTTTATTTTGGCACTAAAACAGGGAAAGGGCCTGCACTTAGTTTGCGGGAGTTTTGTCTGGAATTCTAGCTTCTCATCCATCAGAGCGACAATGAGTCCGTGCCATGGTAAGATAAAGATACCTCAGCTTTGATAAAAAGGTTGGACTCTATGGCGCCGGGCAGCAAAGGACGATCCCAGAAGTAATGACTCCCCCGTCTAGAATCCACAAGGCTGTGCTATGCCACCCACAATCCATTCATGCTGTTTGGGGTCTCTCTTTCACACTCTCATATCTTTTCCTGCTAAACGAATCATGCCTCTGACAGTTTATCTCATGCTTTTCACCCAGTCTGAGTGCAGTGACCCTGCTTTGTTATTGGGGTCCAATCACTGTATCATATACATGATGATTTTTGTTTACAGGTTTAAGTGTTGACTAGCAATGAGTCAGTTTGTTTGTTTGTATTCTGCTCTTGTTTGTTCTATTCTAATTAAAGAAAGCATCTTCCCCTCTGGCAAGTTTTTCTTGAACTAATGCCAAGCACTTGCATATTATGCAAACAGAGCCGCTGGAATGCCGATGCAGCGTTAATTCTTCTTCGCATCCATATTTGTTTATATTTTCGAGTGTTGACTGATTAATGAGCACACTGCATGGCCCTCTTTTTGAAGGTTGTTTAGTCACTTGAATATTCATACGGGACTGAAGCTATGCCTAATGATAATAGCAGCAGAGACCTGAAAGGGATACTTCATGCGGAAAGGAAAATCTTGTAATTTTCTTTTTCACAAACCTGTATACTTTAATTTTTTTTTGTGTTTAACACAAACTTTGAAAGTTTGTAACTAAGCTGTTTTGGGTAACCACGGACTCCCATAGACATCAGAGCCCCATGTAAGTTAATGATGACCCAAATTGACTTGCATATATTGACTTGCATCATCATTTGTGTTCAGCATAACAAAGTAACGTATACAGGATTTTGGATACTGGAGAAAATGGATACATTTACATTTAGGGAATGATGTCACTGTAATATCAACATATTGTGACCTTTATCACCAGATGAAGATGCAGTGCACGTCTGCAAATGAATTAAATGAATGACATGTACTGTCAGCAGAAATTTGACCCCGATCTTTCCCGGCTGTCGGAAGTTGAGGGAAAAAGCAGGAATTTTCTGACCGCTAGGTCAGAGGTCAGATCTGCAGGTTGTGATCAAACAGCTGGACATGCGTGTATGGCTCAAGTGTGTGTCAGGCAGTTTCTAATAATAGGGCTAAAAAATGCCACTGAAATTATTTAAAAAAAAGTGCTTAGCTTTTAGAAATGTGTATGTTTGGTAAACAACAGTTATATAAGCTGTAATTCTAAATACAAATAAGATAATGTGTGTGAAATGGAAAGTACTCTTTCTATTAACTTATTTTAAGCATTTCCACAGTTCTGTGCACCTTGTACGTCAAGATAATGAGCATTTCTTTTAGCTTGTTTACATACAAACAAACATCATTCAGTAGTCCCTCACAGTTTTTGTTTAGCATCAAGAGATCATCGAGAGGCTGTTTTGGAGGTTAGCTACCTAATTAAAGCATTTAGAGTTTTGCCCAGTGCTCGACAACAGATGTTGCGCCTTAGCATAGCAAAAGATCTTAAAATAAACCCCATCAATGTGCATAGCAAATACTCATTAGACCCTCAATATGCCCTTAAAGTAAAAGAGCTCAGAAAATCACTGTTTCTTTCCAAATGGTTTGTTTGGGAAAAGTGGTACATTTATATATGAAATGCATATATTTTTTTAATTTAACAATGCCTTAAAGTGATAGCTTATCCCCAAATTTCTTTATCATTAATTGACCCTCTTCACATTTCAAACCTGTAGGCTTTCCTTAATGCTGCGGAACACAAAAGAAGACATTTTGAACAACGTCTGTAACTGGCACCCATTAACTTGCATTGGTTTTTTGTACACACAATAGAGCTTAACAGGTGGCAGTGCAATAAGTTTACCACCATTCTTCAAAATATCTCCTTTCGAGTTCAGCAGAAGTTGAGTCACACTGGTTGGACAAGTGGGAAAGAAAATGTTGAAAGAATTGTAATTTTTGTTGAATGTGCCCCAATATCATTCGTGGTAAATTGTCTGTTGGGTGCCAACTCTAGCACTGAGAAGATGTTTTTGTTTGATGTAGGATTGGTGATGGGATATCCTTTCTGAACTCCAAGAATATCCTCCTCTTATACCCCCCACTGTCAGCATATCCCACCCTCTGTTGCATCAGTAGGTTACGTATACTTCAGGAGCTTTCTAAATCAAGCATGACAGCTCTCTGCTCCTCTCAGAGGGGGAGTATTCTCAGCAGCTACTCATTCGTCTATGCTGAGTGTGGTACTAAATCAGACCTGTTGATATGTAGATGTCATGTTCCAGCTCAAGTCGAAAAAGAATTTTCAATATGAAGAATGAATACATTTAGAAAGAAATCCGTAAGGAAGATAAAATAAGTCCTCTGAGATAGGGAATCAGGCCTCTTGAGTGAACTGTAAGGGGTTTTTCTTCATATATTTTCTGTTGTTATTATTGATTGCTGTCAACATGGCCTTGAGGTAGCAGCCATAGTTTGAAAACATGTACTTGATTTCTTTTGTCACACCCAAAACACCATTTATACATACTTAAGCTTTCTCTCGCTGTGATATCTTAATATATTTGGACACTATATCTGTAGCTGTCGTCTTTATGTTGCGATTTATTGGACTCTGCATTGCCATCAGTTTGCTGTTGCCAGGCAAGGCTTTTTGTGTGTGGGTAGAAGGGTGGCGAGACATGGGATGGGGGTAGGGTTTCTGTTTTACAAGGTGTTGACATGAGTTATAGCACATAGAGTCACCCAGACTGCCCGGCAGCCAAGATCTAACCTAGATACATTGTCCGAGCGGAGAGCTTATCACTCTATACACCGTCAGCCATTATAACTTTTCCCTGCTGCACATGAAAACTCTTCAAAGACTACATTGCATATTCGAGCAGTAGTAGGAGGTTCACTCTAAATCACAACCACAAACACACCCTGTTGCACAAAACAAACAGACCTGTTCCCACGTTCCATAAAAAAAGTGTTAGTCACTTTTATCCATTATTGCATACACAATCTTTGTATTAGACTAATAAGTTGTAATGAGTAAGTTTAAGTGATAGATGCAATTAGAGGATTTTACATTTTAGTAATTTTTAGGCTTGAATGAGGTCACTAAGCATCTAACTGAGAGCGCATAGCACAATTATTCACATGTTACCCCTGGCAGCTACATTGAAATGATCTGGCAACTGTGGTGTTTTGTTCTGCATTTGCAGATTAGAAAGTGTTAACATTCTTAGATACTCATAAAATTGCGATCAAAAATGTAAGAAACGCCTATAAACGCCCTCCAGCTGTAATTTAATGTCCTCAGCTAGACAAAACAAAGAGCAGAAATGGTCTTTTGACACATGCTATTGTGCTTATTTAAGAAAGAAATAATATGTGTATATCCTCTATATGTGTCCATTTCAGCTTCTTTGTTTCTATGGCACATAGCAGGTTTGAGAGTGCATACCTTGCACACACCCACTCATATGACATGTTATATGTGTGGTTATACTCACATGTATGCTTGTGCATCAATGCCACAGACCATGGTGGGGGTAGAGGGCAAATTGAGGGGTAACTGAATTCCCCCACTGGCGCTGGTGTTAAAACCTAATGCGTCCCTGCTCTCTCTCGATCCCCTTAGACCTATCACCTTCCATATTAAAAACTGACGTCTTCCCTTTAGAAATAGATTTTATGTGTTTATCTTCAAGAAGCTGAGATAGTGTTGGGATGATTGAATATGACGTTCCGTGTACGCCAGACGGACAATTGTAAAAAGCTGACACCTAATCCCGCCAATGTAGAGTGCGTCTGTTGGCTCTGGCCCCTCCCGTTGTGAGGACAGATGCTTTGACTAAAAGCGCCTCCTCAGACCAATGGCCCATGACCTGTTCTGGAGACTTTAATCTTGCAGATTACTGTTTCAAGTTTTATTTGCGGGTGTCGCTGTGGTGGGGGGTCCGTCTGCATTGACGTTCCTCTCGTTTGGCTGGCCTTGTTTTTCTCCTCGTGCTTGAGGGGGTCAGCGTAATGGTTACTCATGGTGCAAATATGCTTGGATGGGATATAATTAGTAGTTCTACTCCAATCAGTCATTGGAGAAAGGTCAAAAAATAAAAAGGTTACCAGGCTGAGCTGCTTATCTGCGTGCTGTTTACAGGGATATTTTAGACCAGGAAGAGATCACATATTTACAGCCAGAGGTTCGAAGACCTTGCCATTTTTCATTGAGGAGCAAAGCGGCTAGAGGCAGAAAGGAGACAGGGGAAAGCTGGATAGTTTGGGAGATAGAGGCGCACCAGTTTCTCTGAAAGGAGAATTGAAGAAAAAGAATCTTCCCTCAGAGGAGGAGCTGCTGACCCAGGGCTGGTCCCTGTGCTACAGCAGCTCTCCCAGTGTGTTTGCGTGCATATCATGCCGTGATGAAGCCTCGAGGAGTCACTGCGGGCCGGTGTGAAGTAAAAGGACTTGGCCAAGGTTTCTGGTCCCCCTGTAAGGTGCAGGTTGCCTGTAGGAGAGGGGGACACCACTGAAGACCACACACAAACTCTCCCACTTGCTGGCTGAGTGTTTGTTTTGTTGGATAGGAAAAATAACTTATTTTTGTTCATCTCCTGACCACTGCAAGAGGACCACCACGATGAGTCGATGGCTCAAATGCACCTCCATGTATTTTGTAGGTATCAAGAGGTTCTCAGGTTGAACTTTACTCTACTTTGAGATGTTTTTGTTTAGCAAATTCTGGAGGAAGTGACACTTATTTTAACACTGTGTGTGTTTTTTTTTTTACTTGCTCTGGTGGTGAGAGTGACTTATAGCTTTCTCCAAGAATATTCTTGAATCCTTGTGGATAGTTTATTTTGTTTGAGATGTTTACAGCTTGAAGGTCTTTAAACAACTTGTGTGAACTTGTATTGTCATGCTGAAAGCTCTCTGTGTTGCAGTCATATTTTATTGATGTTTAGTCTTTGAATCAAAGAGATTTTTTAAGAACATCAAGCTTTTCATGGGTTGATAGATTCTTTTTTTTTTAATATACTGACTAAGCTTTTCGCTTCCTGTTAGGATTTGAATACATGCTTTTTGGTTTACCCATGTGCACTTTCATTCACTCATGTAATAATGCATTTGCTCACCACCCTGCTCATCAGCATACTCAAGCACAATGAGAGAAATCCCAGCACCTTTATTAAACTGACAGTGTATGATGGTGTTTTGAATGCTGGGTGTGACCATATGTCTCTTTTCTATGGAATACTGTGCTCTTGGTGTAAATGTAAGTAATGGGTGTGACAATCTTTACCTGTCTGTCTTTCCTTTAGAACACAGACTGGAATAAGTATGATGACCGGCTGATGAAGGCAGTGGAGAGAAGGGAGGTGGACAAGGTGGCAGCAGTGCTCGGCAAGAAGGGCATCGTCCCTACCAAACTTGACGTCGAGGGACGTTCTGCGTACGTTCTACCATAACAAACAACACGTATAATGCTGCGTTGCCTGTCAAGTTTCGTTTTCGAAGGAATAGTTCACCCAAAAATGTCTTAATTGGTTTGGTTAACATGTTTTTGTTTTGATGAACATAGAAACTATTTGGACGAGTGCTTGTGATGAAACAGGTTCTGAACCCCAGTTCACTAGCAAAGTAGGAGTAATGACAATGTTAGTCAAAGAACTTTATAAAATTCTTCAAAATATCTCATTCTGTGTTCCACATGGAAAATAAATACTTTTTGATAGTTTGGTCGTTAATAGAGTCCATGAAGTGTCTGGTTACAATTCTTCTAAATTTTTTCTCTGTGTTCATCAAAACAAAATAATGTACACAGTTTTGAAACAGGTCACGAACTATCCCTTTAAGGCACACTTTGGGATTGCATGGGGCTTTATGATTTGGTTATTTGGTACAAAAGGTACTTTTTGGCTTGTGTTTTGGCCCAGTGTTGGATAAGTTTGTTTGATTGGTTGTGGACACAACATGTGTTCCAAGCACACAACAATATTCACAGCAGACCAGAAGAGTCCGGGAGTCTATCTTCACTGAGTGTTTGCGCTCACTAAATGTAGTAGCAGTGATGACAATTTTACATGTTGCTTATTTTAAAACCTCACAGTCCAAGGAGCTTTAACTGATTTTTTAATGTCTTGCTAAGCACAAAAAAACCCCACTGAAGGCATCAAAGGCAAACCTTTAAAACCAGTTGTTAAATTTGATGTTTTATTACTTGGTCACACAATAGATTATTAGGTTATAGTTCACCTCCAAACAAATATGGTTATCATTTATTCACCCTCTTGTCAGTCAAACCTGTATTGCTCTCTTCTGTAATGTAATGTAAAGTAAATGATGACACTATTCTCATTGCTGAGTAAACTATCACTTTAACATTCATTGCTCCGCGGGACTTTATCCTCCATCAATCCCTTATGTTATTATTGCTGTGACATGTGTATTTAGGGCATAGATGGACACATTTTAGCCTTATTTAACCCCAGCTTTGTTTCATTGCCCTGTTTGAGTACACAAGATTCCCATTTGAGTATTTTTGTCATCGTGTGAGATTCTTTCTCCCTGGCTAGCAGGGTAAAGGCTTGAGTTGTAATAAGGTGCTAGAATTTCTCAGGACTAAATCAAGTGCATTCACCGACGTTAGAGTTGCCAAATTGGTGTTATAGTGTAACAGAGCTCAATTAATAAACACCACCCTGATATATGAAACACGCTTATGGGCATCTGTGTTCTGCCAAATGACCCGAACATAGGCATTTGCAGCCTTTCCGATCACAGACAACTCTGTAGATAGACGCACAAAAGCACATGTTGACTGGATTTGTGGAAATCCTGTTCATATATAGCAAGACCCCACAAGTAGGCTAGATCTCGGGCCTGTTATTTCTCCCACCAATCAGAATAGCTCACAGGCAGGGCTGCCACTGGGCTTTTATGGTGTAATTAAGTAGTTGTGGTACCTTTTTCTGAGGGCAATCGCTAATAGATGGGTCACTCTTAGGCAACCATGAAGCTTGTATGCTCTGTCAGTAACTTTTTCCTTGGTGGGATAGAGATGCATGCCTGCACAGTAATTTATATGAAGCACAGCAGATTTTTTGATTTACTTTTCTTAAGGCAACACTCTGTGAAAATTAAAGTGCCTCAAGCATGAAAAAATATTTACATGCCTAATGTTCTCAACACTTGTCAGAAATTCAAAGATACTGCTGTTGTGCTCTGCCAGAAGACCTGTACAGCATGCAGATTTTTTTTAAATTTAAAAAGGCCCCACACGCAACCCACCTCTCCACCCCCTCTAAAAATACAAAATGTATCTTGGAGCCGCAGATATGCGAGTCTGTCAAGGAGTTGGAGCCAAGCTAGAATGACATGTCTGGGTCTCCATGACCATCTGAGCCTTTCAGTCTCCTAATCACCAGGGGTTATTTACATTATAACGCCTGTAGTGTGTCTTCCATCTCTACATCTTATAAAATGTTATCGTTCTCTGTTTTTTTTAGTTATTAGATTAGGTTGGAAGAAATTTCCTGCAAAAGCAATGAGCTGTGTCTCCTATTTGGTTCCTCTGGAAATTGTTTTGAAATAATCTTTAACATTAAAGAAGTGTTTCTAATGGGCTATGAAACAACCACTATATGCTATATAAATGGAAAATTTTTTACAACTGGAAGTGTGGATGTATATTCTGTGTGTTTACGCTATGCATAAGTATTAAAGTATTTCCACTAGCATGCTAGGGCTGAAACAGGCATTGTTTTCATCTTACCAATATTTTCCCTGTTATTCTCCATGTAGGTTCCATCTTGCTGCAACCAGAGGACATCTCGATTGCCTGAATCTCATTCTCAATCACGGTGTGGATGTCACTGCCACAGATGCCACAGGTGAAATGCTGCTCCACATGAAGGTTCCTGTCCAGCATTGTGCTTGTATTGTAAAATTTGATGGTTGGATGTTGGTAGGATACACTTGGTGATAAAATTTTTACAATTTCAAGTTGCTTTTCGATAAAAGCTTGAAACCCATTCCAGTTTCATTAATTCAATTCCTTGAATAAAATACTAAGGTCAAAATGTGTAGGAGCTGACATGTTACAATGAATTTGATAAAACAAAAAATTATAGTGCATGGGGTGAATAGTGTTAGGACTCATTTATCTTGTAGTCCCACTCTAGAAAAAAGCACCTAGATCAGGCTACTTTTCCTGTATTGACTGTTATTGATTTTTGTTCCTACAGGGAAAAATGCTTTACACCTGGCTGCGAGAAATAGCCAGTCCCTGTGTGTGCAGAAACTACTCCAGGTAAAGTCACTTTCTTTTAATCGCTACAGTTTTTAGGATAAGTTAGAAATAACTTTCGATCATGTGCTTTTTCTGTGAAAGCCTGAAAATTGTTTCTCTGATGTTTTTGTGTGGACAAAATTATTCTGATTTCCGGGAAATATTGTTTTGTGAGTAGTAATTGAGAGATAACCTTACAAGTTAAATTCATAACCAACAATTTTTTGCTTCCAACAAAGGCAAGGATTACTTATAAGAGTATCTTGATCCTCTGCAAAATACATAAGCTTACTGTTGGGAATTATGGGAAATAATACATCATCTTTAATTAAAAGTGACCTTCATTTATAGACTTATTTGTAACTTCTTGTATAGCTGGCTTTCCATCAAACACCAAAGACGGATGGATTTTTTGTTAGAACTTTAATAATTCAACTGAATTAAACAACTGCCCCCTAAAGTGATAGTTCACCTATATTTTAAATTTTCTCGCTTCATTGCAAACCTGGTAACTGAACAGGTGTTGACCCAATTGGTTTTGTGTTTATAAGGTAAAAGTGAATATTTTTAATAATATTGCTGGTGTTCATTACCAACATTTTTAAAATATATATTTTGTTTTCTTTAGAAAGAAGCAATATAGATATGAAATGACAAGAGATCTCTTAAATTTTGAGTAAATGATCACTCAATTTGCATATTATGGAACCTGATATTGTAGTTTAGAGAGGATAATTCAGGCAAAGCTGGTTTGCCGATGTTTATTTAACGTTTAATCAATTAATCCCCAAACACATTTCACGAGAGGATACGAGTGGAGGTCTGATGCTTAAGATAATTAAGATAGGAAATGATTCTTAGCACTTGCTTGTGTTGATTGCTTTAAGAAGTCTCACAGTCTTTATTACTGACTTGTTTACATGTTAACAACATCAGTGCATAATTGGAACAAGCTTAATAGACCAACGTTTTAGAATGACTGTATAAAACAATCATTGATTGAAATGTTTGTTTAATTCCAGTTTCCAATGGAAGCTAAAGATATATTTATAGTTTTTATGACACACATCTCCTATAATGCGTATTCAGGCGTAATGCTTCCCGAATGTCCTGACTGTACCGCTAAGCAAATAGCCATTCAGTGACTTGCTGAATGAAAGCGTTTGCTGGGTGTCTGCGGTGTTGACAGGCTGCCCGCACTTTAACCTGCCATCTATATTTCTATGCCATCATCGTGTGCAATTTGAGCCTGGCTCCTGCAGCATGTCGGATTGAGTTACCCAGGACACAGTTAGAAAACATGACCATATGACCCTGATGCTGGTTTTGGAGTCTGTTGCTAGAGCAAAAGGGGTTTTTATGTGTCGGAAAAAGGGTGCAAAACCAAAATGATGATTTAAAATGTAGAACAGTGAGTGAAAGTATTTTAGCAACTCTGCATTGCTTAACCTGTTCAGAGTCAGAGAGTTTTCACATCTAAACCTCTAGTTGGAGTTAAAATCATCATTACCTACACATGATTTTTTTGTCCATCTTTTTGTTTAATTGTTAGACTGTTGCAACAGTTCGAAAGCAGTCATCCCTGTTCCCTTTCCTCTCCCCTTTTTGATGCTTATTGGCCGTGAATTGTCAGTGGATGTACTGAGTGTGTGTGACAATGTTTTGTGTTTCAGCACAACTGCCCAGTGGGAAATGTGGACCTGCAGGGAAGAACAGCTCTGCATGATGCTGGTAAACATGAAAAGCTTTTACACTGAACTTCCTTTAAAATCAACGCACAAACAGTTTGGTATTTTTCAGTTTACTTCCTGGTTTCTTCTCCCCTTGTGTTCTCCTTGCTATACCTCTTCTCTTGGGATTTCACATCCTCCTCCAATGAGTAATGATCAAGTGAAGTGTGTGATGTAAGAACGCTTGAATGGGTGGTTATGAGGCTGATGCTGTCGTAATCAATAAGATGTAGTTCAGGGAATAACTTCCTTGCCTCAATAGGCTTTGATGTAGGATTTAAAGGTCTTGCTCTTTACCTAGTGAAGGGTTTTTAAATCTATTTTAAATGTAATCAGTTCAACTGATATCAGTTCAACTGAATTGAGATGCCATGGGAATTATAAATAAGATGGTTTGTCTGTTTTTAGTTATGGCTGGCTGCTCCTCCAGTGTGAAGCTTCTCTGTGATAGTGGGGCATCAGTTAATTCCAGTGACTTTGTGAGTAAATACATTCATTTATTATCTTAGGAATAATTATGCATTTACAGATTAGTATAATTAAATTTTTCACAATATCCTGTTTTCGGATTCTGACACAATGTATTTATTTATCCGTTTTAATATTGTTCAAATCGATGACTAAATTAAGAAAAAAACAGGTAATAACATGAATAAAACGCATATTCATAAAAATTAATTCCTTGAGTTCCAATCCTGAGAAACTTCTTAAACAGTAGTAAACAAGCTGGCTTTGAAAACTTTTAAAAAACATTTTGTAAGTGTTTTAATTTATTTTTTATTTTTTACATAGCATAATTCCTATAATTTCATAATTAAATTAATAACCATTTTAAGATGTGGAAAAAAGATGTGTGTCTTTAAACGGTAGCATATTTTAATTTCAAGTTGGTTGTAATGTGCTCTCACTTAGACTGGTGGTTAGTGAATGCAAATATGTGTCTGTTTGTCTGTGTTTTGTAGGATGGTCGAACCCCACTGGTGCTTGCCACTCAGATGTGTCATCCACATATCTGTCAGCTGCTGCTTGACAGAGGAAGTGACATTACAGTCAGGGACAAACAGAATAAGTAAATATCCCATTCACTGTATTCCTTCAATATTTGGTGTTTTTATTTGCTTGATTTATAAATATATGTCAGAGCAGACTGAGTTTACTTTGGGTGAATGCATCATCTTTTCTTTTCATAATGAAATGTATTCTTTTATGTTTTTACAGGACAGCATTGATTCTGGGTTGTGAATATGGTTGTAAGGATGCTGTGGAAGTTTTGTTAAGAAACGGCGCAGATGTCACTGCTGTGGACTGTTTCAGCCAGGACAGTTATCACTATGCACGAAATAGCAAAAACCAGGAGCTTGTCTCTCTAGTCAAGAGTTACCTCGAGAACGTCTCAAAAGGTAGGACCCCATTAACTGTTATGTTCTTCCCAGCATAAGTATGTCTGTTTATTTACATAAATGGTTTCTCAAAAGTTTAACCTATAGCACACATACTAGGTGTTTTCATTTATTGGTGTTGTTTGTATTTAGAACAGACATTCAGGAATTTTACTCTTCTGTCTGGAACTAAACCAGCACTCTATGAACCTATTTTAAGATGTTGATAAACAAACATCACGGTGGACAAATAGAAAAAATCCAAAATGAGCTCATTCAAAGTCATTTCATAGATGCTTTAATCTAAATCGACGAACACTGCGTTCAGTCTTTACATTTCATCAATATGCACATTTCCAGCAATCATTATGTTAGTTATTATATCTACTCTGTAGTGTTAAAGGCAAGATGTTAAAATGTTGTGTGTATAAAATATATATATATATATATATATATATATATATATATATATATATATATATATATATATATATATATATATATATATATATATATATATATATATATATATATATATATATATATATATATATATATATATATATATATATATATATATATATATATATATATATATAATTCACTTCATATTATTTCCAAAATAAAAAATATGATAGGGATTGTTACTTGAGTTAGACAGTTCACATTATTCCTTTAATAATTTCTCTAAATGTCTCTAATGATAAAACATAAAAAAATATATAAATATATTTTATGTTTTATTTCCAGTGACATTTGTTGTAAGTAACCGATTTTATTTTGGCTGAAATAATGTGAACTGTCTAACTCAAGTAACAATCCTTATCATATATGGTTTAAAGATCAAAACCTTCATGTTTAGGAGGAGTGAACATGAGCTGCTAATACATGTTATTACTCTTGATGAAAAAAACATCTCCATTCCTCCTACGAATGACTTATAACTTATGTAATTGATTTTTGTCATCTTTGTTTGTTGCTAATGAGTCTTATTCATATTCATAGCGAAAGAGACTGCCAAGAAAGAGAAAAAGAGACAGGTAACTCAATTTTTATGTTTTATTATTAATTACACTTTTACACTTTACTGTCATGACTAAATATTTATTTAAAGAACAGCTTGTAATTAATGCATACAATTAAGGCGATAAGATTATATTTCCTCTCTCCTTTATTACTCTCTCAAAGGTCTGATACATAATGGCTTTACACCGTAAAAGTAACTACCGTTTTATACTCTTATAATGCTTGGCTATTTTCAACTTTGTTGGGTCAAATTTAAAGAGTCAGTATGTAAATTACTGAGAATAGATGGCTTTCCTTGTTGTAAAGTCACTGAGGCTGCCCAGCGCTGAAGGCTGTACAGGTTAATGTCATTGTATTTGTTTAAATGATAAAACTTGCTATATCTTCTTAATGTCTGTTACTGACAAGACTGTCACTCCTGAAATGCTAAAACTTGTACTTGCTACTGCCCTCTAGTGTTAAGTGATAACCAGTTTGGCCTGTACATCTTTTAAAGGGAAAGTATCACGCCGTTTCATGCATAATAAGAGCTTTTGACTTTTAAGGCTAGTTCAAACTACTGGATTTTAAGTCAGATTTTAGCCCCAAAATTAGAAGGTGATCGGTGCTCGTCAGTCTTTGTGTTAACTACTCAAAAACGTTTCAAAGAAGTTTGCTGATGCGTTGCCCACAGGTCAGATATGAAAGACAGATATGTAGCATGCTACATATCTGGACTGGTCTGCCGACTCTGCATCACATGATGTCAGGTCTCTCGATGAGCTGCAGCCAATGAGAGGGTACGGTATGGGTTGAGGTTAATGGTAGACACAACCACAATAGTCTAAATAATATTCACATAAATTCTAACCACCAGAACAGCGGAGTCGATTACATATTACCGGGTTAACATTCATCAGTTAAAGTTACTCAGGAAAAATGTGGAGAAACATGTTTTACTTGCCTCCAACTCTCTCTTAAGCACCCAAAATCCGTGTTTACTGATCCACTCATTACCCATTTTCTTTGTATTTTCCCTTTGTAGGGTTTTTCGTAACAGATCGTTGCACAAACAATTTTTCAGTGCTAAATTGTTTCCACCATCTATTTTCAATTCCTGTTTTGCACACTTTTCTAACACTTCTCACTTGTTTTCCGTGGTTTGGGGACGGTGAAGAGTCGTTTTCAGGTCGTGTAGTGTGTCACCCCCTGTTGCAAATCATTAAGGTTGAGTCTTGTAGTTTGAACAGAACAGCAATCTGCCGTTGTCATGTAGTGTGAACAAGGCTTTAAACACATTGAGTACTCATGTTCAACGTGGTCCAATTGTTTAAAATCGAGTCAGAGGCATGATGTAGTATTTACATGCTTAATACACTCACCCAGCATAAAAAGTTGTTCATAAGCAGCTAATTTTTTTAATTCTCCAACTTCACTCATAAAATCCCGCCACAATTGTACCATTCAGAGAGAGCAGAAGAGCACGGCCATCAGTGTGACATTCCAAGAGAAGCGCCAACTAGGAGATTGGTCATGACAAGTTTTCTGTAACAGTATAAAAACAGCCTCTTTCTATTGCAAAGTAAATAAAATTGCAAAAGGTTTAAACCTAATAAACATACAATTCTGTAGCAGCTATACTCTAATTCCCTAATTTTGCCTGAATGACTATAAACAAATAATGGTGTTTCAGACATGCTGGAAGCTTACTCAATGTTAAATTGTGTTGAAGCCTGTTTAATTTGATTCCCAGGCTTGTCTTATACTTTGGCAGTATTGCTTATAAAGGTATTAAAAAGATCAGATAGATAAAACAATGTTGTGGATTTTGCCATTGAATTTCAATGAACATGAAAATAAGGGCTGTCCAAACAATTAATTGTATATGAATCGTATCCTGAAAAAAGTTTGTTTGTTAATGCATTACATTTCGTATTTTCTCTTAAAAATATGCGTGTATGTGTTTACGTTTATAAAATAAAACTTTTATATGCACATTACACAGACATATATTATGTGAACAAACTTTTATTCTGGATACCACCAATTGAAATAAAATCTTGCAAATTATGATTAAAATTTATATGTTTGGTAAAAAATCTAAATAGTTTTGTTTTAACAAATATCTACTGACCAGTTCATAAATACTGCAAATCCCCCATGTCATCACTGTATTTCATCACTGACTGTGTTTTCTAGGACCTGGAGAAACAGAATGAGAACCAGCAGGAGACCCTAAAGAAGTATCACCAGGAGCAGAGGACACTACTTGATAAAGTGAACATGCTTCAGCGGCAGTTGAGCCAGGTCAGTGCACATATGAACACTCACACACGATTTCCTCATTTCATGTGAAACTGTTATTTCTATATACCATTACTGTTTTTTAGGAAAGGTCAACAGCTGAGGATGTTAATAAAGAGGTGATTTTAACTTATCCGTTTTCTTATTTTTTTCTTCAAATCACTATCAAAGCTCTGATGAATTTCTAATGGTTGGCTGTTCTAAAATATGTTTCTATATTTTTTTATCATGCACCAGAGAGAACAACTGAAGCTTTTACTCTCTGCCAAAGATAAAGAGGAAGTGGCCAGAGCACCAGAGACTGTGAGAGTCCAACAGCGGAGTCATTTGGTTAGTGGTCTATAGAAGTCTATTTAACAGGCACATCAGGCCCTGATGCTCATTAACTTCACATCCAGCAACATATAAAAGTTGTTTTTGATGAAATGAAAGATCACTCTGTATGTTTTTATTTTATAGGGGGATTACCCGGGCCAGTCTGTGATCAAAGGTGATTTTATCTCATTGAGATGAATTAGAACTTTTTTCTCTGTTTTTTAACTTAAGGTGATATGTAAACACAAATTAACATCACTTCTCTTAAAGTTAAAGTCTGTTTTTAAAGGATAATAAAACAAATAGGTATATTTCAGTATGTATTTATGATATTTGTGTAAATATTTGTTTTTTATGTTAGGGAAAGAAAATCTGCTTGTTCGACAGTCACACAGTTTGGATTCTTCTCAGGTATAGTTGTCATTTAATCTGCTTAAATATATGATATATGTGAGGATGTGGAGAGCTGTGACTCATCTTAACCAAATATCTTGAGACTATTTGTGTGAAGATTTGTGAGAAAATCACAGCAGTGTCAGTTCTAACTTTTTTTAAAGTCAAAACAAGACCAGATCACAACAAAGCAAAAATATTAACAAATAGAGAAAATGAAGTTGACTTAATGTTAGTCAAACTTTGTTGACAGCCTTTTTCGTGTGCTGTTGTCTGCCACACAGGATTTTTTATTGCTCAGTTTGTGAATTTAGTGATTATATGTGGCACAGTGCACTAGTATAGAATAAAAATCATTATTGTAAAAGAGTAGACGCAAAACTGTAAACATTATCTTTCAATACGAAACATCCTTATTTCTCAAATATAGTCATGGGTGAGATACCTTGTATGGCACATTACAGATCAACCAGAACTATCAACTAGTTTAATCCCTAAACCTTCAGTTCAAAGTCAAATTCTGAAATCCTATTATTTCCATGGTCTATAAATTAAGGATTTTCTTATGAATATTAACAATAGCGTAGAGTTCAACTACAAATACTAAATGTTAAAAGAGACATTTTATTATGTTTTTTACTTGCTACAAGACCTCTGTACACATTGCCAGGTGTGTTTATGATTATTTTTTCTCACTGATGTTGACTTTTAAGCAGGCAAGGGAGGTTGTGTCAGCTGTGTTAAGCTTAGAGGAGAGGCAGTGGCAACCAGATAAGTTGCTCTCTCATTTCATTCCAGAAGCTGTGTAGCCTACAGTGTCTGAGGGGTTTATGATTTATTAGCTTTAATCTCTTAGGGGACACACTATATTTAGGATCAGCTTTTGAACAAATCTGGTGGATGCAATTTCGGTGTCACATTAGCACCAGAGACATCATCTCTGTCACCTGTGTGACAGGACACTGTGCACTTAAGAGGCTGAAAAGGCACCTACAAATGTTTGGATCAGATCTCTGACTTGGGATGTGTCCTAGATAAAGTGTACTTGAAAAGTGTTGAGCCCTGGTTTGACCTAATAAGAAGATTATGATACAAACTATTCTCTATTTTTAAGCAACTCTTAGGCTGAAAAGTTTTCTAAATAAATGTTTTTTCCTTTGTGAGAAGAGTTTAAAAGGCTGAATTATTATTCTTGTGATTGAATTCAGATCTTGCAGGCAGTGCCTTCTCGATCTGTATCCCGGCCTTTGGAGCTGTCTCGACCAGTAGCGGAGGAACTTGAAAGCCTTCGCAAACAGCAGGAGACTTCTCAACAGGAGGTGTTCCTCCTTCAGAAAGCTCTAGGATGCAAGTCACAGGAGTGTGAGGAACTGGCAAGAAGGTGCGAGACCGTCAAGCAAGAATCAGACCAACAGATTCATGAACTGGAGGATGCAATGGAGGATGTACAGAAAAGGATGTTAGACTCTGAAGCAAAAGTAAAGCAGCTACAGGCACATGTGGTGGCAGTAAAGGAACATTTTAGTAACCAGGCAGTTGATGACCTCAAAGCACAGCTAAATGATGTCAAGTCAAAGTATGAGGGAGCTTCTGCTGAGGTAGGACGAGTGAGAAATCATTTGAAACAGAGCGAGAAAGCCTTAGAGGAGTATAAGAAAAGTGAAGGGCTCCTGGCTGTGGAGGTTGAGAAGTTGACGGCGGAGTTGAACGCAATGCAAGTGGAACGTAAGGACGTGGAGGAAAGTCTCTTAAAGACAAAGGGTCAGTTAAAGACTACAGAGGCCAGGCTGACCTCAATGGTGCCGGGAGAGAAATTTGACAACATGAAGAACCTCCTCACCAACGCTGTGGATGAAAAGGAGCTGCAGTTAGCTGAGCTTAGAGAAGACTATGACCGTTTACTGGAGGAAGTGGCAGTGCTCCACCGGGCAATGGACGACCGCAACACCGTCTCACTGCAGGAGCACGAGCGAGTCTGCACTTCACTGGAGGAGCAAAGCTCAACCCTGAAGAACAAACTTACTGATGTCACTGCGAAGTGTCAGTCAATGATTTGTGAACTGGAGGAAGGTGAGGATGAGAGAGAGCTGCTCAGAGAGGAGCTACAAGTTCTCACGGACAATGTGAAGACAAAGTTTGTTTCTTTGGAAAACCATGAGGAGGTAAAGAGGTCTATGAGTCTTGCCGTGGAGGAGTTGAGGGTCAGGTTGACAGAAGAGACAGAAAAGAGTAACCAGCTTGAGGAGCAACTGCTGAAGCTACAGGAGGAGAAGTCACATCTGTGTCAGGATGTTTCTAATCTGAGGATCACACATATTCCATGTGAACAGTATGAGAGTGAGACAGCTGCACTTTTGGCTCGTAACGCTGAACTGGAAAATGAAATTAAAAACATTTGGGATCAATACCAGGAGAAAGTGAATGAACTTGAGCTTGTGACAGCTGAAAACAGATCGCTGAAGGAGAGCTTTAACACAGAATTTGTCACGAAAGGTGAGTATAAGAGAGTACAGTTGGAGTTAAGTGATGCTTTGGAAAAAGCAAAGATTGAAATGGAAAAGTTAGAGAATGAATGCAGAGTTCGAGACGAGGAGTTGCGGAAGGTAAAAGAAGGGAACGCTACGTTGAAAGAGGAGTTTGAAAATGTAAAAGCAATGATAGATAGAGACTATATCAGCCTTGAAAAGCATGAGGCGTTGAAAAGCAAAATGGATGATGTTTTATTAGAAGCTGAGGGCAGAGCCAAAGATGCCTACTTAAAGTATCAGTCTGCCCATGAGAGTGCATCAAAGCTCCATGAGGAAATGGAAGCACAAAAGAAGGAGTTAGATACCATTCAAGAGGCTTTTCAGTCTAAGTTTGTTTCGTTGACTGTTGTGGAGGAAAAAGAGATGAACTTCAACACAGCATTGAAGGACATGACTGATAAACTTGCCAAGATGGAGGAGATGTACAACAATGAAAAGACCAAAGGAGAATCTCAGAGGCAGGAGAACGAGAATTTGAAAGTCGAGATGACATCTCTGCAGGAGAAACTTCACACAGGACTTGCATCTAGCAAAAAGCTCAAAGAGGTTGAGAATCAATACAAGGACCAGGTGGAGGATCTTAGTCTGAAGATGGTGGAATTGGAGCAGCATTATAAAGAGGTTACAATCCAGCGAGCCGAACTGGAAGAACAAAATGCTTTGTGCAACGCTGAGATCTCAAGCCTCCAGAAGAGACTGAACAGTGAGTATATCCATTTGGAAGAGTTTGAGGTCACTCAGAGCTCTCTGGGTAAGAGCCTGCAGGAGGCACAACAGGAGTGTGAGTGCCTGCGTGAAGCTCATAGACTGGAGGTCCAGCGTGTACAAGAACTTGAAAAGCAGCTTCAGAGTCATACATGCGATGAAATCCTAAAGAGCCAATACATCCAGGCTAAGGAGTCTCTGGAGCATGAGGTCAATGAGCTCCGCTTAGCATTGCAGGAGGAGGAAGAAACCAGTGCGCAGAGGGCTGAAGATGTAGCCACTCTGCAGACAGAGCTTCTCAGAGCCACGCATGCATTGGATGACCTTCGCAGCCGTGAAGAACAGGTGACTGAGCTTAGAGCTGAAAAACAAAGGTTGGAAGAGGAGGTCCGTAAACTCGGCGATCGGCTGTCTGGGCTAGATGATCAGTATGAAGATCTGTACAGGGAGATGTCCAAGGCTGAGGACGGTGAGAAGAGAGCGAGAGGGGAAACTGAAGCCCTACAAGTGAAGAGTGCCACTATTGAGAAGGAGATCGTGGAGCTGAAGGAAAGATATGAGGAATCAATGACCACCATCGGAGAACTCCACAAGAGGATTCAGAGATCCTCTGAGCAGACCGAACTCAAAGACAAAAGGGTAAAGTGGTTTGTTCAGAAGAGTTTTTTTGGTAACTTTGGTTATTTTGTCAGATTTATGAGTGAGGCGTTTTGGGTTTCAGATCACAGAGCTGCTGGCAGATGTTGAAAGGCTAAAGCAGGCTCTGAATGGCTTATCCCAGTTGGCTTATGCTGGCAACACGCCCAACAAAAGACAGACCCAACACATTGATGCTCTCCAAGCCCAGGTCAAGAGCCTCCAGCAGCAGCTGGCTGTGAGTATCTCTGCCCTCTTGAACATACCAGTGGATGCTTCTAGTTACCCAATAGCTTCACTTGCATACAAAATGAATTCTTTACCCTTCACTTCTATAAATGTAAATATATTATAATAAATTGTAGAAAGCTGTAACACAGAATGACTGCAGAGGCTGATTTCCTTAACCCTGAGGCTAAAATCTCTGCAGTAATAGGATTAAATAAGAATCTTA
The DNA here is from genome assembly GCA_033220385.1 of Triplophysa yarkandensis. Taxonomy (NCBI): domain Eukaryota; kingdom Metazoa; phylum Chordata; class Actinopteri; order Cypriniformes; family Nemacheilidae; genus Triplophysa; species Triplophysa yarkandensis. The sequence goes on along the minus strand of CM065654.1, from coordinate 22,945,975 downwards.
TTGGCAGTGTCATCCCAACAGTGTGTAATACAAAATTAAAAGGTTGACTTTTTAAAATTGCTTTAATAAAATAAAAATAAGTATCGAGTACTCAAATAGCAGTGGGATTAATTAAGCTTGTATGTCGGGTCAAACAAGGCTAGTGTCTTGACTTTTCAATATCATTTATTTGAGATAACAAGCATTAAAAGTTGAATCAAATATAAGTTTCAGTATAATTTTAATAGTAAAAGTGATCTTTCTTGATTTAGAAGATTAAAAATATCATGGTTCATTTGACAGAATTTCCTGCCTGATATGTCTCGTCCTTTTCTCCTAAATAGGATGCTGAGAGGCAACATAGAGAAGTGGTTTCAATTTATCGAACTCATCTTCTCAGTGCAGCGCAGGTAATTGATTAGTAATGTGTTGACTGAAATCTGTTTTTATTTGGTTTGTTGCAGTGGAAGTTTGTTGATGTTTACAATATTATGAGTTCTGAAAATGTATTCATCCAGGCTCAAAACGGCTCACTTCTTTTTTAGGGTCACATGGATGAAGATGTCCAGGCTGCTTTACTGCAGATCATCAGAATGAGACAGGGATTTGTGTGTTGATCTTAATGAGATAAGACTACAATGACTTGATTTCATCATATACTCAGTAACCTGCTGTTGAGCACTGTACAGATCTTCATTTACGCTCTGGAACATTTGGAAAGTTCTGATTCGGCTCCGTGTTGTATGCATTTAGACTTTTCCAATGACAAAAAATCATAATGCTTTTGATTTAGGGAAACTGGTTAACACAATACAGTGTCGACTAATTCTCAGTGTTTACTTAATCACTCATACTGGCTTAATTGTCCGAGCGTTCTGTCTAAAATGTGACTTAAATGGAAGGAACGGCTGACAGTCAGACAGATATTACAGGTGGTTAAACTGCACATTCATTTATTTCTTCATGTTAAAGATATTCTAGCTGCAGTATTTTGAGAAAAGCATTGCCTTTCTTCCCTTCTTTGCAGATGTTAGCCTCATCTGAACTATGTTTCTATTGTATGTTTTAGCATTAGATTTATTTAGAAAGGTATTGACATGCTGTTGTAAGACCATCTTTACAGGGGCTATTAAGGGAATCTTATCTTAGAACGCCAGAGACCCTGTAGCTTTAAAGGATAAGTTCAGCCCAAAATAAAAAGTAAATTGTAAGTGCCTTTCCGTAATGTTGTTCCAAACCCATATACACCCATGATTTTCTCTAGAACACAATTTTTTTTCTAATTGTAGAAAAATATCCTGCTAACTTTTTTCATGATGAAAGCAAATAAGGCATTGTAAATGCTTCTAAAGTAGCTTATACAACCTCCTATGGTATCTTTAAAAATACTCCTTTTGTGTTCAATGGATAAAAGCCTTATGGGTTTGGAATATAATTTTTTTTTTGTTTAAGCCCAAATTAGTCTTGTGGAACAGCCAGGACATTTTTGCAAAGTAGTTAAATGAAGATCCTGAAATATCTGTAAGTAAAAATAATTTCGCTTTTATCTGTGTAATATATTTACATGAGTAAATGAGTGTGTTAAAGGGATAGTTTACCAAAATGTAAAATTCAATTGTGAAAGACTAACTCTTTCGTTGTTCCAAAGTGTAAATAGTTATTTGTTTGGTTGGACTGAAAAATATATTTGGAGAAATGCTGTGGTTCTTTGACCCATTGACTCCTTAGTAGGAAAAATACTTGCTAACTTTTAACTACGATAGTCAGCAGGCCAAGCTGTTTGGCAATAAGCTTTCTTCTGAATATATTTGTTTGTGTCTATCAGAACAAAGAAATTAATACATATTTGGCGAATTTTTTTGGGAGAACTATCCCTATTATATAATTTGGCCTCACTTAACTAGAAGGATTCAATATTCTCAATGGTCCCAAGTCATCACAGAATATCAAAGTATACAAGTGCTGTTTTTTTTACATTTTCTCCATGCAGTGTCTGGACATAGGTCTGAACTAAATGTGAAGGTGTGTTTCAGATGTGTGAGATGAATTCAAGTCAATGGGTCTATTGGTTTGAGTGATTTTAATTTGAAGTCTGATGTTATTGCTGTATTTCTGCTCTGCAGTGGCAACCACTACAAAAAAATCTGAAATTGCAAAGGGAAGGGCACATCATTTAACACTGAAGACTTGTATAAAACTCATCCTTCTGTATCCTGGCTGATATTGCCATCTAGTGGTGTGACTTGGCTGGCCAAGTTTAACGTGTGATTTTGTGTGGGGAATGTGATGCCTTTAATAATCACTTGATCCCTTTAAATTCTGATTATATCAGTTTTTCATGGCTTTGTACTACTGTTTATTACTGAACTTACAAATTCAGCTGGACTGGAGTAGCAAGGCAAAATACAATATGTTCAAGTTTTAGAACATGACCTTAGACTCAATTACTTTATATTTTTGTAGATCTGTTTTTTTCATGTCATCATCTCAAGTTTAACATTTTCATAAAGTTCCCAATCAGATAAAGCACTTGCTAAAAATTTAAAAGCATGGCATTGCCAGTTTTGATGACATTGGGTTTATTTGTCTGGTACAACAAACTGGTAGAATTTCATTATAAATATGTATTTCATTCTAACTGTGCTCTTATGATACTCAGTTAGTGTTTTTCCTTATTGATATTTCTTTCCTTTCATGTTTTTGTTTTGCTAACTTGAGTCTAACATCAATAAAAGTTCTCCTTTTAGACTACATTGAGTTTGTGCAAATGAAAAAGGAAAAAGTGTATGTGTCATGAGGTGAACGTTGTCTGTTGGCAGGCATTTTCCAGCCCCTCTCGCTTACACTGAAGTGAATGCATATGTTGTTACTTGAAATCCAATCAGATGAAGATTAAGAGCCGCCTTATCCTTCATGTGGTTTACATTGATTTGTACTTTAGTGTTTAACTCGTAGATACTATGAAAACAAAAAGAGATCTTCAAACCCAGAGAAAATATACAATATTTTTCTTCCCACAATGGTTTTAAAAGGTTAGAAAAAAAACAATGCAATAATCCTTCACAAACAAAATCACTTATTACTTTTGTTTCTTTTAATCACCCACTTACACCTGATTTTGTGACCTGCCCTCCATAAGCTGTTCTTAGCAATTAAGGCACATACAATTCAATCTGTTTGAAGCGTTGCTTTTAATCTCATTTCCAGATCCATAAGCAGAACCAGACATCCTTACATCACCCCCCAACATTAATTATGTCCATAAGGATCACTATGTAACCCTGCCATTCATCTACCCCCCTGGTAGGTGGTTCAGACCACTTTAATGTGGAAAGACATTCACTCAGTAGTCTGTGTGTCATGATTCACGCTTTTAAAGCTGCACGTGTCATAGAAACCATTTGCTCTCCTTTCATCTCTTTCTCCTTCCGTCCCGCTTTTTATTTAGCTGCGTGGTTCCGCCACTCATTTTTTCCATGTTGTGATGTTTTCTGCTTTGGAAAAATGGCACTGAAAACCCTATAGTCTCATTAGCTGATCCCACCTCGTGTCACCTTCGTTCACCCCTTTAATGTTTTCGTGAAGGTCTCAGCACTTTGTTGCCTCAATAAAGTTCATTTATGGGATAACTGGGCTCTGGAATACACATGGGGCTGATTTCAGCTCGATAGCTTCAACATGTCCCCTGCCCCGCTCCTCTCTGATCCCTGCCATGTGATCCTTGCCTCCCTGACCTCATCATACATCATCTAACACCTGGGATGAAGGAAAGATGGCTGACGAAAATGAGAGAGCCTCTTTTATTTTGTAGGATTTATTGGCTGGCCACGAGAGAGTCCTGCTAGCAGAGCCAGGCTCTCCTTCCATCAGTGGATCATTTTTTATGTGCGTGGAAAGAACGTTGAATTGTGTTCTATACATTGCAGATGTTATCCTCAGGATCGTTTTAATTAACAACCTTAAAGTATCTATAAAAAAGTCCTTATACGTGAGTTCCATTATGTCACACAGGTACAAAAAGTGTGATATTGTTAACTAGATGTTAAAAGCCAAAGAGGAATTATGCAGGCAAGGGAAGAGATTGTATACCAAAGCTTGCCTGAAACTTGATGCTGCACATTTAAATGGTTTCATCTGAGCTCATTGTTGTTCTTTTTCCCTCATTAGCTCTTGGTTAACCGCTAATGCCTTGTGTATCAACTCATTTTGACTCACTTCCCCCCTTTTCCGCTCACGTCTCAACCAGAAACATGTGGTGATCCAGCTCTTAATAATCCCCAGGCCTGAATGGAAAATCAACTGCATTTCACATGTCTGCTCAGGGTCGACACATGGGGCTGTGTCCGCGGTTTAACAGAATGAGGCTGTGGAATTGATGGTTGGCTGCTTGGAAACCATTTTGTAACTCATGTGCTTTTTCAATATTGCGGAGAGATTGCTTTGGTTTGTCTACTTTCCTTTCTGTGCATGGAGGGCTTGCGGCTTTTTTATTGGCTTGTTAAGAGGTAAATTGGGGGGAAAGGTGAGGTGAGCATGATGTTTTGCCTTCTTTGCGGTGCCTTAATGTTGATAAAGACCTTAAAATTTGTGACATCAGGCTGTGATGTTGAAAAAAACTCTAGCATTGTGTGTGGGGTTGTTTCTTCACTTAAGGCCCTTTTCCAATTAAAAATGCGTATTCAAAATATTCCTTATGATGGTCATATATTTCAATTCTGCTATAGTTGTTCCACTACAATTTATGATTATTAATAAAGTTATTAAACTAACATCTTAAGGACTCGTAATAAAAAAATCACCTTCTTGGCTGACAGGTTTCAGCTCATGTTTCTTCTCTAACATCTTGTACATTTTTCTTTGGCCCGCCTGTTTTCACAGCATTTACTTCCGTCAAATTATTCCTCCCTCAGAAGCCAGCAGCAGGGTAAAGAAACGGCTCTGCAGGTGTTAGAAACGTTTAATGTTTCTGAATGGTGTCCTGCTAACGGAACATAAGGTATTAGTTTTTTCATTTCTCATTAGACTCAGTCAGAGCGCTTTAGGCAAATACAGAGTGCTGTGACTGTCGATCATTAGCCTTGAAAATGTGCATTTGTTAGACAAAGCCGCAGCCACACAATCCAATTAAGACATGAAAGCCTCTTTTTCTTGGGAAGGAATTCACAATACATAAACAGACTGTAAAGTGGAAAATTACATCTGCGTTCGTTTCTTTCCTTGATATTCTGCCACATTTGGTAAGCTTTAACAAACCCTTGTTGTACACTTTGGGAGAAATAGGCGGACTAAATTAATACCATGTGCTTTGAAAGCTAGACAGGGGTTTTATTGTAGTGTTGAGTAAAACGGACGATCTTGCCATCCTCTTTGAAAAGAGAAACTTTGTAGGATTTTAACAAGCAAGCAAAGATATGCCATTCATTTTGATTTATTAATTATGTCACGTTGGACTGTTCAAATGAATCCTTTTCCCATAGTCATTCAACGGGATAATGCATTTGAGCAGAATTTCATTACCTAAATGTCTTTAATCAAGGATGGAGTCTATTGATGTTTAGTGTCAGTGTAAATGTAGAATGCCAACATGTTTCTATCCTGGATGTTAATTAAATTGCCTTCTCCTCTTCTCCTAAAGTAAGGTAGTAAAGGTATTGGCTTAATGCCTTTGAATGGCCTTTAAATCTCTCTAATCTCTCACCCCTTTCATCTGGAGCTTTTACAGATATGTGTGGCTGTGATTGCTCAACCAGAATGCCTTTGATTGCATTTTAACCTCTATATTGCATCATAATGCTTATTCTCAGAAGACCATTTTCCTGATGACTTTGGGTCTCAGGTTGTAGAATCCTTTGGCTTCTCAGAGTCTTAGATCTAAGCTGAATCCGTCTTTCATGCCTTTGCATTTCAGAGCGCCAGTCTCTACCTTTCATACCTGCTTCCTGTAATAAAATGAGATGTATGAATCATCTAGATGACAAACAGAACCCACAGTAAGTCAATGGTGTATTGGTTGGTCTAATCACAGAGAGAGATGTTGTACGTTGTAAAACTCAATTTGATGTGTACTTCAATCACAGTTACAAGTAATTGATGTATAATTCCTTATATCTAAATAAAATGTGTTTTGAAGACTTAACAACCATGCAGGAATTTTTAAAGAGTCTAAAGTGTTTTTCTTAAAATTAGTTGTTAATGATCTGCACGGACTCAATCTTGTTAAGTGAATACAACAGGGCAGAGCCCATTGTGCCTGCTCCCCCCCATTTGCCCTTAATTTCCATGCCAGTACAGACCATTAAACATTCTCTATCTAATGCCTCATTAGCTTCTGTGAGCTAAATGGTCAGAAGATATGCGTGTTATTGGTAGCAAGCTCTCAGAATCACGTCCTCTCCGAATCACTGCCTGGGGCTATAATAGCAGAGCAAGCATGAATTAGAGCTCAGAATCATCATCTAGATTTTAGAAATGCATTTTAAGGCACTCACTCGAAGTTAAAATGCCTCTTATATATGGAGTTACACTCCCACCCTCCAGATGGCGGACATACATTACATTTAAGCCAAATGCTTTGACTTTCATCAGCTACAGAGTCGCTGTAGTTACGTAATAAATATCATGACATGAATTTCTGGGTGATATTCAAAATGCGCAAAAATCCTAAATAATTTTTTGGGACACAAAGAGAATCCTTGACTGTTGGTTGTATGGACACAAACTTGCCTTATAAATGCTAAGATCCTCTCTCTCTCACACAGCTTTATAATGAATTTATTACCGTATATTTCTGGGATTCGTCTCTGATCTCTGACCTCATCATTCTAATGATTCGCCTGCAACGAGGCTTACCAAATTATTTTCCCTCATTTAATTTTGCTCTCGCTTTTGCACGCACCAAACATTTTGGAGGCACTTTTTTTTAGCAATGATGTTATGTAAAGAATGCCTCGAAATAAATCTCTCGTCTTTGCAAGGGGTACAGGCCTAGATCTCCAGCTCCCTCTGCAGTAAATATTCTGGCCCTGTATCTCTGTTTACACAGGTGAAATGGCCTATCATCAAATATTTGTGTGATTTAATGCTTCAGTTTCATTGGTTGAGACGTTGGCAGGTGATGTACCGAATGCACCGGCGTATCATGGCTTCCCCTTTCTAGATGGCAGATAGCATGCCAGCTCGCATTATAATGCCTCTGTGAATATTTACACAGCCTCACCTGCTGCAACATCTGCTAAAATGATTATAAAGGGGTCAGCAGAGGAATATGGTGGGATCTGAGGCATTTGAGCAACTCTTGCACACTTTTCTTAGCCTGACAAAACAAACAGGATGAGGTGTGGGTGTTAAGATTAACATAAATGACACTTAAATTAGTAACATTTGCTTGTTCACTTCAGACATCAATAAGCCATAGAGCAGTGCTAGATACCTCACAAGTCAGAATTAGTGTCACAGTATTTAAATTGCGAAATACTTATTATTAAACCTTAATCATTGCATTTGCAGAAGGCATCTGCGTAAAAATTAGGCAGATTTATGCTCAATAAATGGCATGTCATGTGCATCTTCTGCAGTTTATGCATGCAATTCTGACAGATATTATCCCTGATGCCCAGATTTATCTGAAACTTCATCATTCCCCACCACACAGAGCCAAACAAGTTATCATAAGGCTTGTAAGGCCCTTAGTGGAGAGCATAGCATAAATTATTCTGGCCTTGCAGATGTTCTGAGATCAAAATCTACATGAATTTATGCCATTGGCAGTGAGTCCCACATCTTATTAGTTTTCATGATGCATGCTGGAGCAGCTACGATACTGGGGCTTTAACAGGGGTCATAAATCTGGGTCTGTCATCATCTCAACCACTTTAGTAGAGATTATTTCACTCCGCTAATAAAGCAACTCCCGCTCGACATTACAGATGCCTGCAGGTTAACAGCTTTGGCAGCCGTGCAATCTCAGCTCTCACACTTCAGAGGCTTTGCAGGCTGGGAAAGAAATGGAAGCCCAGATATAATGGAGATCTTAATGGATCCCAGGTGGTTGTTAGATCCTGACCCCACCTGACCACTTACTTTCTCAAGAGGGAGAAACGGGGTCAAGTGTTTGGAATTTTATTGTTCAATAATTTTTTTTCTTTGATGACGCTAAATACCACAACCTTTGTTTCTCCTTTGTTCAGTATTGGACCAGTTTCCTTTTTTTTTGTGAGATGTCATAGTCGACATTCTTTATAGGGAAACTTCTTACTGCGAAAATTATTCTCCTATGGGTGCCCACTGGCATTGTTTCTGCGGTTCCTGTGGAAAGGATCTTAGCAGGAAACTACATGGGAGCCTCAAAATACGTTGTGGTAGACAGCGTGTGCCGGGTTTGAACAAGAGATGGGTTTTCCATGCATACACACACCAATGCTGTGCACAATACAAGATAATTTTTGCATCTTTTATAGAAAATAGGAATATGAATAACAAGAGCACCATCACTATTAGATATCATTTGCTGTCATCTACAAATACAGTACTTCCCCTGATGCTGTTTGTTGGTATAAGGCAATTTTGATACAGTGGATCAAAGTTATTTAGCTCTCACCTAAAGCTGTCGTTGTTACTAATGGAACTGCAAAACACTTCATGCTTTTCTAAGGAATGAGACAAGGTTTCCAACTATCTCTATTACTCTTTATACTGTTTAAAGAACCATTAGCAGATACAATAAGCCGATAGGATATGCTGTAACAAGAGATTTACAAAAAACAAAATCAGATTATGGCATAGTCTATACTAAGGCCAGCAACTTATCGGCTTGACAATACTGGACTTCATTTATCAACTCAATTGAAACAACTGAGCAAGCACATTTTTTTTGCCTAATTTAAATAGATAATTTATTTTAGGTTGTATTAATATTGAATCTTTATTTTATTCCTTTTATAGACACATTTTCCCCCATGGACAATATTTATATTTTCACTAGTTCAACTAGGATAAATAAGACACATTTTTCAACACATTTTATTGGAAAATTATAACAAATAAAATCAGACCAAAATCTGTGATGGTAAATACATTTCTGTTCACTTTATTTTGCATAATAATACTCATTGACGTCACTTTTTTTCACTTTTAAAAATGACAATATGATAATAAAAAACATGTTTCCTACAGTCACAAATACTTGTCGATGTTCTTTTCTGTTCAATTTAAAGTGCAGAACCAATAACATCACTGTATTAAGATCAAGCCTTAACGAGATTTATTTGAGGTGATCTGCAGTTGTCTTGAAGCGAAGCTTCAATTTTCTATAAATTACAAAGCTTATGCAACCACTCAAATGTTGCGAGTTTTAAGGAATGGTAATAATTATTTGAATGTGAATTTATTTAGTGTTTTAACATACAAGTTAACCTTTGTTGCCTGTTTTCTCCTAACAGAATGAAAACTCAGATTATACTCTACTGCATTTCCATCTCTAATCATCCTTGAGTCTCTTTATAGTCCTGACAGTAGCTTTGCTGTCAAGCTCCATATATTTAATTTCATCCCATGTTCCCTGTCCTCATACCAGCCCACCAGGCAGGTGTGAAGACAGGCGGCAGATAACAAGTCAGGAGTCCATCCATATGATCCTTAATGCTACACAGAGCTTCAGACATCACGGACACAGAACAGCACTCTAGAGACCAGCGGGGATGTAGAAATATCTCAACTCAGTAGTGTTTTATGTCATTTGTCATGAAGTATTTATAGTCAGGGCTCATGGAATGGTGAGTTTCCTTGAAGGGCAAGTGGGAGTCCAGTTAAGGATCAGAATGGAAGGAAAAGAAATCTCAGATATCACATACTGATACAGATATCACAAGTTAATATATGATGCTTTTTTAAAGAGAATACAAAGAAAAAAACATAAATCCGTTGTCCTAGGGTGTCGTCCACAACATCCCACAGCCAGAATCTCCATTCCCTGAACTTCATGCAGACCACAAACATTTATTTTCTCTGGCCTTTTCTTGCTTCTCTCGACCAGAAGCATGATTTTCTCTGTATATTCTTCCTGTCATTACATTCTCACCCCTCACTTTGTTTTACTGCTCTTAAGCTCTATTCCCTGGCCCGAGAGTGCAGGCCACACTAACCACACTCAAAGTTTCCTTTTCGAAAAACCACGCAAACCTCTTCTAGTCTTGTGACAGGACAGTTAACATAACACTTGCAGTCCGAGCCAGAGATCGTTTGCGGACGGAACCTCGTACCCCGTTGGCCGTTAATGTCCCAGAAAATCAATGCGGATATATTAATTTTCGAAACAGCGTTCGGTCTGGTTGTACTGATTGATATGGGTTAGGCAGCTTGGTTGTGTTATGTGGTTTGTAAGAAGCTGCAGTGGGTCTTTGTGTATGCGGAAATAGTGGATATGTTTAAAGATGCCCCCACAGCGCACTGCGGCTGGTTTGATAACAGATTTAATGTAATGGTATGTGTAGGAGACCTCTGGGCGACCGGCCCAGTCAGGGGATACAATAAGACTAGCCCCCCATTCCTGCCTGAATGTCCTGAGGGCAACTACAGTGAGTGTTGTGTGGATAAATATTTCTTACATACCGAATAAATAACGGATAAATGTGCGTACAACAGTCATTGAAAGAAAACACAGGAGACCTTGTGTGCGTATGAGGGAGATTCTTTTAACATCTTTTTCTTTCCTACAGCTACATTCCCCTCATCGTAATATCCTGCATATGGGGAGAAAAGCCCCCCTTTTGAAAACAGGAAGGATCAAGTCCCTCATTTCCCATTCTTGCAACATATTGCTTTTACATTCCCTTCTTTTCCTGTGAGATAAAAACATGGAGCTAGACAAACATGAAGGCGTATGAAGAGCAACAGCACAGAGAGTCTTGTTTTAATGTAATAAATAGGAAACAGGCATGTAATAAAATCAGAACTTGTGGCACTGCGTTTGATGTCAGAGAGGGATTTACCAAAAAACAATTTCCTCAGCAGTGAGATCATATGAGGGTATGAATGCGCTGAATGAGAGAAAGATTTTTGATTTACAAAGCTGGATATTGTACAACAGAAATATAACTCTTGGTGTAGAACCTTGTGTTGTTCCATTTGGTCTCTAGTAATGATTTCAATATATTGTGGTTTTGATTACCACAATTTTTTTCAAATTCAAAAAACAAAAGAAGCTATTTTAAAGAATGTTGGTAACCAAAAAATGTTGGCACCAATTGACTTTTATTGACACAAAACCAGTGCAAGTCAATGGAGACAAACTTTTTTCCGAACATTTTTCAACATCAAAGGGTGAGTAAATTAAGGCAGACCTTTCATTTCCGGTTAGACTATCCCTTTAATATATGTGATGTGATGTATTCAACGTTAGCGAAACATGAATCATCAGGCTTTGCAAATACTGCTCAGTATATTCCAGCCCAAGTGCATATTGTCGTCAAAGTTCAAATTCAGAGATGTATGTTGAGATTTGCTTGGATATGCTTTGGTGCTCATAATTTTTATGATTTTTTGATAAAAACAAGTAGAGATCAATACTGTACAAATGCTGACCTGTCCCACCCATCTCATCTCAAAAGTGTGTATGGGGGGGGGTCATCCAATCCCCCTTACTCCAGAAGCTCATTATCTTGTTAACACTACATTTATCTGACAAGACAAAGGGGAGTGAATGACCCAGCCACCATTAAAGATTAATAGTACGGCATGAAAAGAAAAGGTAGAGATAGAGAATGGCTGGGCCTTAACCAGGCCTTTCTTTTCTGAGCGTGAGATGACTGAGACAGGATTATTAATCAGAAAGGGGGAAGATAAGACCTCAGTTGCAGTTTCCTCACTTAGAGTCTTTAGTTAGTGCTCCTGCAAAGCATGAACAGGTCAGAAAGGCTAAAACTAATTGGCTCTACCGGGTTTTGAATAACAATGAGCAAGAGCCCAATTATAAAATCACTCTGATTTTGACATCAGGGAAAAGGCGGATGACTAGATTTTCTGTAGCGTGTGTGGAAAATGGAATATTAAATCGGAGATGGGAGACGGTAGTAATACTTTGGGAAGAGAATGGGAGACATTAAACTCTGTACATAAAGAAAAAGGCTGAGAGACAGGAGGCTTTCTCTCTCCCAGCCTTTTCTGTTCTCTCAATGCAGGGCTATTAATGAAATTTATAAATCATCGGTGATATAAATTTTAATCGAGGCTGCTGGAAAACAGTAGAGGTCCCTGAAGATAGCGTCAGCTCATTTTAAATTCCATTTGCATTAAAGATTCACACAACACTGAAAGATTTGAGAGAATTTTTTTCTTTTTTATCACCTGTTCATTCATTAATAATAACTTCTTTTTCACTTGACATGACGCAAACATTTTCAAAATCAGCTTCTCTTCATAACGGATGCCTTCCGCTCCCTGCCTCACATTTATTTCTTAGTATGTGTGCAGGCGTCATGTACATCATGTAAGCTTCATATGGAGCATGATCAACAGTAGTCGCCTGTAGAGAAAGTCAGAATCATTCGCTTAAAAGTAATATTCAGACTTGTTTGAATGCTCTTTTGTTATTAACACCCGCTAATGATAGCTTTCTAATTAAGATGTCTTAATATGAAAATTGTTAGTGTGGTTTCTTTATCTGTCACAAGCTCACACTTGTTTGGGGTCTCTAATTAACAAATGAATACTGGCGTTTTGATTGGAATATTGTTTGTTTTTCAGAGGTATGAGGCTGTTCTATTTGTCTGCTTGAAGACTGAGACGTCTTGTTGCATTATTCATGGCACGCTCTGCCAACAGACAGCATTGCCATTTAAATTATGAACACATTAGTGAACCGCTAACCCTCCCTGACTGCCTGCAGCAACCAAGATACAGAGAGAGAAAGAAATGAATTTCCCATTGCTCATTACTTTACCTGTAATAATAGGGGGATGGAAGATGGAAACCGAGGTGTCAAGGGCTTTAATGTGTATCATTAGATGTGTAGAGGTGTGCGGTTTTTGTATACAGACTCTACCTCAGAAACGCCGTGTTCTTTTTTCTGATAATCCAGAAGAAGGAATGAGAGGTATAACTGAGCCGGGGAGACCCTGAATACCTCACAGCACAGGATTAGTGATAATACATGAGTTATAAGCAAAGAGAGAGAGCCTTGGTTATAAAGTAATGGATATCTCAGAGGACACTTCGTAAGTCTGTGTGTGTTTAGGCACTTTTAACTGCATTTTTGTCTGTTATGTCACCTTATTTCTCCGCCCTCCATTCTTATTTTCCCCTCTCATTTGTTTCATTCAGTATAATTTCTCTATCTCCTTCATGTGTTTAGGCAATGTATTTGACCACAAACACAAATCATGTTACCCAGCCCTTATAGTTTCTGTGTGTCGAGAGACACATGTGAGAATGCGTGTGGTCTACAGGCCTGATAAACACAGCAATCATTTGTCTTAGTGCTACAACAAAATTCCTTCACCATACACTCTTTCCTTGCTAAAACCGCATCTAGTATAACAATGTCCTTAAAATAACATTTCATGCAGTGTGTAATGATATTCTGCCATGTTGAAGCTGAAAGTGAACAAATAATATGATTATTAAGTTTTTGTTTTGGAATAAATGAGACAAATTCTCTGAATTAGGCGAACGAGTCATCTTTCGTTATAAGTTATGTTACACGTCAGATTTGTGTCACTTGATGCGATGCCTGCCTATATTTTGCTTAAGCTGGTGATGAAAATTTAACCAGTGTTGTATTTGCGACACACATGTTGGACCATCTGACCAATCCGATTAGAGAAAGATCAAAAAATGTTGAACAAATCATTTGGGAGAATTTTAAGTGAGACGTACCATAGACATACTGTAAATAACAGGATGGCCGCTGTGCTGATGGTTGCTTAACGCCTATAATCAAATGAGACAGACCTGCGGTTCTCTGGATTAAAACATATTTCTCAACTTATTTCAGTGCTTTACATTTTACGTGGAGTACAGGAACATTTTGCCTACAGTTATCGATAATTAGTTACTTGTCTTGTAGACCCATAACAAATCACTGAACAAGATGTCATGGCACGAATAACAGCCACAGATAATAGATAATTCACAGTTTATTATGATTACTTTTAATTTTTCAAGTCTATATATTAAACGACTAAAGACGTGTTAAATCTGCACCACGGCTAGCTTAGAAAACATAAAAATCTCAGCTCTCCCATTCATTTCTATGTTTTAGTGAGCTTAATGCCCTTGCATTTAATGCCCTTGCATATAACATACACTCGCTGTTAGAAGTTCCATAAAACAACGGCTTTAAAAATAAAAAACAAAATTCTCTAAAATGCTGTTTATAAACCCATCATGACTAAAGTTGCTTTTATCATAGAAACACATGATTGTGGTTGTGTAGATTGGGTAAATGTTGTAACTGGCCTATTTTTCCCCGTTAGAAATCTGCTTAAAATGGCAGCATTATGGTGTTTACAAACAAAGCATTCAATAATTCTGCATAATGAGCTAAAGATATTTTTTGTCTTTATTTGCTCTTTGAAGAAGCAAATGCTCTGTTCTCGCCGCTTCTGCTGTCAGACTGTCTTTAGCGGCTGTCTTTGGCTATGCTAATGTTGGATCCAATTTCCATAATTAGAGAGAGATATTGTGTTGTTATCCCAGAAAATGCCAGGCTGAGGTTAGTATCTCTCAGCAGGGAACTGCAATCATATACTACAGCTAGCCTTTCCGCTTCTTCTTTTATATTAAACCATATTCCCTTATTCATGAAAATTAATTTCCCACAATGCCCCATAATGATGTTTATTCTTCTTTAGTAAGGCCTGTGTTTTTGGTTTTCCCCTGTGCATGTATGTATGTATGTGCATTTTTGTAATTAACAAAGCCTTTACTGATGCAAATGCACTGTACAGTCAGTAGAAAACGTGAAACCTTAATCACTATACTCCAGCAAATGCAAAGACCATATGGCTGTTGCAACTTAATTTGATAAATAATGATGTTTCCAACTCAAACTTTCAAGTGAGCTTGATGCTTAATTGTTGTGAATTCATAATTCTGTAGGAAAGAAATGATCATGCCATGTAATGCGCACACCTTACGTACTTATCAACTACATTGGTAAGGGTCTCTTATAATGCGGTTCACAATGGTATGCTCACTTTTATACCTTTATACCTTGCCCGATAATATTCCATGGTAAATTTGAAGTAATAGTTCAAATTTTCCATGTATATTCCATGGTAAATTTGAAGTAATAGTTCATAAGTCTGCCTGACTTTATTTTTCATGTGAGATATGTTGAAGAACTTTGGTTAGTGGCACCCATTTACTTGCATTGATGTTGTATCTATACAGCAAAAGTAAACTGGTGACACTGCTATTTGCTTACCAATTTTCTTACCAACTTTTCTCAAATTTACTTCTCCAACAGGAAGCTATAAAGGTTCAAATTAAACAGGGTGAATAAATGGTGACAAAATTTCAAACTCTAAATATAATATATAATTTAGGAAATAAACAATAACTATTCTTACAGGAAGCATCACTAGTAACTGGGTAAAGATGTTTTTTGTGTTTGTCAATTTATTGATAACAAGATGCCACCACATGTCCTGTCATCCCTGCTGTTCAGCCTCTATAATGAATATAAGATGGCAAAACACAACAGAGTCTTGACATATTTGTGACAGGTGGCTTTTCGCTGAGGATTTGGCTAATGGCTGCCACTGACACCATGACCTGGAATTCACTACAAATAAACAAGGGAAGAAAGAAAACAAGCCCTGTACGGATGAAACAACATAACAACCTCCATATGTTCATGAGAAGCATTTTTTTTTCAATTTACCTTCGGCTGACAGGCATTCATGGGAGTTCTTTTAAAACCTGATTGTGATGTTTCGCACTTTTCCTGCACACTCTTTTTTTGGCTCTTTTTAACCTGAACAAAACCACCAATCATGTCTGAGAGAGCTCAGCTGTAGAGGGAACCGCATGTGAAAATGAGCACTGAATCACCATTGCTGTTCAAACCTCTGACACAATCCAGTTTCCTATATAACAGGATTCTACAGTTGTAAATTAATTTTGGTGACCACTTTTCACCTTTTTTTCTGACCTTTGCAGTTGAGTTGTATTTGTGATATGTTTGATCCACTTAAACACTCAAGTTTTTTCCTTTGGTTATATTTTTCCAGCAGTAAAATAGCTTAAATGTAACACTAGAAATCAGCTTTATTAAGTAGATTCATGAATGTGCAAATTATCCCCACCCCTATTCAGTTATACTATGTGGTACCAGATGAACTTGAAACTGAAAGTGAAACTGTGCTTACAAAGCAGTGCAGTGATGAGCCCGAATATGTTGCATCACTGCATATCTATGGCTCCAACTGCTGATGCACAGGGTCAGATGAATTGGTGTGATTGGATACATAATTATGACAATCATTAATCACTGTTTTAAACTGTCTTTGGTAAATTTAAATTTTTTTTGAGAAAGTACTCTGCAATGGATTACAGTGATTAATTTGAACATGGTGCAATGAATTGCTATAAAATCATAAACCGTTCTTGCTGAACTGTGGTACATAAACTGTTACGTTTGATAAGAGACTTTTACTAAAAAGTAAACTACTAAAAAGAAAGACATTATGAATGTCCTTGAAACCTTTAGAGGTGTATGCAGGTGGGATGGGCTGGCTTGTATGTGGCTGTTAAAATAATAGTTTACAGCTTTCTCTCTTCTGCAGAACACAAGACAAGATATTTAGAAAAATGTCTATTGAATGGGCAAAAACCAATGTAATTGAATGGGCGCCAGTTTCCAACATTCTTCAAAATATCTGCTCTTGTGTTTTGGCATACACAAAATAAGATATTTTCATGCAGGTTTGAAATGACAACTGTGTTAGTTAATGATGACATCATTTTCATTTTCGGGTTGGACTATCACTGTGTGTGACTTTCATTCTGTACTTATACATACACATGTCAAAGTAAATTCATGTTGTAAGCCCCTTGAATCTTCAGGTGTGTGATCCAAAAGATTGGAGGTTTTATAACATTATTTATCAATCATTAATGTCTTAAGATAACAAAGTAACCCACTGCGCTTTCTTCCTCCTCGTTTTCATTTTCTCTCTCAGTAGTCCCACTAGGGAAACCTTATTATGCATTGGTCGACAGAGAAATGTACAGATAAAAGATAATTGTCTGGCTTGACTCCTGCATTGATATGAAAATGAGATCTAAATTATTCAGCATGGTTTAAAGGTTAGTTGAAGGTTATTTCTGAAGCGAAGCTATGAAAAGGGAAAGCGGCCGTGTTTGCTGTGTTCATGCGTATGAACTTGCACTTCTTTGTGTGTGTGTCTGTGTGTGTGATGTGCATGAACTAGGAGGTTAGGCACATCTGAAAGGCTAATTTTTAGTGTAGGCTGCTCTACTGAGCAAAGTGATAGGTTCCTGTGGGACCTGAATGATAGCAAATCAATTATTTAAAAGCAAATTAAGGCTGATGTCTCTGGAAACACTTTTAGCACTGGCTCCAATAGACTAATGTTTTTGGTTATGTCCTTTTTTTTGACGTATTGACTCCTCTCGTATCTCTCTTTAAAGCTGTCAGCTAATGAACACGTTTCCACGCATGGGACTGCAGGTGCACTGCATGAGTTTTCGGTGTTTGGGCAGGAGCGCAGGTTTGTATCGAGGCGTGTAGGAAGTAGTAAAGAGAGATGATAGGCGCTCCAGGGGGCCGGAGAAAATTACCTGCCTCATTGTTGTCTGCTCTGAAGATCCATGCTGTTAACAGCAGGGGGGAGCATCTCAACTCTTGTGTGTTACCACGGTAACCTGCAGCCCCTGTGCTCTGCAATGAAGATGATATAACTGTTCAGTGAAGGACGATTTTGGTCCTTACAAAACATACTTTTTTTGTATCAAAGAGGTGTTTGTGGCCATTATATCACATTTAGCTCACCTATTTTTTTACATTATCAGCCACAGAGCTGATCTGAAACACACAGCAATGAAATACAATCAAGAGACCATTCTAAATTTCCGTGCATTTCTAGAGGTATTGTGGCCACTCATGTCCAATCTGTTCAATTTCAACAAAATCGAACCTCAGGAGTGACATTAAGGTAGAGACAGCATGACAAGACACATGAAAACTGTGAGGTCACATCACATAAAAATGTAATTACATAAGTTTTCCTGAATATCATGA
Source organism: Triplophysa yarkandensis (assembly GCA_033220385.1). Lineage (NCBI taxonomy): Eukaryota > Metazoa > Chordata > Actinopteri > Cypriniformes > Nemacheilidae > Triplophysa > Triplophysa yarkandensis. The sequence continues at coordinate 22,927,734 of CM065654.1, read as the reverse complement.
ATATCACTGTTGTGTTGCTTAATGATTAAGAACATTGTTTCTTTTCTGTTATATTTTCTCCAGATTTTCCCCAAATTAAACAATCATTTAACCTTAACCCATACCTGAGTAAATTGTGAAAAAAAGGTGAAAGTGTTCTGGCTGTATGCAACCAAGTTGAATTTTTTTGTCATTTTTTGTCAAATCTATCAATCATTTACAGCAATAAACATTGTTGTCATTCTTATGCCTACGACTATTGAGATCCCCATAATAAATACGACTGGATTTAATAGAAAGGCTCACATATTGCAGGCATTGTATAGCCAAACAACAATCCTCGCTTTCTCAAATTTCCTCAACAAATCCAGTAAATCTTGTTTTGGTTATAAGATATGTTTGAATTGTTGAAACTGGTGTTGTATTACATGACTGGAACAAATTCTTGAGACATTCCCATGAGGGTTGAACCAAGCTTCCTAACTACATCACTGAAGAGCCTGTCTATAATACATCCACAGGAAGCAGCTCTAATGGATTCTATTCGAGCTTTCCACTAATGCTTGTGCCGCATCTACAAACAGAAACATCAGAGCCGTCAGGCTGCGTTAGGCCTATTTACAGAACCACTCTAGCTGATCTGTCTGAACGTCCCATGTCAAGGCTTCTATATTCATTTTTTCCACTAAAGCTTCAGATTTCATCCTTTCCATTCCACCCCCAAAAAAAGATTCAATCATTTATCCTTCTTCTCTGCCAAGCACACTTGTTTTTATTTAGGATCCAGATGAGCCCTGTCTGCTTGATTCGGATCCCAGGAGAAGAACACCTGTGATGGGCTGATGGGTTGTATCAATCACCTGAAGCTAATCATTCGGTGCAGCGTCCACCGGGAGCCGATGGGAGCCGTTTTCTCACTCCTTTTTTAATTAGTGCCAGGACCCCATGGGCACTAATCCATGAGTTCTGCTCTGATATTCGTCTGATCTATTCCGCTTTGATTTCTCTGACCATACAAGAAGTGTGGAGATCCAGGGATGCGACTGGAATCTTAATGCTGAATGCAAATCTCAGCAGAAGACTTCTCAGTAGCACTATAGAGGTGAGATGTGGAAGATCAAAAGAAACCAGCACAAACACAGCATTGCTTTTGTTATGTGTCAACTGCTTTGGCTCTTTGAAGAGGTTTAGGCCCGTGAAGTGATTTAAAGTGTAAGCTGATGAGCATTCAGTGGGTGTGACATCAAGATCACTCCTGCGGTAAATTACAAAACAAATCTGCTCGCTGCAATTATTTAGCAGGCCTGGAACATCACTTGGGTAATTAAATCAAAGCGACAGAGATGACTTATTCATTATTGAGAAAATAATAAGCAAGCTTATGTTGTAATGTAAAAAAAACATATTTTGAGAATGTAAATATAATGGCTATATTGGGAAAGTAATTTGGTTTCCCATATTTAAGCTGATAAACAAGGTTTCAATAGGCAGCTTCCGTATGGCTCATCATAGCTCATGTTTCTTTTATGTAACGTCTATTTAATCTTCTTACAATCAGGATTTGTTTGCTTTATAAATAATCTGTTCCTTCATGTATGCATGAAGTGGCAGGGTATTGTCAGTTGTGGTCTAGTGGTTAAGTAAAGGTCAAGTATATTTGAAGTTTACTTTATTTAGTAAGTATACAAAAAAAATACAAGAAGTGTACTTGTCAGTGTACTCACAGCACTTGGTAGTAAATTAGCTCACTCTTTTATTTATAAAGGAATCCTTCAAATAAATATATGAAAAGCAAACTTAAAAGGGTGTTCATTTTTGAAAATAATTCTTATTAAAGGAAAATTACACCCCCACAAAAATATTTAATTATCTACTCACTGTAGTCTATCAAATTTGTATGACTTTTACATGCAAAACACAAACGAAGATATTTTGAAGAATGCATCCAAAATATGTTTGCCCCCATTGTCATGACATTGAAACATGGAAACTACAAGGACAACTTTTTGTGTCCACAAAATAAGCTATGTGCAGGTTTTTGAAGAAATGATGATGAATACATGATAGAACTCTTGAATCCTTTTATCATGTGTAAAAAAAAAAACACGCCTACAACTTACACATGAAATGCAGATAATATTGTAATATCCCAATTCTTATATAAAGGGCTACAAAAGTTAAACAGTAGTATTTTCTCAAAATTTGACTAAAATAGAAAACAGATGGGTTCCCAATAGATCTCTCACAGACAGAATGAGAAAAATGTCAGTATTCTCCCACAGATCTACTGCTGTTGTTTTAAATGATCTCTCTCTTCTTTCATCCTCTCTGCTGTGCTCTGTAGATTACAGCAACATGATATGAGAAACAAAAGAAGGTCACATGGTCCGGATCCAGCGGTTGTGTATACTCAGCCAAATCGCAAGAGCTTTAAAGGTAAACAAGGGCATAGTTCAACAATGACTAAACAAACAGAGGAAGTTGAAGCCTTTAAACTGTCCTCAAAGTCTCCTTGTTTAATTGTGATAAAAACAACATTACGTCTATCGATTGTTGATAAACTGGCAGTTTAAAAGCGTCCTTTCCAACACCCGGCCTTCTTTTTTTCTAGTTAAACAGAATGCACTGAGTCAACAGCTCAGTGTGTTTGTCGTCACCACAGACGTTGGCCCTAAAGCCTCACAAAGTTCTGCTTCCTCTTGCCTTGCACACGTGTGTTCCGGCATCAAAGATCGAGCTATTGAACATTGTACAGGGTTTGCTCCCAGAGCTCGATGCCTACTCAGCGTCTCGGAGGCCCAGACACGTCTATCGAACACTTTTAACGTGGCTTCAGTCCCCTCGTTTGAAACAATATAGCCTGACTGCTTCTATTGATTCTAGTGGATTGTACTGCGGTAAGCTTTCCTCTGAGTCTGTCGGCTATATTAAGCAATCATTCGTCCTGCTGACGGCAAAACTTCCTCCTGAGGCAGCGCGCAGGCCTCTAATAGCCCTGGTATTACTCATGTTAATTGATTGGGTGGCAGTGGAGGGTTGAGGAGGGGAGAAATTATGGCCCTTTTGAGAAGAAATCAACACAAGTGGCAGTAATTAGCGAGGAGAGAAACTAGCAGTAATTGAAAGAGCTTCAGTCATTGACTACTCTTAACAGCAGCCCGAAGTAGGACATGAAAATAAACCCAACCCGAACACTTCGCGTCTATCAACCCATCAGTTTGTCTTCCATAAAAATGACGTCTGATTGAGAGGATACGATATTAGGACGTGTGCGCATTTGGTGCTCTCAATGCACTCTGTAATGTTCCTCCTTGGCAAGTCAGTGTATTTAGTTTGAACTCTCGAGGCCCCACGTTGGAGTTTTTGGAAACGCACCCCGTTAAGTAGATCTGGCAAGCAGCATTGCAAGTTTCAGATGTGGGCTGGTTTTCAGATCAGCTTTGCTCTAAAACTCTCATAGTGTCTCCCGAGAGCCAAGTCTCCATACATCACCTCAGTTAGGGGGAGAGGGCACATCTGGGCCGCATAAAGCTCAGCGCAGGCACGCATATTTAGATATACAAGCCTCTTGTATTGCTGTTGATTAGGACGCACATGGTGGCCGTTCTTTTTGCCAGAGCTGAGTGGGAAAGAGTTTTCAGCCATTTGGGAAGAGATAGATAACAAAACCATCTGGCGTTCGACTTCACATTCTCGTCCAAAGCGAAGGTCTCGCAAAGTGGAAGTGGGTTTGTGTGCGTGTCTGTCAGCGTTTCAAGGCAGTTGAAACTTTCAGAGATCCTCTGATAAATAGTCTACTGCGCCTCTGTGTCTGTCAACAGGCCATGGTGTTTTAAATGTTTTTATTCATTTAAAACTAAGGAGTTGTGTGTGAGTCTCATTGTGTCATGTTGATGACAAACTACTGCGCTGCACTTGATGCTTCAACAAATATCATAACAGCGTGATGGCACGAAAACACAAGCAATTTGCTAGTCCCAACACAATTCCCCAAAATGAACCGTCCCAGAGTCTCAACCACAGACTGCTGGAATGGTTGACATAATATTCTCTCAGAGACTACATCACATTAACAACAAAGACCAAAGGGACCTGAAATATCTGGCTGAGGCTGCATGAAATTTATTATGTATGTGTTATTTGTGGTTCACGCCAAAATTTGGTTTGAATCTAGTGGAAATTCCCATTTAAACTCCATTTACCTTCTGCCACGAGAAAACAAGATGGGACTTAGTTGGCAGCTCTGCAGAGCAGGACTTTCATTTACTAATGGAGCGTTAGTTCGTGATTCATTATGCCCCGTTGTCATACATGAGTGTTTGTATTTTTATACAGCTTTACACTGGAGGCATGAAAGGGACGGCACAAGAAGAACATTAAAGGTCAGCCGATGACTGTCGGATTGATCATTTATCGCTGTTTTCTAAAAGCTTTATTTGTGTTTAACTTTGCAAATACCATTGTTGAACGCATTTAACAACACCAATAATTTACATGGTCACAGAGCTCATTTTCATAATGTTTTCTTTTTATCAAAGGAAAAAATTAACCCAGGAATATATTTACATAGCCGGCACGAATGGTAACGGCTTGCTAATTGCCTGTTAGATGATTAATGCGCTTACAGAGATGCTAATGAACAGAGCACTCACTGTTTCAGAGGTGCTCTGCCAGTGCGTGTGTTTTGGCAGCTTAATTAGGGGGATAATCACACACTTGTTGATGCTGCTCTCCAAGCAAATGCCATCAACCATTAAAACATATTAAGTTGAATTACAGCAATGTGGACTAATCAAGGTGAAGTGTGAGCACTCAAAACGTCTCTCAGAGAAATTTATGGCACCTTGTGAATGACAGCCCGGCTGATTGGTGGAGTTTGAATTATGACTTTATGAAATTATAAGAAGTCATATCAGTATGATAAGAGGGATATAATTGCTTGAATTGTTTGTCTTAAACTTAAGTTTAAAAGTATATGCATACCTTGCTACCCTTGTGAAATTGAAGAATGCTATTAATGTATTTATTTTAAACTTAATTAGTTTATTTTACTTTAATTAGCTAGAAAGAGTTCCAATTTAGTCCCAAATGCTATTGGTACACTAACAATTATCCTATTATTAGGATAATAGGATACAATTATCCTAGATATTAGGATGTTAGGATTAAATGTTTTGTCTGGTAGGGACACAGTGTTTGACTCAAATGAGGAGGTCAATAAAGCTGCCTTCAACAAACCTGGCTATTCATTTATCTATCTCCAACAAGGCCCTCCAGTGGTTCCAGTCATACCTCTCAAGAAGATCCTTCAGAGTTTCGTGGAGAGGTCTACCTCACCTTGTGAAAACTGAACTTCTTGTCATCTCTGCCAATCCAAAGACCAACCCGATATTGTTGCCAGCACCACCAGATCCTGCACATTCCGGCTCTATAAAATAAGGAAGATCAGACCTTTCCTCTCTGGGTTCTCTACACAAATCCTTGTCCAAGCTCTGATGCTGTACAGGCTGGTACTGCAATGCTCTGCTTGCTGGACACCCTGTCTGCACGACCAAACCACTGCAGATGATACAGAATGCAACCGCAAGAGTGGTTTTCAAGCAATCCAAAACAAAATGTGGCACACCTCTCTTTATCAACCTAAATTGGCTCCTCATGACAGCTCATATTGAATTCAAAGCTCTCCTTATAGCCTACATGACCACCACAGGTTCAGCAACCCCCCCCCCCCTCCACCTTCACTCACCGATTCACACGTTCATGGCCCTCGAAATCCCTGCGCTCCGCTAACAAGCAACCCATGCTGTCCCAAAAGGGTTAGAAATTGCTTTCTCGCACCTTCTCTGGACTAGTTCCTCCATGGTGGAATGATCTGCCCTTACAACACATACTAAGTGTGTGTCTTCAAAATAAACGCCTAAAACTCATCGCTTCCATCTACACCTAACTTACCAAAGTCTTCTTTCCTTACACACTCGCCCTTTCTTTATAAAAAATAAATCCTTGATAGTTTCCTCTTACCTTGTGTATATATCTACTCATTGTAGCACATTTGTACCTATTGTAATCTTTGCTATTTACCACTTGTACGTGCTGTGTGTCATTGTTTGGAGGATTTGTTGACAGAAATGAAATATAATGTAAGGTCTTTACTCCTTTGAAGTTTTGTAAATTCTGTTGGAATTCTGTCAGAAAACCTCCTTAATATAATAAATTGTGGAAGAGGGTCAGCTAGTTATGATTTTAGAGTAACACTGGAAGGAATGTTTCATCACAGTCGTACATCTCGGCATAGTACTTCATCCCAGCTTGCATTATAGGGGACAGTCAATGTTATAAATAAGCTTTAGATAATATGTTAGCTACGCACACTCCCCGAGTCTGCATCTCACCTCCTTCATTTCTAAATTGGCAGCATGTTGCTGATGTAGCTTTCTTTAATGCTTTTCAGCCAGTAGCTGCTGTTAGCAAGTCTGTGGTTTCTTGTCTCAGCTCATTAATTCAAGCATTGGCTTGAGCTTGCAGAGCGTTGGCTATAAAATATTAACTTCAACAAATCTTCAAGGGCTTGTTCAAAAACATAATGGCCAGACCAATTAAGAGAATGGCCTGCAGTCAGAGTTTTACGGTTTTCTTGAGTCCGTGTGGCTGAAGTGCAGAAGTGCTGCTGCTACACAGTTAAAAGACAGCTTTGAAAACAACACACGTTTTATATGGGAGCTGCTTTTGTATATGCAATTTTAATGGCTTATTAAATTAATCACAAGGGTGTACGCAAACAGATAATGCTGCAATGTTATTTTTTAATAGAAAAGTGGTTAATGTGTGAACACTGTTTGCATGAATAAGTGTGCCACTGTTTATGTGTATTTTTCTAAAGCTGTCATGGTTTCTGTTTGAAAGGAAAATCTACCATGGTGTGGGATTAAGACAATCTGGACTAGTCGTGTCAAGTTTGACAACATATTGTTAACAACATATTGCATCACTGCACCCCATTCAGACCACAGCTTGATAACCTTGCTGATAACCCTGAAGTTTGCCTAGTGTTTGCCTAGTGTAACTTTCTCATATTCGTGTGTGTTTGGAAAACAACTGACGAGGGTATATGAAAAATCACATTTTATTTAAATTTCTCATGGAAAATGTGTTGCACTCTATCAGCTGTTTATTATGAGTGTGATGGTATACTGTATTAGTATGGCTGTGTTTAGGATGCTAATATATATGGGACCATCACATGACCACAAAGGCCATATTACATTTATACAACAGTTAGAAGGCACAAATGTGTAGATACTGTAAATCACAATTTACATATGAGAGTCTTTAAAACACTACAGTTTTTAAGGAACTTGGGGACTACCTTCTTTTGCGCTGAATTTCAGCGCAGCAAACTGTTTAAAAAAGCCTCTGGAACCAACCAGAAAAACTGTTGATTGAACTCATAAAGATTATTATTATTAAACATATTTTCAGCATATAAATATATGAACTAATTTACCATTTCATAGCTGTGTTTTCTATACTATTAAGTGATTGTGTCAGTTAAGACTGTTAAAAATATATAATAAAATGTGCTCCATTGGGTTTCCCAATATGATCGGGAATGCTAATTGAAATCATTTTCTCAGGGTTTTATAAACATTGTATGTGAAGACAGTTTGCTAAGAAGAGTGTTGCTTCTGTTTTAAATGTTGACATGTTTGTAGCATCTGCAGGGAGAGAGGTCTTTCTTGTTCACTTAACTGTACATCTTTCAGTTTCACAGACCTCTTGGGAAACAAGTTCATATTCATTCTAGCTCAGTTTTGGGGTGATGTCAGGTTGAGTTATACAATACTAAGTATTTCTTCAGCAAAAGACAGATAAAAATGTAATAGGCCCACTGACATTTGAAAACCTGTTTGTCATTGTAATGCTCTGCATGGGTCTATAGAACACCACTGTTGGGAGTAGTTATTGAAGTGATGACAATGCATTAAACATATGTTGAGATATAAATATGTTCAAAAAACATATGGGGAATTCCGTGAATATGTCAACCTTACAGTAAAAAACAATACGTTTTTACCAAGGGTTTTTACTTTCCTACTTCCACAGATATCAACATTTGGTGGTTCAAATTACCATGTGAGGCACCTATCTTTCAGTGTTTAAAGCTTTTGTTTTACTTTTAGTGCATGTTATTTTTCCAGTAAGGGTTATTTTCAGGATTGTTACATCCATAACTCTAAAAATTCTTTATTAATAGACACATAAAAATAAAGCAACTTATTCATGTTATTTAAAGAGTTACTGTTTCTTTTTCTTCTTCTAATAACTTCTGGTGTGTGCAAGTTAATTCTCCAAAATTCTTCAAGTTTGTCATCTCCCTTTTTTGTCACATCCACAACACATTTTTATTTCTCATTTTTACTAGAAAACTTGTACACAGACGGACGTTTTTCTCATTTTTAGACACACTCAAGATTGTTCAGTGTAATGTGAACAAATTCATATTTTTGTGTTTTAATGTCACATTCATAAGCAAAATGTCACATGTATAACGTCCCATTCCATGCAAGTTGAGTTTACAAAGATAAAATTACAATCATGCAAGACTCTTTTAATATTAATTTGACTGATGTGTGCATTGGACTTGCCAAATGAGCTCATTGCCCTTTGAGGTAATTTTCCAAAAGGTTGTTGTAATTCTCATTACTGCTCATTAGGGAGCAGCAAAATCACCCCCTTAATCAAACTCTCTTTGTATCTCTACTAATGTGCTGTGTTCACAACACATTCATATCCTGCCGCTTGCTACAGTGTCCCATAAAAGTTATTCATTTGTGAAGCACCTAAAGCATGACCTTTTTAAGAGCGCTGATGCTTTGAGAAACAGAAAACAGGCCGTCCCCTCTAATGACTAACTCTTGCTCTAACGTGACATGCGGCACAGCATTGCTAAATTACACAAACATTATAACGACTCATAAAACTCAATGAGTCTTCTCTTGTTTACCGTGGTTTGCTTGCAGTGTTTGCCTAATTTAATATAATGTGTCAATATTTCCCCTTTAATCATTAACATCTGGCTGCCGAAAATGAAAGGGGCACACCAATGGACAGATCTGCCAAGGAAATAGACAACCAATGGCCATATTATTTAGTAAGGCTCAGTAGAGCCTCTGGATCAGAGTAAAAGATAACAGTGATGAGCAGATGCCCCTGGCACTCTGTCAGATCAGATGCTTTAAGCTGCAGTGATTGGTGTAATTTCTAATCTTAATTACAGAGAGGACAGAGGGGAGATCAGCTTGGTCTGGCATTTGCACCCATCCATAATTATAGATCAATCTGGCTGAACTGCTTGAGTTATCCGGCCACACTAATGTTTCCGGCTGTCTAAGCGCTCTAACAGGATCAGATACAGTTAACCTTTGAGCTAATCTGAAAGAGTCTGAAAGACTGTAATGTTGACCTCAGATCAAACTTGTTCTTATCATTTTAAATAATAAATATAAATGAAACTATGGTACTTTCAATTAAACAACTACACATAAACCATTTAAAATAACAATCACTTCTAATTATTCTATAGTAGCAATAAACACAATATTAAGTGTTATGAGGCAGTTTTTGTTTTGTGGATGTGTCCTTGTAATGCACGTGTGTGACTCACAAAAAACTGTCATAAAACCTTTGACTGTATGACCACAATGACCTCTTTACCTCATGAATTATTCAGCTTATTGTATATCCGTACTCACTTACTGCTACATTTTATATTAATGTGACCATCTAATAGGTAGGTGTGTCTCTTATGTAGTGGACCTGCTGGGCAAAAAGATGCTCTTATTCTATACAAACCTGGTGTATTTTAGTCACATACACATACACAAGGACATTAAACTGTGTCTGAAAGCTAAAATTTAGCACTAGGAAAGACCTTGATACATTTTAAAGAGAGCGGTACACAATGACATAACATTGGAATGAACATCTTTCAAGAGTGGTGATTACATACTTTTTTCCAAGGGTTGTAGAAGATATTTTGACAAGTGGTTGTGTGTCCATGTAATAGAAGTCAATGGGTGCCAGGGTCGTTTTAAAATATACTCTTGTTTTTGCAGTAGAAAGAAAATTTTACAGGTTTGGAATGAAACAGAGGCCTTTGAGTAATAAATTAAATATCACTTTAAAGTGGGGTAAAAGAGCATGAAGAGCTTCCAAACATCATCTTCATAGATGAAACTATAAACAAACTACTTACAATATTCTTTGTCGCTAACAAGTGGGGCTCCGAAATAGCTTTGCAACCTCTCATATGCATGCATGAAATATGTCAGACGCCATTTATCAAATGCATCTGTTTGATTTATTGATTTACAGTGATGCATATGAGGATGATTGATTCAGTAAGTTAAAAGAATTCCTAAAGGTTTTCTCAAGAAGAACATCAGATTTGGACCTGCAATACATTACATTAAATCATGAGAACAGTACTTCTGAATGAAAGGGCCTTTTGTTTGTTCTCTTTTCAAAGGACGTCTGCCTCTCTTCCAGCACAAGCAACCAGCAAATATGCTGTGATCACTTACAGTATACATACAGCACATGGGTTTTGATCTAAGAGCCCCTTCGAGCCATCAGCCATGTCTCTCGGAAATGTTTCAATGCAAGTTTTAGTACATCAAGTTAAAACGGTCTCCATTATGACACAAATCCTTTGAGAACAATTCCACCTCTTATTGTAGTGCATTATCATGTTATGAATAAACAGCACTTCTCATTAAACAGCTGTTGTTCTCCAATACACACTAGGTCACTTTAGTAATTAATCACCTCATCACCAAGAGGATTTTTTCCTCCTCAACCAGTATATGATAATGATGATGACAAATAAACAGCAGGGGTACTGAGGATACAATTTCAATGTCAAAACAAGTTTGCAGTTTGCCCTGTATTAAAAAATAAATAACATCTTGAGTTATTACCCTTGCAGTTAGGGCATAATCACCTAAATTTAGATATGAGGCGTCTACACTAAAAAATAATTTATGTGGCTTTATCAACCTTTGGCTCTCGACAAATGATAATTTGTTCAATGCAATCCAACAAATATTTTTACTTTGTCTTTGTTTGTCGTTTGATATGCTTTAAAATCTAATAACACTTTTGATGGCTTTGATGAGCCGGTGAAACATACACCTGGGGTTAACAAGAAATCTAATGTTGCAATATGTTTAATGTTATCTTTTTTTAAGACATCAACCAATTTTTTTGTTAAATAGAATGGATTCGAAGTTTTTTGAAGAAAAATCTTTCAATATAATTGTATTATTTAACAATCATTGTTTAACATGTTCAGACGAGCCAAAAGACACATAAATTAAATATTAACAAAATGTATAGGTCCAGGTAAAAAAATGCAGAAAAGTATTAAAATGGATTTAAAGTGTTTTGGAAAAGAGCTCTTCATACTAAATTTAAACCGTAAATTTAATGATTTTAAATCTTTAAAATGTACTCTCCTTTTTGTGTGTAAATTGGTTTACAATAAGTCAGAGTAAAATTTCTTAGAGTGTATGGGATTTACTTTTTTGGAGCCAGTCTGTACAGTGACCAGGTCAATGATTGCATTTGCTTCCATGTTGAAATCAAGAGATAGGCCAGAGGGTTTCCGCTTAGATATACCTATTTCTTTGCTCAAACTGCAAGATCAACAATTAAGCGTGTACAGAGAATCCTTAGTGTTTTACTTGTACTGAAAACTTCAATGTGCTCACGGCACATGAGTTGTCATTACCAGCAAAAAGGAAAAAGTCAAGTGATTACTTTCTTGGTCTGTTTTTCTAATTTTGAATTTATCTGTACTCTGTTTTTTTTCTCCCAGCTTGACGGTCTACTCAACAGACGGTAACAAGATGTTAGAGGAAAGCACAAGATGACAAGGTGTGCAACAGATAAAAGACAAAAAATACTTAAGCAAAGAATGAACAATCGATCTTGGGTTTAATGAGACAGATAAATTCATATATTCTTACACACACACTTAATCGATATCTATATTAGCATAATTAGACTCAGGATTAACTCATGATTCATAATTGTCTATACAACAATGATGTATACTGTTGCACATTTCATATATTTACACTTATGAGTCTTCTGATTATGCAATAACATAAAAAAATGTTTCATGACATCTGTGTTCATTGATCGTCTCGTTTTTTAATCATCAGATCAGACCATTAATCAAATAAAAGGCCCTGAATCTGGTCCATCCCCTACATGACAGGACTTTAGAAGCATACTATTGGTTAAAACACAAAGTAGCTGGTGACACACAAACACACAGATCCTGCTGGTGATAAGGATAGCTGCGTGTCTGCAGCTGTCTGAGTGAGTGTGGAGTTGGTGGGATTAGGAGGGATTAGGCGTGGATGGAGTGAGTGGATGGCTGCTGGGATAATTCTGGATTAAGGAGATTAGGCTACAGCAGCATGATGGAGCTCACAGCTGAGGCCCCTGCAGGTGTGAATGTCAACCCCGGGGAGGAACAACCACTGTGGGCAACACTACCTGATTCAGCTTCCTCGCAATATATGTTTGGTCTCCTTGCAGCCAGTCTACAACATATTTCATTAGGGAACGGTTGCATGCTTGTTTCAATCTATCCTGTGTCTGTCTCTTTCATGCTTTTACATCAGCTTTGAGTTAAGGCTCATTTGTAAAACACAAAGGCAGACAAGAGCGAACATAAAGAGAAATGGCGTTGCATTAAAATGTCAGGAATAAATGTGCAAGAGTGGATTAAGAAACAAAATAATTTAAATCATTGAACTTGTAGTCAACCTAAACATTGTAGTTTGCCGATCAACAGTGTAAAGAAATCCTTTTGGCAAGAGTCTGATTAGGCTTGAAAATTAAAATAGGTAAAAAAGCACATCATAAGACTAATAACTTTAATCCTTACCCTTTCCTTTATCAGTAAATTATTTTTTAAGTGATAGTATACCCAAAAATTTAAAACCAGGATTCAGTCAACCTCTCGTTATATACAGAACATACAAAAAACAGTTTTAAAAACTTTGGGAACGGACACTCATTCTCTTGCTATGGTTTTGTCTCCACACAATAGAAATAAATGAGTGCCACTAATGTTTGCCTACAGACCTAAAAAAAATATTTTTATTGTGTTCTGCGGAAGAAAGAGAGTCATACACACTGTTAAAAAATGTAATGTGGCTCAGTACATGTAAAAACAAACACTCATTACTCAATGACATTTTTTAAAAACATTACATATATTTTCCCAGTGGAAAAGTTTTATTTATCTAAAATTTACAAATATTTTTATGTTTGTGTAAAGAAAAAAGTATTATTTAACAAATATAGAATTGTAATACAAATTGTAATTTTGGTTAATTTAATTGCTTATTTTTTTTACTTTCGTGTACAGAAAATTTAAACAGTATTTTAAAAGAATTGTTAAGCTTTAAAATGTACTATTTATTATTGTAAATTGTTTCACGTAAAAATTATTTTTAAGTGCAGGTTTCAAATGGCATTTTCAAATTTCATAGAACTCCATAAATGAATCGCAATGTTAGATTTAAAGACAACACTGTACCCTTGCACTGTAGTGATAGCTCTAATCTTGTTTTATAGTCCAATGTTAAAGTCATCATACAGGGCTGAAAAGCATTTTTAAGATGGACATTTCTACTGTATTCAGTAATCCACAGAAGGTCTTTTGGCAGTTCTTTAACATGTGGTCAGATTTCAGAACATTCAGATCGGTTTTCACCATATTTGGGCAATTCAGTTTACATAGTGGGTTAGGCTAATTGCCAAAACCATTTTTACAACTCCATATAAGACCGCCATTGACTGCTTTGTAGTTCACATAGTAAAGCAGCAAATTTTTTCACATTTTGCTGTATCATCAGCAGGTCTGGATAAATGCCATGGTGTTGAAAAGCAGGGTAATATATTTGTTTTCTGTCATCCGTTCTTCCATCAGGTGTAGTCGCTGATGATGCCTAGCAACCAGAAAATCACTAGACTGCCTGAAAACACAAATCCAATTTTATCAGTTGCAAGTAACTATGCAGCTAATCCTAAAGATGAGGTTTGAAAAACAAATCTTTTGCAGTCTATGGCCACATTTCCTGGCCAGGTAAATTGATCTGGAAATTGTCCTATATAATCATAAATTCCCACTGGGCAGATCATTTGTAGTTTGATTTTTTCAGCATATCAACCAATGAAGTCCACACCATTCTTTCCCAAGACATCACATATCGCTCACATAATCAGCATATTTATCATACATGCCATCATCATCTCAATTTACTATCTTCAAATAGATGAGGGCCATATTTCATGTTTTATGTAACAATAACACATTCTGCCTCATTGCAGAAGGCCGAAACTTTGGTTTCTATCTTGTTGTGTCAGTGCTCAGATGGTTGTTGTTCTGTAAATGTCTCCTCTGAAAGGAGATGTGGTTGGTAGAATCATTGTGTCGGCAAAAATAATGAGGCTAACACAACCAGTTCCCTTTGCAAGAGCGTCTCACTTTTACCGCAGACACGCACAAACACACATTTTGGCCCTCACTATTACGGTCAAAGTAACAAAAATAAGAGTTCTCCCTTGGCCACCTGACAAATGATCAGCTTTTCATTTGCAATGGTTTAGCCACAAGTGTATTTTTAAAGTAGTTTTTTACTAAAGAGTGGGCGCATGTGCATGCATGCTTGCGTGAAGGTTATCTCACGGGTTCAGCTGTGGTTTGGTGCAAGTGCTGAGTGAGCAAGGGAGACGTTTGCTCTTGTGAAACCTCACAGACCAGAAACCACATGCTCTCTCCTTCGCAAGACTTCTCTTTCTCTCTCTCTGCAACACAATGTAAGCTTTGAGTTTACCACATTTAATTCAAATCCCAAATCTCTCATAATAATTAGGCCAATCCATGATTCTTTTCACCTACATATGTGTGTGCAATTGTTTCTTAGTACCAGTAAAATGCTTTTTTTAAGCACAATGGGTCTTAGCAGAAAATTTCCTGGTCCGAAATGATTATGCAGTTTTCTGTTCTTTCTTTCGCAGCGGCTGCTTGAAATATTGATGTACTACCTTGCAGCAGTTTTTGGCTTGTGTTGTGGAAGTTGTTCTTGGTTCTT
The DNA here is from genome assembly GCA_033220385.1 of Triplophysa yarkandensis. Lineage (NCBI taxonomy): Eukaryota > Metazoa > Chordata > Actinopteri > Cypriniformes > Nemacheilidae > Triplophysa > Triplophysa yarkandensis. The sequence continues at coordinate 22,912,579 of CM065654.1, read as the reverse complement.
TTCATGTCTTCCCCTTGTTGCCTTTGACTTGTCCACACAAAATGATCTGCTGCTTTGTGTTGTCATGGCAACTGGGAGCAAAACATGTTTCTAGATTCCTAATGACTGCTTTTAAATATGCTCTCCATGTTTGATTTTCTGCTGAGTTAAAGTGCTTATAAACAAAATAAAAAATGAGTTTGTTATATATTCACCTATTGATTCTAGGTTTAACTCCTAAAGTATAAGTGACGAGCAGAGGTTTACCGTTCCATGAGATGTGCATTTGTCTGTGTGTAGCGGTAAGTGTCAAATTGGATTTTTCACTTATTGCCACCAGTGTCATTGCATCCGGTGTGTGTGAACATATGGAGGGCTATTCAAAAAGTGTGGAAGCTTAAAATACAGGTTCTATGCCCTACACAACACCTTGTTGTTCTGTATTGGCGTGTTTGTTAGTTTTGTGCTAATTGTACAAAGACTGTTTTGTATAAAATCATTTATACCACGTATGCATAAACCACATTTAAACACTGTCTCACGCTTTCAGACACCTTATCGCAGCCTGAGGTTTGGTGAACTCACTCTCTCATACATTTCTTCTCTAGGGCAGTTAAACCCACACCAGAACAAAAAAAAGTTCACACGCAATGAATGGAGAGACAAGCAAAAAACAAAAGACATAAAGAACAAAAAGCGAGAAAAAAGGAGGAAGATAGGTCACGGTCACACATTAGCAGACATGCCGCGGGTCTATTGAGAGAAAAAGAGGTGATTTGGAATGTATGTACGGTCTATAGGGAGATGAAGGCTGTGATGTTTGATGTAAAAATGTCATGTTTGCACGTATGTGTGTGATGTCAGCCCACACACGTTTTATTGACACTGGTACAGCTAGTTGTCCTGTTTAAGGTCTGCCAACTACTGATATGCCTCATCCTCCTTCAAAGGAAATAATGCTGATTCAAACAGAAATGGTTCACCTGGAACTGAAGAGCAAGGGGATGAGGGCTTGAAGTCTTTTTTTCTGTGACATTATGTAGGAGTGTTCTGTTTTGCACATTTTGACCTTATTTTAAAAGCTTGCCTTCCTGTGTGGTAGATGAAAATAGTTTAGATTGTACATTGTGATATTGTGCATGAGTAAGAGAGAGAGAACAACAAATGCATATTGCGATAGATGCTACAAAATAAATGTTCTATTACTGAATGACCAAATTACCAACACCTTTAAAAGACACATCTGTAATTGTAAAATGTGTTTTTATCTTAAAAAGTTCTCTAGTTGTTACACCCACGCTGTTAACAGAGTCAAACGCCATAAGACAGTGAACGTTCATTAACCATCAGTTCCCACATCTAGTCTCACTTGCTTTTATACAACACCTTTGTATGTGTTTCTTCTTTTGTTTTTCTCTCGTAATCTCTCACACACACACACACACACACACACACACACACACACACACACACACACACACACACACACACACACACACACACACACACACACACACACACACACACACACACACACACACACACACACACACACACACACACACACACACACACACACAAACACACACACAGAGCACTAATGATTCCAATTCCCTTTCTCTGTTTCTCTCTCACACACACAAACACGTCCTCCACATCACCCTGACATTTCCGTGTTTGTGCTTCTCTCGTTTTAACCCACAGATAATTTAAATACTGAGGAGGTGTTTCTACCTCACAGTGAAAGGCAATGTGTTATCTGTGTGGGCAATGACACATGTTGAGGCCGAGAAAAGCTTGTTATGAACATCAGAATCTCAGAGATGAGTTTAAAGTGTGTGTGTTCTTGATTTTGTGCAAATACGTGCACTTAAATGTTGGTGCAAACCAACTTACTCAAAGTATAAGGCTGTGTGTTCTTTAACAAAGACCATTTTGTGATATTCATTTACAAATCCATTAGTCACATGCACAAACGCAGAAGCCATTCATGCATTCTGGAGACAATAATTAGTTTAACTCCTTCTTGGCCTTCCTTATTTAAATGGCCTCAAAATCCTCTCTTTTTTTTCTTTCTCTCTCAGATTTTGTTCAATGTTGTTTAATTTAGAACTTGGAGGCACATCACCCTGCTGTATTCCTAAAGAGAACAGAAAATAAACTACACTTCGGCAGATTTTTTATTGATTGTAACAACCACGCTCTTATTGTGCAGTTCTAAGTATTTTTTATTATAGGCTGTAAATAACAAAGTAGATGGGCTGGAAGTTTTCCATGTAAAGCAATCAGAATTTATAAACTGCTCCATTACCTCGATTTCCATTGGTTACTCGTTGAACATTAGCAATTATTTTCATGCGAGCGGTGCTCATAAAAGCTATAATCTGGTGATTTACAGGCTCACAGCCCAATGCTCTTGGACTCCTGAGCTATTTTCTTTTCTTTCTATAACTCACTTTCTCTTTCTTTCTAATTCTATGTATCTCTCTTGGTTCATGTTGATGTCAGCATTAGCCATTCTGACTTTTTTAACTGTTTCATTGAGAAATGCTTTTAGTGATTACATTCATTGTGTGCTTTGTTCACTGTCTATTTTTATGTTAAGAGACACCTCCTTCTCCTTATTTTACATTTCATTTGGTGTGTTGGGGTGTTTGTTGGTACCTGACAATAATCAATGAAGTTACAAATCCCAAAGTTTACAATCTATAAAATTTTGGCATCTATAACAGAAACAACATGTGTTGTACTACAGTGAACACCAGGGTTGTGGGCATCCAGTTACTTCTGTGACGTTTTATCACCGACACTCATATGATGAGGCATGTCTTAAAGGAGAAGCATCAAATGCTGTTTCTGCCTCTCTTATGTCTTATGTTTTCTCCATATGAAGGCTTTGGGATTTACAGGTGAACGGCTAATGAATAACTAGGAACCTCCTGAATGTCTGAGTCCTTAGTTAAAAAAAATTCAAAATGAGTTGAAATGGCGGGAGTGTTTTTAGCACAAAAGTACTAAGTTCTGCGTCTGACTTGTTTTTTCAACAATTGGAAGAGTTTAAAGCACTTATAATGCATGGTAAATAATATGACATATATTGCATATAAAGATTTAATCGCATTTACACATAATGCTTATTTTTCTAGCATCTCGGGTAAGGTTTTTTATCATCACTTTGTTATGTTTATTAAATATATGTCTTCAATGTACATTTTGAAAACAACATGGAAACCAATCCGTGTGCGTGTGTTAGCACCTGCTCTTATACTAGGCTGCTGAAGGAGTGCCCTCACTTTCTTCTCATTGAGATGGATAGATGAGGCTGCTGGAGGTGAAAGCTTAACTGGAGTGTGTGACTGAGCGTGCTTGTGTGTGTATTTGTTTGTTAGAAGGCCACAGAAGCTCTATTGCATTGCTGCCCACTCAGCCTACTCTCATCAATGCATTTAAGCCTCTGGGGAAGAATAAGAGCGAGAGAGAAAGAGATGAAAAATGCGCTGTCCGTTTCTAATATAAAAATGAAACCAATGTAGAAGGAGATAGAATAAAATGAGGTCATAAATCAAATGTGATGGAGATAGCAGACATTGTGCCATCATGTTTTGCCATATGCCTCATCTTTACCACACATTGAGAGGATGGTCTTATGTCCATGATTGACATGTCCAGCGTTTGTTCTGGGTAACTAGAGCAACACTTGCCAAACACATACTCTCTCCCTCCCACCGACACACACACACAGACACCACAATAAAAAGGAGTCCTATTTTAAGACACAATAATAGTGGTGTTCAAATGTACTACTGCATGTGCAAATTTCAATGTAAGGGAAATAGGACTTTGTCTGCTTTAAATAGACTTATTTAGATTAGAAACATTTGAGTTAGCCTTGGCCTGTCAAACTGATAAGTGCAAGTGCAGTTTAAAAACTTAAGGTCACTTAAGGTCATTGCAGGTCTACAGGATGGATGTAAATATGAATGAGGTTGTGTTGAAGAGCTCTACAGTTTAAATATGTAAGCAGAGAGTTGAATTAATTCCACTTACAGTGATCCACTGTGAACCTCTCAACGATGATCAGAAATGGGACTGGCCAGATGTTTGCTCTTATTCTCACAAATTACTATGAATTATATGAAAGAAATTAAGCCCTTGGAGGTATTCAGACTTGTCATTGATAGTTATTTGTTTTGTGAGGAAACACAGAAATAGAGCCATTTAGAGTGTTTACGCAACAACTATAAAGGGTAATTTAAAGGAAAGAAAGTTTTTTGTTTGCAAGGATGCCAGGCCAGTGAGTGGGGATGTTACTTTCTAAAGAAACAATATGTTTCACAAAACACATAGCCTTGTAAGCCACAATATTTGGTATGGGTGTACCTGAGTATTGCTGGATACCCCATCATTTTTCAGACAAGTGTTATTTTAAATATTTGCATATTCAGTTTTTTAAAACTGTTATCATGTCACAAAACTCTTTTAAAGATGTTAAATACAAGAATAAATGCAAAAATATATCAATGCCTGAGGTGTGAGTAGAGACTGAAAGAGAATACCTTTGGGGTTCATGGCACTCACTGAAGGCAAGAGGGAAAACAAGTTTAGCATCCATGTTTTCAAGAGTTTGTCAAGGTAATTTTTACAGACAGTTTTGATGTAACAACATAGACAAACGTAAAGAGATTATATGGCCCAAACCTAACTTTTGGATAAACATACACAGGGACACCATATCAGAGAGTGGGGTGGACGATTCCAATGAGAAGCTTAACATAACATTTTAATATTTATGATACTCACACTGATATTTGTAATTTCAAGTTTTAGCATAATTATTTCCAAAATTGTGTTTTTGTAATCAATTGAGCAGTAAACCTTCATTTCAAGACACAAGGCTTCAAAACAATAACAATTACGCATTGATGTAAGCTTCCATTGACACTGTAGATTATTTCTTTTATTTCATTATATTAGATGTCACTGTAGATTATTTCTTATGACATTCAAGAGAGATAATAAGTAAGGGGGTTTGGGTTACCTGTTGAAGAACCCTGACATTACCCATTTAACAAATCGTCATTTAAAAATAAATATAACATAAAATTTGAATCAATACAGTTCAAAAATTACTCAATACAGTTAAAATATTAATTTAAATTCATATTGATAAATATTGAACGACTATTTAATTATTATATTATTAACCACTAGTCAGACCGATCAACAATCGCTGACCCTGGGCCGTGCATCGGCACTGAAGTGATATTTCCTTTTCTTGTGTATAAAAACCTTTAGAAAGTTTTTAAATATGAGTTGAAAGCTCTTAAAACCATCAATTATGAGTTTCTGTACACAAAAAGTCCGAGATGACTGTTTCTGTGTAACAACTCCAGACACACAACCACACTGCTTATACTGTAGTTAAGTAACCACTTCCTGTTTCTTTTCTTCAGTGTCTGTATTTGTCCCTCTCACTCTGGCTCTCTCACTAACTCTCTTGAGGTTTGGCAGCTGAGCCCCAGAGTTAAGTGGCTTTTCTAGTTTATCCTGAGAGGTCATGGCAGAAAAGAAACCTCATTTCTGAGCCATGATCACATACCTTGAACACAACAAGGGCCTGGATCACAATTTTACTGTCTGTCAGAAGCTGCAGTTTTGTAAACGATTGATGATCTCGATATCGTGTAAACAAACAAGGAAATCCTGTATATCCGTGCCTGGGTATGAGAGCAGTGCTGCTTTTGTGCACAGTGGCAGAAAAGTTGTCGGTGGTTTCAGTGGTGACTGAATTACAACGTGCTGTAGAGCTGCGGTTTTGCATGCACATTGCATTTAAACACACAGGGTAAAAAGCTTGATGAACCCTTTGCAATGCACCATTGCTCCAGTCTTCTATCATCAAGGGCTCAGATTTCATAGGCCCTGGTGCACGACACTAATGTAGGCCTTGAAGCACACATTCTTGGGTGGGCCAGGAGTGCCAGTCCTTTGCCACAGGTGCTCCTGTGTTCTGTGTGTGGCTTATGAAGCTTGTTTAGATGGTGGATGATTACTGAAGTGTCTTCATTGGAGACTTTTGTATTTGCTAATGTAGGATCTTGCCTGTTTCTTGACACATGTCTGTGTGGTAGAAAAGTATTAAACCAATTTCACCGGTAGGTTTAATTTACAATCAGCGTGGAGACTTTTAAAAGTTTTTGACCTCCGCAGGACAGAAACCTTGGCTTAGCGAAACTACATAAAAAGCACTTATTAGTGGAACAATATGTTAAATAAAAACGTGACTTTGTTATCGAAATATAGCGAGATGTGTGGGTGTGTAAACATGTTTTACAGAGAGTCGACATTCTAACTTGTGTCTGGTTCTCAGCTTGCTTTGTGTGCTAATGAGTGTGACATTAATTACTGCCTACATCGCGGTCCCTTTTCATCCATATGCTGCCTCTCTCTTTTTATGGAATTGTGGGAGTTTATATGTGCTGTCATACTACTCTCAGACACCTGCTAATGAGCTGCAGATTCAACCCTCAGTGATGCATTTATCAACTACTGCACCCACAACTGAAAATCAAGCTTTATTAATCTCTGACTGCGTTCTCCCTTTATAGTCTATATACATGATAAATGTGTCTTTAAGTCTTTACCATTCTGTTAATCTTTTTCTTAACGGCAGTGTGTACGTGCGATAACTGCAGGGTTTGTGTATGCTGGGTGCAAGGAAGCGGATGACCTGTTTATGTTCCTGTGTGAAGTGCAGATGTGCTGTCACAGATAGATGTTCTAGAATGTGGTCAGACTGCGGTGTTCCGAGACACTTTCAGCTCGTCTGATCTGTGACGCACTTCCTTCACTTTGCCTCTCTTAGTCCCCTAAAGAATCTTCCTCGGCAGCCACTTCCTGCCTGAGATGAGCACCTTCTCTGTGGCTATGGGGCTGAGTGGAACGTGTGGGTACTGAAGTGTCCTCAAAAGAGAAGATAAAACCAAGAAGAATAGATGATAGAATAAAATGTTTGTATTAAAGCCCTTTGTGAGAACATTGTAATTTTCAGAACAATGTGAAAATAACATCATACTTTATCACGAAGTACATACTTTGCTTGCCTGTTGCACGTTCAGGTATATTCTACTTCCCTTTCGAGCAAATGGAGCTTTTCACTGCCAGTGCCCAATTAGTGAGGGTCACTGAGCGGCTTTGACATTGGTATGTGTGGTTGCCCCGTCAGTGGGCCAGATAGCTCATTAGTGCCAGCACGGTAGTGGACTCTCTGCCCTTTCCTGAGCGTACAATCTGTCTGTAGTAATCCACAGGAAGCTGGCATGGGTGGAAAAAAGAAATCCTGTAAAAAAAAGCAGTCTGAAAAGATAGCTTGGGGTGCAAGTGGCAAATTGCCAGGACAGTATAGATTTACTGGAATGTCTGAACATGGGGTGGAGAGGCAACGAGAGAGAGCGTCAAGGAACAGCATCCCTGCAACCCTGTGGTCGATTGTTCAGCAGAGCTGAAAATGTGTTTTCAGATTTTGATCAGACTTACTGTCCTGGGGAGAGAAATGTAAGGGAGCACAAGAAAGATATTTCATGACTGTGATGGTGAAGGGTTGTCCAACCAAAATATAACAGGTGTGTGTGTGTGTTTGTGGGCATGTGAGTATGCGTGTGTGCGTGTATAAGCGCACTCATTGTCCGATTAGGACCCGAATCCAGATGATCACTGGCTCTTTTTAAAGTAACAGATTCAATTTATTTGTACCTTTATTTGCATGCAGTACATTGAATTTTGTACATTTTTGGGTACATTATTGTACCTCAAGAACCTATTGTGTACCTATCAAATATGATGGGTACAAAACATGTATCATTTAAGGGATAAGAATAGGGCCATTATGCTTTATACATCTGTAGAGGTACAATAAGTAAAAGAACCAGTAAAAGAACATTTAAAAAACTTTTTTTTCAGATAGTGTAATGATTCTTATTCTACACATGCTTATATAATCTTACATTTATTTATATTTCCTTATGTTCTGTATAAGATGTAGCAAATAATCTCATTCTCTGAGTAATTTATTTAGACTCCAGCTCTCACTTCATAACCTCACTTTCCCTATTTTTGCCTCATGTGCCACAGCTGTCAAGGCCCTAGACACCTATGTTACCAGAGCAACACCTGCTCTGAGTCTATTAGGAACTCCACTGTGTGAGCAGTGCAGTCTTGGCAACGGTGTTTGTACATCTACAAGCAAGAGATCACTGTCATGCATAAACAAAAGAGTCTCTGATTATTCTTTCCTGAAATCTTTCCCAAAGGCATTTAGTTAATTTTGAATTACACAATTATAGAACACATCCTGACCTACTAATATAAATCCCTAATAGATGGATACATCTTGTTTTTGTGTTTTCATTTGTTCCAGGCTAAAAAGAAATTTATTTCTCTGCGGAAAGGAATGATGTAAGGTTTGGTTCCACATAAATCATATTCTTCTATTAGTTCCAATAGTGGAAAAATGTATTAAACAAAACAGACACTCTTTAATGAATTCTTAAGGGATGTGTAATAAACAGGGAATCTTCAGATGCATTAGAGTTATATTTGGTACAAAACAATAACCTCCTTAATGCATGTAATACGCAAGATAAAACAGGATTAGGAAATACATAAGATGATTGGAAAGATAACGGAGCATTGTGGAACATAAGGATAAAAGGACTTTCAGAATGAGCACTCTGACAGGAAAAAGAAGTACTTGCCAAAGAAATAATCTTAGTAATCCAAAGTATGCCACTGCAGTAGTACAGTTAATGAAATGGCCATGCACAAAAACAAAATACTAGGGGGACAGAACAATTTAACCATTCCAAAGGTCTTGGCGGCCTTGCAAGCCTCCTAGATCCTATTAAAAAGACACATTCTCACTGGAACATAAACCACATCAGATTAGTATGTACATTAATACTAGGCTTCTCAAAGACGTTAAAACATGTCACAAGACAAAATTGGACTACAATTCCACTAAAAGAACTAATAAGACATTAACCACACTGCAAAATGCATTGTTTTTCATAACTATTTTATGGAGTTTTGGGTGCATGATTATCTAAACATGTGTGACCCTTCTTTTGTAAACCCAGCTAAAGTAATATTTTGGAATTTACTTTTTTATAAGTTAAATCATTCTGCACAATGAATGTAAGGTACATTCTGTTGGAATATTACATATATATTTTCGATATCGTCTGAGTAGACCATAGGTAAAATCAAATTTCAATGCTCATTTGTTTTTACATGCACTATCACATTTTGTCCCGTTGTAATTTAGAGAATGATTTGCTTGCAGAGATAAATCATGAGATGCTTATCCGTTTTTTGATCTGTTATAAAGAACATTACCTAAGATTTAATTTAACTTTAGCTTAATGCTCTATATTTACTGGTAAACCCTTCCTTGACACAAACTCTTATAGGTAACGTCTTCCTGAATTTAAATGACAGGTGCTCACCTGTTTTTGGACAGTAGTGCAAAATATTTTTGGAGAAACAGATGGGATGAGACAGGTTGGAAAAGGCCATTTGAGCATTTGTGTGTGTAAGGTGTAAAACTACTTGTTATTCAGTTCATACAGTTCTTCTTGGGGAGTTTCTCAGGAAAACAGTTCTTCTCAGGAAAAATATCCCAATTTTCCATAACTGACCACATAGTGTTGCAATGTGTTGATTAAAGTCGTAACAACATTGGCCATGAAAAGTTTCTGTAAAATTATTTTCTGTGAGTTTGTTTCTGAGTTTGACAGAATTAAAAACACTTGTGGAGTGGATGGAGTCACTGAATTGTGAATGCAGCATTGAACTGCAGCGTTGTAGGAGAATGATCATTAGAGAATTAATAGAAAGTCAATTTTTAATCTTCTTTGGAAAGGAATACACACATGCAGTGCATTAACTGCTATTGATTTAGCTAATGGCTTTCTCTCTCTTGTGTGTGAGATCATTGAAAAATGATTATGAGATTTTTTTGGTGGGTTTGAGATGTTTTTCATCTGAAAGAAACAGTTGAGTGTGACCCCAGCAGAGCTTGTGGTCCATCAGGAGGTAGTCTGTTAATCACTGCTAATCAGAGCAACCCACTGCTTCCAGGCACATTTTGTGTGTTTGTGTACAAGAGCTGAATACTTCCTCATGTTAACTATGTTTGTAAGGTGTGTGTTTGTGTTTATTAGATGTGTAAATATGATTGTGGATGTGATGTGACAACCTCTGCTCTGTGCTTTTTGATATCTATGTGTTTAATGCATTTGTCCTGTCTCTCTCTCTCTCTCTCTCTCTCTCTCTCTCTCTCTCTGTCCCTCTCTCTCTCTCTCCTTCTCACTCTCTCTCTCTCTCTCTCTCTCTCTCTCTCTCTCTCTCTCTCTCTCTCTCTCTCTCTCTCTCTCTCTCTCTCTCTCTCTCTCTCTCTCTCTCTCTCTCTCTCTCTCTCTCGCTCTCTCTCTCTCTCTCTCTCTCTCTCTCTCTCTCTCTCCTCTCTCTCTCTCTCTCGCTCTCTCTCTCTCTCTCTCTCTCTCTCCTCTCTCTCTCTCTCTCTCTCTCTCTCTCTCTCTCTCTCTCTCTTCATCCTAACCTCATCTAACCCTCTATTCAAGTGTGTTCTGACAGGAAACAGAGCTCAGCAGCAATCTACTGCTGGTGAAAGAGATATTTTTAGAGGCCCTGTGTCATTCACCGAGCATGGAAGTACCTGTGTGAAGTCAATTTTGCCTGGAGGGGATTTAAGTTGCAGTGACGACAGAGTGAAAGCATATTTTCTCTTTCATTTTCTGGGAAGTTCTTGAAATTAGCATCTAGAAGGAGTGAGTCAGAAGGAGCCCGCAGTGACAGATAGCCTTTGTGTCGAACAGGAAAGACTGTAGCTTGTATTGTCATGGCATGCCCGCCTGCTCATGTCTCTTCTCTCCGCTGTTTCCAGAAAATGTGCTGGCAACAAAGAGTGTCGTGAAATGACAGAGACTGTGTGTTCGTACCAAAAGAAGCAGACATGCTATGTGTCTAAATTTTATTGAAATGCTTTTAATTAGAATCTTTATTAAATTTTTACATCACACATTTGGTCCAGGGTCCAGATAGGTGGCAGTAAAATCTATTTAGCACTGAATTGATAGGGTACATTAGCACTCTTGACACTTTCGGCCACTTAACAAGTACTCTAAACTTCCTTTAACCCATCTCTTTAGATTTGCTTACACTGTTTACAGTAAGTGTTGCTGAAGGGTTTATTTAAAAACCTAACATCTTAGCAGAAATTTTGAGTTACTGTTTCTACTGCAGCTTTGAATGTTCTCTTGAGAAAATTAAAGCTTATAATCCTCCAAATAGCATCCTAAGTATTGTAATATTTTTGTGCCATGATTCAAAAGACTTTCATCAAAAGACATATGGTTAAAATCACGTAAAACATTTAATTTAGGAATACATTTCAATGTCTGTCTTAAATACTTTTCTATTCTAATATGGTTCTTTCATCATTTTCATCATTTATGCATTTCCACCAAATGTAACAGTTTAGTCAAAGTTTGAAATTTGCTCATAAAATAATTGAGAATGTCATTGGGTCACCCGAGTTATCAAACAGAAACCGTTAAGCAATAAACATTTCCTCTGGGAAATTCCATTCTTATGGAGACCATATAACATTTCCTACTTTCTTGCCACTAAACAAACACAGCAATTGCAGATTGCAGTAACATGACTGAGACGGTGAATGAAATCGCTTGTGTGTATGCGTTTGGGAAGCGAAGCCTCTCAGCTGTTACCGTATGCTGTTGATCACGTTTTGTCAGAAACTCATCGGCTCTGGATGGCTTCTGAAGAGGCCCCTGAGTGGGTCTGTCATTCACAGGGAGCCTCTTGAACCTGCCCGCCCTCAGCCTCCCTACATCCCAATTAATGGGAAAAAGGCTGAGAGGGGGTGCTTGACTCTGACAGACGCTCTTTAATTGTTATTCTCCATCCCTGTGGATACTCCAGTTTTTCACATTTGTGCCTCGCTGAATAGACTAAACACCATACATTGAAGCAAAAAGGTGTGGTAGGGAGTGGATTGCTGCGTTTTATTCATCCATTCAAATGTATGGGATGCTTCCATACAAATTGAATGCATGATAAAATCCATAGATGTCAATGTACGTCAGTTCTTGCATCAGCGGTGACGTGTGAATGCAAATTATTTTATTTTATAACCCCTATCTTTTTTGTCTTTGTTCTCACGCCCTCTCGGTTGAGGCTGACTAACAAATGTGTGTTGTGACACCAGCAACACCCTAATACAAATTTCATCCGCCTTTTTAATAAAAACAAGTGTTCCGTTTGTGGACGTTAATCCATCAGCTGTGGTTTACATACAATGCCTGCAATGTTTATCTATACTTGTTTCAACTGTCTGTGGGATTTGATGGCCTAAATTAACCTTTGAAACCAATTCCAGTTCTCTCTTGTGATGGCAACCAGTCATTCCACCTCATGCTGTCAAGTTATTTGTTTGTGGGTGTGTGAGTATGTGTGTTCAGCTTGTGTGTCTGTACCAGAGAGCGAGAGAGAGAGAGATTTCACACCCTGTAGGTTCTAGGCTGTTAGTGACGCACATTCCAGACTGTCCGCCCAGGCCTCTGTCACAGCGCCATTAACACCATTGCATGCTGGGAGTGCCACTCTTCTGAGCGAGCACATTAATGGAGCCTTAAAAAAATCAAGGTTAAAAGCAGCCCATCCTGCTCGGATCAATTCTTTATTGTGGTCGAGAACCGTGGCTGCTTCGACTCTTTCCTCTTGTTAACATAATGCTTTAAAACGCAACTGAATGGATTTTACTGTATAAATAATGCAAATGGAAGGTAATCACTAAAAGCAACAGGTTATGGCATGCTCATCACATTTTAGTGCCACTGGCGGATTGTACACAGACTTAAAAGCTTTCCGCTGAGAAAGAAGGAAAGAGAAAGGAAAATGTGAAGATTTTCGTGAGTTGAATAAAGGAGCAGATGGGGAAGTACAGAGGCAGCGTTTTGTATTCCCAGGAACACCATCACCTCGCAGAAGGGGACAAAACCTCTTAAGACCTGAACATTAGATACAGTGTGCCTGCTTCCTTTTCCACCTGTGTTCATTATAGATTAGTTCAGGAAGGCAGAACTTGCTTTCTTCAAAATGTTCAAGCTGAGTTCAAGGTCGTTTTTTGGGAACAGACTGTTAAATAGCAAGAAAGTGATAACATCCATGTTTTCAATTAATTCTTCTTGAGAAAATCAGGGCAATGTCCTTTGCTCAAATTTGCCATTACAGACGAAATGCCACTTAAAGATGACAAAAAAACTGTATATAACTGTGACTTTGTTTCTTTTGAATAACACAGGGGAAAATCCTATCTCCCAGTTATTGTCCAGCACCACACCCCTAAAACTGTATATAGTTGGATATGTATTTGAGGAATTATGACCTCACAATTGGTCCATCATTTTTTGGGGTCTCTGGCATCCTAAAGTTTGAAAGTGCCAGGTATAGATAACTCTATTTCCCATTAAAGTTAGGAATTAACATAAAGCCAAGTATAGAGACCCATACTCAGAATTCGTATTCTGCACATAACCCATCCAAAGTGCACACACAGCAGTGAACACACGAACACACTGTGAACACATCCGGAGCAGTGGGCAGCCATTTATGCTTTTGTGCCCGGGGAGCAGTTAGGGGTTCGGTGCTTGGCTCAAAGGGCGCCTAAGTCACGATATTGCCGCCCCAAACTTGAACCCACAACTCTAGGGGAAAGAGTCAAACTCTCTAACCACTAGGCCATGACTTGTAAAAAACATTTCTAACTCAATCTACATTGTCTTTGTTTTTGACTTAGCAATACTAAGGTTCTGAATTATAAAAAGTATCTACGAAAATGGGATCAGGGTGTTGTGGGCCGTGGCAATAGGCTCTCTACTTCGGCACAAGTGTCAAACTCACTCTACAATATCATCAAAGAGCACTTAACCTTATCTGAGTTTCACTGTATGATTGGCCACACAGAGATGGAGTGTGTCCAAGAGCCTCTGAAATGTTGCTACATGAGAGATAGATAAAGAACGAGAGCCGCAGTGGCAGAAAAGTCTCTCGTGAGTTTTAGATGGACCTTGGGCAGCTCCCCAGCCCTTTGCTAAGTGGACTACAGGGAGCATCTGATAAAAAGGTAGCAGCAATGTGTTAAGTCAACAGAAAAGAAAGTGAAATAGAGAGAGTAAGTGAGTAGGTTTTATAGATGTTAAAAGCATGATAGAGGCCTTCAAGAGTTTCAGGTCAAGGATGTGACATTTACAACTATAACTTTTGGCTGTATTTGTTCATGTGTGTACTTTTGTCCATAAGAGGTAATGAGATGGCCTACGGTAGTTTAAAAAATGTGATGTTGTGAAAGGTATTTTGTCCTTTATCCTTATTTAAAGTTATTTATTATGAAGTTCTTTTAATCTTTCTTAAACCTTAAATTACAACATCTAATGTGAAACATTATAACAACATTATTAGTCAAGCATTAAAGCTTAAATTTCCACAAAATGTTCATGTTGTTTCATAGTAGTCATGGGAAGGTGGGGTGTGCTAATTTGATCACAGATGTGTCATGCTAATGAGACCCTCAGGGCTGGGCTGAGCAGCAAAACTCTATATCCCAGAAGACTTGATCTGCAGGTGATAAGCTCTGTCTCACACTAGGCCTTCAACAATACTGCATTTTAAACAGGTGTGTGTGTATTACAGAACAAGGGAATAGTAACATGAAATTTTAGACAACACTATGTCCCCCAGGACATTTCCAGTGCATGTGATTTGTATAATTACGTTGAGACAACAGGCCTACAAGAGGATGAAAAACAAGATGTTGTGTGTCAGTCTTTTATTTAAATAAAAATGTAAGATGCTCAGTAAACAGCTTTTTGAATTGATACTTTTTATGAGAGGTACTATGGAAGCAGGTGTTTAACACAGCCACTCTACAGCAAAGAATGTTCAAGTGTGTGGGTGTTTGTTAGTGTGTGTGTGTGTGTGTGTGTGTGTGTGTGTGTGTGTGTGTGTGTGTGTGTTAGCGTGCGTGTGTGTGTGTGTGTGTGTGTGTGTGTGTGTGTGTGTGTGTGTGTGTGTGTGTGTGTGTGTGTGTGAGTTCATGCGTTTGTGTGTGTGTAGCTTTATTTCCTCTCTTCCAGTGTTCTCTCTGTCAGATAATAGCTCGGTTGGCACTACAACTGGCGGTGTTGAGGAGGTGCTTGACTTTTCATTCCCCTAGCTTTCACACTAAGCTGGCAGCACCTGGCCACTTTGTTGACCTGCTTTTAAAGCCCTATCCACTTGTGTCTCATTCACCAAAAATAACAGCACACCCCTGAAGAATCCCGGTCTCTTCTGTTCTGTCCTTTGGTGCTTCTTGTAAAGTGTTAAAATGCAAGAGAAACATACAATATTTTAATAATTTATTGTCAGTAATTCACAAAAAGCACATCTAAGCTAACGTATGTTGTGAGAACTATGCCAGGGGAACGAACGGTATTCTATTCTTTAATAACCAATGAAACTTCAGACTCTCTTGGATCATAAATGTTCTTGTTCTCTTTTATTGAGTGCATTACATAAACAAGGAGGCCCCATAAATGGTTTATTCTTGGCAAATACAAATTCTCTTTAAATGTGAACTTAACCTTTCTCTGAACCTATGAGTGGACACAGCTATTGATTTTTTAAACAACATGGGAAAAACGCAGTAAAAGGATTCCTGCCAAGTTTTTTTAAGAGAACTCTTCATGCCCCTTCTTCCTGCGGATTACCCCAGAGCTATTCAAATAGCAGTGATAGGCAGCTGTGTCCCAAACAGGCTTATGAACACGCAACATACCTCCACATAGACATTTAGGCAACTACGCATGGAACAGGCTTAAAAATACATAAACACACACACAGTGACAGCTCGCAGAATTCTCAACAGACTTATGTGCCACAGGTTTTAGCGTAGGATAATTTTCTTCTTTATGGTGAGTTTATAGTGAATCCATCAGTGAAGATGCAGATTGGATTGGGAGGAGAAGAATCTCTAAAGAGAAACTTTTCTTTACCTACAATCTCTAGCGGCTCTCAAAAACAGTGTTGGGTCAATGCACAGATCTGCAAGCCTGTGGTCCTTAAGCATATCATCCTTTTCTTGCATATCATCATCTTCAAAACCCATAATTTATATGTGAATGCAGTTAGCGTGCTTATCCCATGGCCTTTTTTCAATAGATTTAAGATTGCTTTTTAATATAAAAGAATTAGAAAGTACTCATTGGCTCAGTTTCTCTCTCACACACTTCACATACAACAGGCCAGGGCCAACTGCCAAAGACTCCATCTTTCCTACTCTTGTTTTCATTTGGCGACAGTGCTCATGTCTGCATTTGTCTCTTTTGATAATGCCTTTCATCCTGTTTGCATTGATTACGGTCTGACAAGTCTTTCAGATACACCACGGCCCATTCAGCCTTGCGCTGCACACTGAAGCTATTGTAAACAGGAATGTCTCTCTTTTCAGCTCCCTAGCCCACGTATGAAAGCACGTCAATAATCCAGAGACAGGGGCGCCCCACAAAGAAGGCACGCCATGCAGAGTCGGACCTAGTTTTCTGCTCCACTACCAGGGAAATCAAGCAAAGAAGAGAGCGAGAAAGAAGGATGCATGAATGAAAAAAAAACAGGCAGAGATAACCGAGAAAGAAGCATTTCTCACCATGGGGACAATCATGCAGCTATCATTTGCAGTTACATTAACATGCAAATGTAAAGCATTTTTTAAAATCAGAGGTATGAATAAAAAGGGGCCTGGGTATGAAATCCGCGTTTCCTCTCAAAAATTATGGTTAAATCAGTAAGATCCTCTATATTTTTTTTATATCCACAAATAATCCGAATGGAAATAAAGGTATATGACAATTCTGTGTGTGTTCATAGCTCATGCAATAATTTGAAATCGAGGTTGAGATAGATGCAGTCTGTCATCTGTAATTCTTACTTTGGTCGTGAAAATAGATTTGACAGTTCTGTGCTAGGTGGTGTTTGTTGGCTAAAAACTCATTGACTAATACACCCAGTATAGCTTTAAATGCACAATACTACATGTGACATACAGATGCTGCACATGCTCTTTTTTACAAAGAAAAAACATCTTTTGAAAAGAGTTGGGAACCGAACAGCCGTGGCACCCGTTCCCTGTTACTGTATGAACACACATCCATTTGATGGGTGCCAGTTACAAACATTCTTCAAAATATCTTCTTTTGTGTTCCGCTCAATATACACATGCAAGTTTGAATTGACGAGAGTCTGCATATATGATGACAGCTTAGTTTCATTTTTTGGATGCACTAATACTTAAATAGGTATTGTTATGCACCTCTACTACTGGTTCCAGACATTAATTCCAACCAATAGCTCTTCCGAATGAGAGGGTTTGAGTAGGTTTACAGTTTAATCGAACAATGGTTGGCTTTCGCCCAAATCTTTGTAGTGAAACGACCCTGAAGTCCCAAACATCAAAAAAAGAGTCCAATTAGTCAAAGTGATTGTGGCTGTTCTAATATACCATGACATTAAAGTGCACACCACTTCCCATAAAGCCCAACTCTCAGTGTTCTATTATAAGCAAATTAATGCATTAATTTATTATGAACAAAAATAGGGCCTAAAGATGCATTAAGCATATCAGATTCCACCGACAACAAATAAAGCTAGAAACAGCTTGCACCAGCCTTTGATTGGAATAAATGTTTTGTTTTGTGGTAATGTGACTTGCATACATAGGGAAAAGAAATCAAACTGATATTTAGCCCCTACTAGCTTTTCCCTCTTTTGTTTTACGCAGGGCTCTTTTTACCACATGGTAGTGACAGATTGTTTGAGCTGGAAGGAAAAGCCATTCGAAGCTAATTAAGCAGCCATTCCAAGCACTATTCGCAGGCGGGAGGCTGAGAGGCGCAGGCATTTGTCAGCGCTCTGCCCCTCGTGGGGTTGATTGACAACTCAGGTCTCGAACTGACAACCCGTGCAGCTCCGAGCCAATCAGATGTCCGCGCGCGCTGTGATTGGCCAGAGGGCGCGCAACGAGCAGCCGCGCCCCACGTGGGTCTGAGCAACACATGATAGGTTGTTTTGTTCCGTGGGCACGGAGGGTGTTGCTGAGCAGACAGCGTGGATCAAGTAATGAGGGCTGATTTCACAGATTATGCTGTTAATTTGAGTTACATTCAAAACGGTGGCACAACTTTACATCGGCACTGAAGGTTTATTCTCTCATTGGCAATCAGAGGTGAACCTCATTGGTTGTTGGTCACTGATTTCCCTCACATATTTCTAAACAAAACCCTGGAAAGCAAAGCAGAAGAGTTTTATCAGTCTGAGAGGATATAAATGTGTGTTCCACTGTTAAGATGTCAGCAAGTAGCTTGATTCCGAGCGAGTTGTTTGTCTAAGGGGAAAGAAACCCATTTAGAGCCAAAATGGCGCACGTGAGGTCACGGTTTCGTCATCCAATCAGCGCGCGCACCGAAGACGCGTCCCACGTGGGCCCCCGAGCTTGATTGGTCCGTGGGCGCGTCTCCTATTGGCCGCGTCCGGTCGCTCTCGCGGTAGTTGAGCCCGCGTGTCAGTGGGCAGTCTGTGTGTGGTACCGCGAGTGTCGGAGAGCGTTTGCGAGCGTCCGTAGGAACCAAACTTTCATCCAGCAAACCTTAAAAGCAAACAGTGTTTGGGCGAACTAACCCCGAAACAGGATTTCCACGAGATTTGGGCTCGGGAGAACACTTTCCACGGGTGGGATCGGGCGCCCGAATCTGATCGTGTAAGGTCACGAGTGGAGGATTGTACGGAATATCCGCTGATTTATCAAAGGGATTGTATGGTCACGCAAGGTAAAGCGGAAAAAAACTCCCACGAGAATCCACTCATTATTGATCAAGTGTTTAATTAATGGCGAGAAGTCTCGCAGGGCGCGCGGATGACAAGCAAGTGTGTGTTTGATCGGCTCTACACAACTCTTCTGTGTTTGCAGCACACGCGCGGCGGAACGCTTGACTCTTATTGGGGATAATGAGCCAACGCGCTGGGGTTTTGTCTCGCTCCTCGGCTGCGTGAAGGATCCGGAGCTTCACAAGTGGGAGAAACACGCGTGGATCCGGCGGACGCACTGGGCTTTGTGTGTCCGTGCGCGCGGGGAGGGGTGACGGACGAGCTCGGATTACCGAAGAGCGCCACATCCTCTTCATCTCGGAAAGGATACATTCCAAAATGTATCCGCAGGGCCGGCATCCGGTAAGTAACACATTCGAGCTCGATACATTGTATCTGATCAGCCGCGCTCGTGACGCGTTGTATCCGCTTGTGTTTACTCCGCACTTTAGTTTTAGGAATGAAGGTTTGGAGTGGTGTTCTGTTCATGTTTGATAGAGACATCAGAGGCACATTGAGAGATTTTGGGATGGGGGGGTCAGCTTGCTGATTTTTTATTCTGGGGGTGTTGAGACGCAGTGACCCAAGAGTGATGAGTGATGGAGGTTGTTCCCACCAGAGTGTCCAAACCCCCGGCAGGCACAGCCCGAGGGAACGCCCGGGCACTTCTGTCAAACCGCAATTCAGCTCCGCAAAAAATACAATTTCCCTGAAAATCAGGACGCATGAAATGTGTTATTGACACCAGGGCTCGTACCCATGTCCTGAAACAAAGTGAGACCCCTGGATTGTTGAAAAGAAGGCCTTGTAGTCACGCTTGTGAAGTGGCACACTTGTAGGTTGGTGGGTTGAGTCAGTGATGTGCGTTTATGATCATGGATTGCAAGGGTTATTTCTTGGCCTGCAAATAATTGCATTGTAACAAATATTGTGTTGTTTTTCAGGCACCTCATCAGCCTGGTCAACCAGGTTTCAAATTCACTGTCGCAGAGTCTTGTGACAGGATTAAGGATGAATTTCAGTTCCTTCAAGCTCAGTACCACAGGTAAATACCGCTTGTTTGTTTTTGATACATTTCACACCCTGTTTTACTTCAGGAAAGTGTTTGATTATCTTAGTTTTTGATGCATGTCGGTAAGGCTGTTATGTATTTGACAACCGAAAAACAAGTAATGCAAGTTGACTTTCAATGTTATCTTCCGTACAGTCTTAAAGTTGAGTATGACAAACTGGCCAATGAAAAGACCGAGATGCAGCGACACTATGTCATGGTAAGACCTGTGACTTTTCTTTCTCTTTGTTTTATATTTCCTTAAAGAGCGCAATAGAGCACCATCCTGTTATCTGAGTTGATGTTTAGTTTCCACTATTACCACTATTTATGATGTAATATGGTTTGTGTTGATTTTGCCGCAGGGTCAGTGTTCATTATGTGGGGTTTATTTGTTGTCAAATGCCAGGGGGGAGGTGTTATGGGCAAGGTGTTTTGGTTGTTTTGAATGCGCACTGACCTGACACGCTTAATGTGTCCTGAATCACATGAGAGAATGAAGGTCTAGCGTGACCTCAAAGAGTTAACCTCGCTTTAGTTATAGATCCAACATAAGACACATCAAAGACTTTATCTAATCCGGTTTAGATGTCTTTAACCAGTACCATTTAAAGATGTCACAAATGAGGCTATAATGGAAAAGCCATGGAGGTTTGAAGATTCAGCCAATTACAAAATAAATAGAACAATGCCTAGTGAAGATAACTTTGTTTTTTCTTGAATTACATGAGATCCTGATGCAGCTGAAACATTATCAGCCCTGCCTTCATGCTGATTGCAGTCTCTTTCAATATTGACCTTCATGTGCAATTCAGGATTACACTGGTATTAGTCTGCCAGAATTGCTCTTTTAGGAAGTTCAATGAGTGGAAACTGAGTTCCATCAGGATGTGATGTAATAGCGTACAGGTTGAACAGTGTTAACACTGCTCGTCTGTCTCTTATCTTATTTGAACATGCAGTTGGTAGTGACTCAACATGCCGGCACCTTTGTTAAATATTATTTTTCGGAGGAATGCTGAGTGGTAAAGGTTACTACCAGATAAGTGAAGTGAAATACACAGACATGCTCTGAGAAAAAGGGTTGTCTTCCTGATGTTGAGAGAAAGTAATGTTTGCAGTAGCTTGTCGATAGGAACGGTCTGAATGTTGGTGTAAAAAATGCCTGTGGCAAGAGGGAGTTTTTACTGAAAATTAGTTGGATGTTCTTCAGTTTATATACATTTTTAAAGCGACATGGTTGTAGATTTGTAGAGTAAATGCTGTAAAATAATTGGTGCCCAATAGCCTCATAAACATTGTACTACTTCTGTAATCAGACCATTATCTGAGTGTAAGCTTTATGTGCTCTTTCTGTGTGCGTTCTGTTAAACTCGAGGAAATTTAGCTGAACAACAAATTAGGTCCATGATAAATTGAGGTCTGAGATAGTTTACAGCAGTCAATAGCATTATGTTATTACTTGTGTGCTAAATGCATTTCTCATTTTCTCCTGCAGTACTACGAGATGTCCTATGGGCTGAACATTGAAATGCATAAACAGGTATGTTATACAAAACATATTTATTTTTTGTATTTTATGTAAATGTTTTCAACCTTTTGGGGTTTTAAGTAGACCTGAATAATAATACTAATAATTTGATGCATAGAAATACCAAAGTAGATTTTGAGTAGCAATATTAAATTAAATACTGTGGTCTGAGACTTGGTCAAGTGGTTAATACTGTGGTCTGAGACTTGGTCAAGTGGAATAATCTGCATGTTCCGAAATATGGAGTCGATGCGCTCACATTGTTGTTTGGTTTAAACATGGTGTATCACCCCAACATTTCCTTTCAAATATGTCCCAGCAATAACAAGGCCAAAACAGCAGAAATAGTGCCTTATAACAAGTAAACATGCAAAAGTTTCAAGGTAAGAGGCCAGGCCAGATAAAGCTCAGTAGGTTAGCAGCTTTTAGCAGGAAGTATTATTCACACTCTTTAGTAACTGGTGTGAAAGGTGAGCACAAGCTCTTCTAATTATCGTCTGCGTTAAAGATGTTTTCAACCGCAGCTGATCAATTGTTGTACGTACCAGTTTGAGGTTATGGAATTTTCACATTTTTAAACAAAGGCCAACAAACATCCACCCCCATTATTCCTTTATTTTCCTGGCTCTCTGTGTCATTAGCAGTGAAATGATGTATAGTCATATGAACAGGGCTCAGTTTGAAGAGGCCCTTTATGGTTCTCACCCCGAGGCCTCACAAGGTTAATGGTATCAGTGTGAGGGTGGTGAATTGGAACAGCATGTGCGATCCATCAGCCACTGCAAGTGTGTGTGTGTGTGTGTGTGTGTGTGTGTGTGTGTGTGTGTGTGTCTGAGCCACATGTCTCTTTCTCTCACAGACACTGCATTTTCTGAAAGGTTCTGTCAGGCACTTATCTCCAGCTGTGAGAATGGCCGAGAAAATGTAAAGGGAGGGAAGGTTATGTGCAGGGGCTTTGCACAAACAGGTTAATCGACTGGCTTTTTTTTTCGCAGAGCCTCTTTTGTTTATCAATAGAGCTCTGACTGAGTGGTCTCAGATGCATGAATTATTCATTGGAGCATGGACTCCCTGCTCTCTCTGCTGTTAGCGATGACAGCAGGCTGATAACACGCATACTCTGTCCTTCACGTAGCGTTTTCGGTGAGGAAGGAAGACAAATGCATTTAGGTGCCAGTTTTGTCATTCGCCAATTTCGAGGATCCACCAGATTCATAAAAACTGTTAAGTAACTGTTTTGTGTAAACATGCATACTCGTGCGAGCGTGGAATGAAGCGATCCGGGCGCGAGGGAGGGTCTGTGCTAATCCTTCGGTCTGTTAGAGCCTCGGGGCAGGACGGTGAATATATGGTCGCGAGAGGGAGGTGGGGGCTTCGTTGGAGGAAGTGGACGGCTGTGCTTGTCAATATAGCCCTTTAATTACTGGGTCTCAGTTACCCTGATCTGCTGTTCCTCTGTGTCTAACACAGTTCCCCCTGTCTCTGTCTTAATTTTCTTCCTTATTTTGTCCTCAAGTGCACGTCTTAGAATTAATGCAGAACTAATGTGTGTGTGTGTTGTCATCGGCGTGGCTGTATTTGGTCAGTGCTTTGTGTGTGCACACACTAAGCCAGATTCATTAAGTGCAGCTCAGTCTGTGGCCTTAGAGGGTAAGAGAGAGAAAGCGGGAGGTAGAGACAGGCGGCGGGGAGGGAACTTGTTCAGATGAATAATTTATTCAGGATTCCAGGAATTGTTTGCCAAGGTGATGATGGTCGATTTGATTCCTAGCCAAAGCAAACTGACTCTGAGCACACTGCAGTCTCTTCAGAAGTGTTTGTGTAAATGCTAGTGAGATGTCTGATGGTGACAAAACGCGCCCGCATTATGGCTAGCCAGTGAATTCCAGAGAGACAAATATGAGCCGCCTAAATCAAAGAATTCAGAGAGGGTTGTAATATTTTTTCCTGTTTGTTGTATGGCTGATTTACAGCTCAAAAACTTGTTAAAGGATAGTTTTGATGTGAGGAAATTGTAAGCTGCTTATTGCACTGTAGCTAAATGCTGTAAATGCTGTATTAGTTAATGTAGGATGTGTGCGTTTGTGAGGTTTGGGTCGCATCCTTCTCTCAGCTCTGTTTTTACTGAACCAGTTGGTCGTGTCTGGGCCCTTTGTGTCCGGCTGCAGCAGATGAATGCACAGAGAGACACAAACATCACTAAACGGTTCCAACAGGATTTGCCGTTCATTACCAGCATGCGGAAGACAGAGACACCCTGTACAGATGAGTGCTGCTCAATGCAGCCTTTCAGCCCAAGGCGAGTCGAGGTTTAGAAGAGCTTGTGTAAGGCAGCTTCATCCAATCTCTGCAGATAGCGTCAGCTGTCATTAAAACATCTCTGAGTGGATTCTTTTGGGCACACTTCCATGTTTGTGGGTCATATATGTTTCGAACATTTTACTAGATAAACTAACTCTCTGCTTTGCCTCCCACTTATCTGGGCCGTAATTGTTGATTGAGTCACAGAGAGAGTGCAACAGGCTGTGTGTGTGTTCATTTGTCAGTGAGTGACTTCAGTGCACAGTTGTTCCGCGGCATATTTAATCCTCATCAGTGTCTCCCTGCACTCAGCTCGTACCCACAGCAACAGGTAAATGGCTTCTGGCGTGCCATTGACAGGGCTGTGTGTGAGAGCTCTTCACACGCTGCTTGACAGCACTAAGCACCTGGGATTGTGGAGCTGAGCAGAAGCCTCTCTTTCTCTCTCTCTCTGCTCAAGGGCCTTGTTTTCACTCCCTGTGCTGTTTTTTATCAGTTAGTGTGGAAGCAGTTAGGCTTACAGCATGCCTGTGGAACATAGCAGTACCACACTTTCTGTTCTCTTCGTTGGTGGTTTAGGCTAAGGTTAGTGTATTTGGTTGTTTAGTGTGTCTGGAGTGAAACCGATATAAGTCCTCGTGGTGCGTATTGGTTCTTTAAATATCACAAAAAGACAAAATAAGAGGTGCAGTCATATATTATCTGTAAAGGAAATGAAGAATAGTTTATAGACAATTAGGATTATTTTGCATTGTGAAATTCGGTAAGCCTCTCATGACGTTATCAATAAAATACATTTTCCTTGAAATTTAAATCAGCTTTATGCAGAGGGTTTGCTTTTACTTTGAATGACTCTCCTTTGCTTTTAAAGATAGTGTTCATCTTTCTTATTTATGACCTGAACATCTTGACAGGTTTAATGGGACTCACCCATGTTTTGTGTTTAAGGGGTGTGTTTTGGTATTCATGCTTAAGGGACGATCTAACATGGATTGTTTTACATAAAGAAGCCTCACAACAGGAAGCTGTTTTCTGAAACCGATGTTTACAGTGTTTGGGTACAAAAATCGAGTAGCTGGCGTCATTTAGCAGTGGACCAGTTAAACTGAACAGCCATTTCTGGTAATCACTGTGCGATATCTCCTCTCTTGCCCGAGCCAAAACACCCTGGTGGCTGTCCAGAGCGGTGGTGTTTCCCAATCTTCCCTAACACACACTTCCATCCACCCGTGAAAGAGAAGCTGTTACTTCCCCCTCCCCCGGCTGCCCCTTTCATCCCACATTAATTTGCTGAGTTGATCTGATCGACAGGCCGAAAATTCAATTTAATGACCTTCCCCTGTGCGCGTAATATGATTTTACTGCCTGTTATGGTCAAGCAGAGCTCCAATTTACATAATGATCCGAGGAAGAGATAGGGGCAGGCCGGTTTCTGTGGCAACTGAGGGGGGGCCAAAAGTGAAAACCTCAGTGTATGTTTGTGTATGAGGGCAGTGTGCCTGAGAATATTTGCTGTTTGGTTTGATGCCGACAGATTATCGTTGCTACATGAGTTTGTTTTACGAAGGTGTGCATGTTTTTTTTTGTGCATGTGTACCAAGGCTGGGCTGAAAAAGCATTAATAGCTCAGTGACTCTGGAGGGGTGTGGAGAGGGCTTAGATCTTTTGTTCATGTCCCTAGAGACAGTTCATCACAGGTCAAAACACATCCACTTTCAGCCTGTTCTAAAGAGAGACTGAATCCATCTGAGGGCTTGGGGTCAGTACCCTCCCATAGGCACAGGGGTCACGCTGCCAAAAATGAACGGAATGTGGCTTGCGGTGAAAGAGAGAAATTTCTCTCCTTCCTCACCTGCTGGGCCATCTGCTTCAACCTATAATCAATTTGTTCACCGCCCCTTACTTCCTCTTCCTCTCTTGCTCTTATTCTCTATTTCTCCCCTCCTACTCATAATCTCTCTCTTCCGTTAACTTGCGCTCTCTCTCTTTTCCCTTTGTGCCTTTTCATCCTGAACAGTTAGCATAGCTCATGATGAAAAATAGCTCTTGGGTCTTCAGGTAGAAGTGAGTAATGCAGGAGAACCAGAGCAGGCTGGCTGATAACCCTGTCCGTCTCTCCATATCAATTAAAGTCATTTTGAATATTGCTTTAGGGCTCTGGTTCCTCTCCCATTGTGCTGCTGGAATGGGAGCATGGGGAAAAATGGTAATTGCTCAGTATTGCCATCGTTAATCTCCCAGCACCAAATCAGCATTAGCATATTTCAGCATCTTAATGAAATAATCTGTCTGAGTAATGAGGGGGTTGAGGGTGGTGTGGTCAACCCCCCCCATTCCATCTCTTGGCCAGATGGGCACTGCAGGCGTTTTGCCCATCTTGGCCTGGCAGAGCTGTGAATTTGGCCAGATCTGTTTCAGTAGCAGTTTGCTGGAGCAGGGTCTGGCATTATGAGCTTCCTGCCATATCGGTGCTCAGAGCCTCTTGTTCATTATGCATGGAATCAAACACATGGCAACATCCATAAAAGCAGATGTTTCTCAACTTTTTCTACATTAATCAAGAGTTCTTTAGGTATCTTACCATGCCTCATTCAAGAGCATAGACCAAAAGAAATGCTATCAAGATTTAAATGCATAGTATTTGATAAGGGAAAAACTGACAACATTGAGCACTTCTAACGCATAATCACACTTTTCTGTTTTCTGTTTCAGACCGAGATTGCCAAACGGCTTAATGCAATTCTGGCCCAAATCATGCCTTTCTTGTCACAAGAGGTAAATATTCACCATGTCTTTTCTATAAAAAAATTGTTGTGCAGGCAGCTGTTGTTGTATTTTAAACCGTTTTGAGTTGCAAATTACTGCCTTTAGCCTTCAGTAACCTAACTCGCCCCAAGTAACCTCACCTGCCAGCTCATGTGTATTGATCTGTGTCTCTACCTTTCCTCCAGCACCAACAGCAGGTTGCACAGGCTGTTGAGCGTGCTAAGCAGGTGACAATGACAGAGTTGAATGCCATCATCGGGGTACGTGGACTTCCCAATCTGCCTCTCACCGTGTGTATACTCTTCTTTCTTCTTCATTTGACCAGGGCAAGGGACAAACCTGCACACATATTCCAGTGTATTAATGCTTTTATTCTTGGCTCATAAATAGTAATTGGATTCACCACCAAATCTAGTCTACTCTCACAGGAGGGTTTCAGATCAAAGTTGATACACCAGCTGTAAATCTTTTTGTAAACACTCGTTTAAAGCGAAAGGCATCACCTAATGAGCTCCTAAACAGTCAAAGAGCAAATACATAATGACCAGAGCTGTTTAGGCTTGATTTGAGAGGATCTTGTAGATTTGCCCCATGCCCTTCATGGTCTTATTTTATTTTTTTAAATGATGTGACGTGGTTGAACCATTATATTTGCTTTTATGCAATTGTTTGTCTTTGCAGTATGTGCCACTCGGATAATGTGAGTTTATATATGCGTGTAGTGTTTCTGTTTGTCACAGAGACTTGTGGAGAGAGACATGTTAAGGCTTGTAGAGCTAAGCTGTTGTTTTGATCACACAAAGGGAGACGTTTAATTCTGTCAGGCTTGTCTGTGATTAGCTGTGTTGAATGCTAAGAGTTTGCGGTAAAGGAGTTTCCAACTGGCTTAGGCCACACGAACAATTACATGCGTCAACACCTTGCATGTCTAGGTGAGTAATCATGGTGGTTTTGGTGGGCAACAACTTGAGGAGTAATCCAGATATGAAGCAGAGATTCTTTACCTGAGTATTTTAAGAGACTGAGAACAGGAAGGGGTGGATCTGCCCCAGCCAGTAAGCAGGAACTCCGGAGCTGGGTTAGGGCAGTTAGAGCCAGATATTGGGATTCAATTAAGGCAAATGAGCCAAGTCTCTGACCCCTGTTTTCAAGGTAATTGCTTCCTCCAATCCGGCTGAATGCAACTTTCGACGGGGCTCCATCATCAAATGGAGCCATTTAGCAAGGCAGCTTGGCAAGAAGTGGGGGGAAGGGGGGAGGAGCAAGGCTTGTTGCTTCTACTCCCACATACACACACTTAGTACCGTCACATGGTCATCATGATGGCTGATAAATAGATGTAGTCAGACGGACACTTGCCGCACTGTTGCAGACACACACACACACACACACACACACACACACACACACACACACACACACACACACACACACACACACACACACACACACACACACACACACACAAACAAGCTTTTATTTGTTGGCTGGTGAGATGGCAGGAGATCAGTCTGTTGGCCCTGGTGGAGCAAGAGAGAGAGAGAGAGAAAGAGGGAGGGGGGGTCATTAAAGATTCACTGTTAATCAGGAGCCAGCAGCGTTTGGCACAGAGTGAGGGAGAGGAGAATAAGCAGGATGGAGGAGGAGAGGAAAGATTATTGAAGGAGAGTCATTGTTAGAGGGAGATATCCACAGGGAGGGAGGGGCAGAGGCAAATAAATGGGTTAAAGGAGAGTGAGATCCATTAAAGCTTTTGGTCTGCGGTACGGTTAACTTTGGATTTCTGTGGCTTTGGTCATAAGTTACTGGAGTTCACTTCTTATGTTATACTGCGGTTGTGCCAAGACAAAAATACATAAGAATTATTGACACGTTGAGACACATGAAAGATGAGTTATAATCATGCTTGCAAAAAGCTAAGGTACATGGGGAAGTAGACATCTTAGACTTTTTACACCAGAAATCTCAGAAATATTACATCAGAAACCCTGTGTATCTAAGGTTGATTTGGGTAGTTATATCTCGGAAAGACACTTTTAACTGTTAATGGTAAGAATGGTTCATTCAAGAGGAACAATGGAACACGATAGAAAATGAAACTATGACAACAGCCAGACTGTTTAATTGTGTTTATCTGTTGTGGTGAATCTGGTTGACCACAGCTTTTGCTTTAACCTAGTATAATCGTAGTCATGAGACATCTATGAGATCCATGTGAATAGGCATGCACAGTCATCTGTCTTTGCCAACCACCTGTGATCATTTAAGCTTACTCAAATACCAAGGTTTCCATGCACGTTTATTTTGTACTAGTTTGTATGAATGGTTTTCATAAGAAAACCAATATAAATGGTAGTGCATTTGTTTCATGTAAAACATAAGTGGTGGAGGTTTGTTGTTAGATTTGTCTGTGTTCTGACACCAGATTCACTTTGCATACTCTTTCTGTTCATTTGCATGTCCACTATAACACTAGCAGCAGAACCAATCTCTAACTCGAAACACATCTCAGAATAATAAAAAAACAACATAAACCTAGTTACATTCTCCTCTGTTATTCTATTTGCTGAAGAGTTATAGAAAATCATTATGTCAGTCTAGAAAGGTTAAAGTCAGAAACACGCATTCAAATGTCTTTAAAGTTGCTTTGCATCCATGTGTCTCTGTGTATTTGAGCAAGAGTGGTGTGTTATGAGTGTGTAATGACACGCTCCTTTCTTTTCTCCCACCCGACAGCAACCTCATTCTATATATCCTGCTTTGATGGTCAGTGCTAAATACAACTTTGTGTGTGTGTTGTATTTGAGTTTGTAAATGGAAACAAGAGCCTAACATTGTTTACATTCCAAAGCTTTATAGTGTTGTACAGTTTGTACATGCTGCATTGTGCTACCTTTAGTCACTGGTGTCAAAAGAGGTCTGTTTACTGGGAGGAGTTCATATGAGGACGGCTATAGTTACCAGTAACAAGATTTGTCTAATATTTCTTTCAATTTAACATTTTAAGGTAATAATATAATAAGCATCGACTGTATGTTTATTGCTATTAAGTTTTAAGAAAGGAATACATCTGGTACTTCAGTGGTGACAGTCATTTTAATCCTTTCCTCATCCGTATTAGTTTTCTTTTTCATCTGTTGAGATGCCAGCAGCACTTGAACACCATCTGTTATTTTACAAAATTTGGCGAAAAAGTCTAAATCCATAATGAAAGTGTACCGAGCAACACACTTTAAGCAAGTTTACTTTAGTTATGGTATTCAACAGTTTAAAATAACAGCATAGTTTGGTTGAAAAATGATATACCACAATGACAGATGTTCTTACCTTGAAATTTTTTCAATCTGTGCCAGTAAGCGAAGAAAATGGTAAGTAATTTGGTTTAATTTTGGCAGCGGTTGTGCAAGAGAAACAGGCGTGTTCAATTCGAACAAGATTAAAATCACAAAGTGCACCTGTGAAACACAAATTTACCTAACTTTATTTTGCTCTCTCGCTCTCATACACACACACATGTACGCAACTTTTCACCTTGTTTAAAGTCATGTTTCTCTCCCAGTAAAAAAATAGAAATTATTTTGACACCCTGTTACTAACTTTTGAATTAATGAGAAGATAAACATGGTTTGCTGTTTTGTGCTGTTATAAACAATTTGTGATATGTAGGTTTAGAAAGCATTGCATATGATTTGAATTCTAAAGCATGTATCAGAGTAAGCTGTTCCCTCTGAGCTCAAGGAGGACTTGTGCTTGTAAAGAGTGTCCTGCTTTGATCCAGTAACTAATGGAGGTTTTAGGGCGTTAGTGTTACTTCCTCTCTCGGCAGCCTGCAAGAGAGGGGTTTTACCAAACACCTTTATCCACCGCATACCTGTTTTGTACC
The DNA here is from genome assembly GCA_033220385.1 of Triplophysa yarkandensis. Lineage (NCBI taxonomy): Eukaryota > Metazoa > Chordata > Actinopteri > Cypriniformes > Nemacheilidae > Triplophysa > Triplophysa yarkandensis. The sequence goes on along the minus strand of CM065654.1, from coordinate 22,882,072 downwards.
TTTTCCATCTGACCCACTTGATGTAAATGTGTGTGTTGACAGCAGCAGCAGCAGCTCCAGGCTCAGCACCTTTCCCATGCTGCCCACGGACCCCCAGTCCAGCTGCCCCCTCACCCCTCAGGGCTGCAGCCCCCTGGCATCCCTCCGGTTACTGGCTCGGGATCTGGTCTACTGGCTCTCGGGGCACTGGGTAGCCAGGCACACCTGCCAGTCAAGGATGAAAAGAACCACCATGACCTGGAGCACAGAGGTAAAAGACAAACATACACACTTCCTGAAGCTTTAACTCAAGTATTTCACTGGAAATTTGTATTGTCAAGGAAAACAGTATGCAAATGCTTTGGTAAGAAAACAAATGTAAATTCTGATTTGTTTTTCTTTTTCTGTTCTGCCATCAAAATCATCGTTCTCCCTGGGATAAAGAACGGGAATCTAGCACGGTAAGTTCTGACAGTTTCAAATCTGTTTGGCTTTGTCTCATGAGTCCTGACATTTGATGAAGAGGGAACGCAGTGGCGCGTTGTCAGCGTGAAGAGAGCAGAGCGGGCAGCATTAGAGCGGGCTAAGCCCTTAAAAAAATAATGAAAAGAGATTGGAGCCTGGTGTATAATCCTGCTTTTAATCCAGGTAAAAAATGCACAAAAGCGCAGGCCAGGGATTAGCTTGCTATAATTTCATCACAATTAAAAAAGATTTGGACTCTCTTATCGTAAAGGATTTGTTCTTAGCCTCTCTTCATGTCTGCAGCTCCTGGCTCAGATAAACCTGACTCATCCAATCTTATCTCTTTCCCTCCTCCTTACTCCCCCTTTTATTTTGTTAACTGCTCTTTCACTCTTTCCTTTGGCTCTTTGTGTCTTTAGTTGTCCCTCTGTGCATATCTCTTGCTGTGTTTATTTGTGGTTTTCTTATAACCACTTAAAGCTTCTAAATCCCAAATGCTGGATTGGCCTATTTTGCCTGTTAAAGTAGATACGCAGAAAGATTTGACTTGGCAGTGTGTATGTGTGTGTTGAATGGGCTGCAGTGTGAATGGCAGTAGTCATGCCTGCAGAAATCAGACTCTGCTGCTGATTAGTGCTTAGTGCAGCAGCGGCCATCCTGCGCTCTACCCGCCAGTACTTCCTGTTGTCACGGGTCATCTGATAGCACTGCTCTGACTTTGCTTATTGAGTCACGTTAAGCCTGTCTTAAAAGGTCAGCCTATTAAACCCAGTGCAGTGCAGCTGAGACATGCACACACACTCTCTCCTCTGTCGGGCTGACAGAGCAGTCTAGGTCTATTTATTACTTTTGGATTAGCAAAATGGAAAAAAAAGAAAAGAAGTAGACTGCTTAGTGCTGACAAAGGCAACACTGAGATTGTTGTACAGCATTTGTTGAGGGGCTTAAGAGGCTGGTATTCCTTTATGGCGCCTCGAGGAGCGCATAGACATCCTTCTGCATGGAGTTCACTTCCTTTGGCCCATTCACCCATCTTCCTTTTCAACTGCCTTTCTCTTTCCAGTTGAATAGAGGTTTGTCAGTCAGAGTAAAAAGTGTGGGCTTGGCACTGAGCTCATGCACTGGCAGTGCCACACTCTCTGGCCCGGAGTTGCTGCCCGTCTGCCCGGCCAGGACAGAGGGTCTGCAAGTTGGCCAATGCCTCTCTCAATGCATTGTAAGCAATTTAGCTGCCTCCTCCCTTCCCTTTTCCTCCTCTTTGCTGTCTACTTTTCTATTTCTTGATATTCCTGTCTGTGTTGCTGTGGCTTTCTACCACTTTACCTTCACACGCTCTCTCTCACCAAGGTACACTTTTCCCTCGCATTTGTGGTGAAAACCCACCAAGCACAATAAAGCCAGTGAGTGGTCTTGGCGGAAGGCCGATAAGTAAAGGAGACATGGACATGCCACTCTCTCTGAGACTGCGAGGACATCTGTTCAGGCCCACTAGCCGTGAAGAAAGGGTGGCTGTTCGCTGTGTTTTAGTTGGGTGTGTACGGGAGGGTATAAAAACAAGCTCTCGTCTGGCAGGTTAACTCTCAGGGTGCAGGGCCGTTTATTCTGGTCTGGTGTTTGTGCTCCGATGTGTTATTCTCTCTAGGTGGCAAGGATCAGTTTTCTTCTGACCCTGCGCTCCAATTTGGCTCATTTGTGTTGTGTAATGCTGTGTTCAGGTTGCCCAGGGCTGCTGGGTTAGACAAGACTGTTTGAAGTGTAGTTTGGTCAGGCTGGTTTGGAGGCCTCCCTCTTCGGGGATAGTTTGCTCAGCTGTCCCGGCTGCTTTGCTTCATGGGTCTGGGCTTGCTTGCTTGGCAGGCTAAAGCTCTCTGTCCTCCATGCCAGGGAGATCTGGGTGATTTAACAGGGCCTGGGGCTTAACCCTCTCACCACTCTCTGTTTACCTTGTACAAGAAGGAATTTACACACGCGGCTTACTCAAAGCCACCGATGGCCCCGTGTCGCCTCTGATATTTGGATTTGTGCTGTCGAGAGTTCAGGCGATCCTGCGCATAGCTGGCAGTCTGTGGCTAATAAGCCGAGATTATTTATTACGCTAAATAAACTAGTCAGATGATTCTCCTTCAGTATAAAGTGTAAACAAATCTGTTCTATTTGTGCTGGATGCATTATCAAAATCTGAGGGAAAAGCACTGATATTCTTTAAATGAAGAAAACATTTTCTATGTGACATTGAACATTGTGTTGTCAGCAGGTGCATAGTTTTTTTTTTTTGTGAATTATGTTGATCAACATGTTTTATTTCTGTCTCAGCAGAATAATTCAGTATCACCGTCAGACAGCCTGAGGGCCAGTGAGAAACACAGAAGTTCATCTGACTACAGTCTGGACTCAAAGAAACGCAGAGTGGAGGAGAAAGACAACATGAGTCGATATGTAAGGTCCTATTTTAGAGTGGAAAAAAATGGCTATAGTTGTTATGGTAGAAAAGTTGCATCTATAAATCTTTATTTTTATGCTATAGGACAGTGATGGTGACAAAAGTGATGACCTTGTTGTGGATGTCTCTAATGAGGTAAAGATGTGGCCTTCACCCATTTCTAATTAAAAAACATGCTCTTCTGCGTATGACTGACATTTCTCTTGGCATTTCCAGGATCCAGCCACTCCAAGGGTCAGTCCATCTCACTCCCCTCCTGAGAACGGACTGGATAAGTCCAGAGCTCTGAAGAAAGATGCACCCAACAGCCCCGCCTCCGTGGCCTCCTCTGGCAGCACCCCCTCTTCGAAAGTGAAAGACCACCCACATGTAAGACCAGCATGAGCACTGAAAACGTGTTTGCAGTATAAAATCACCAAACACTCGCAGACCTTTCCTCAGCGTTCTATATCATGGAATAAATGTCAGTTGATGTGTAACACAAATACATTAGCTACTGTCAGACAGACAGTAGCTTTATTCATAGTCTGGCTAATATCTCAATGTGCCTAGCAAAACTCAGTAGGGAGGAGAGGAAAAAAGAGAAACCTGAGTGATTAAAGATGAGCGAGAGGATGAGGTCTCTGGAAAGGTTCGGTCTGAAGTTTAGCTTTAACCTTCTAAGCTATAATGAGCTGTCAGTGTTTGACTGGATTAGCACAAGGAAGCTCTGTGGATTTGAGCATTTGTGGTATGTAGCTTTAGCGCTGTTAATACCGTCTCCATTCCTTCATTTCACAGAATGACAAGTCCTCCACCCCAGGTTTAAAGTCAAACACCCCCACCCCACGAAACGATGCTCCAACCCCAGGAACCAGCAACACCCCTGGGCTCAGGCCAATACCTGGCAAGCCCCCTGGCATGGAAGCACTAGGTAAGGATGTTGTCTGTTTCATAAACCTATCCCATCCATGGTGTGTTTGTGTGGTAACTGATTTTCAACATTTCTCCACAACTTCCCAGCAGCACCTGCACTTCGCACACCGTTGTCCATCGCGGCACCGTACGGGGCTCCGTTCGCGATGATGGGTCATCACCCAGAAATGAACGGATCATTGTCCAGTCCACAGGTTTATCCAGGCCTGCACATCTCCTCTCAGATGACGGCCGCAGCTGTTGCCGCCTATGGACGCTCACCTATGGTAAGATGGATGTTATGTTATGGATAAGCACAACCTTTGTGTGTTGTCATATTTTTCTTCCTGCTCCAGTTTTTTCTTTGTCTCACATGCACACATTTCCCAACCCTCCCTGTTCTTTTAATCATCCCAAATGGCCCTGGGCATATACCTACCTCCTGCAAGATTAGCATTCATACTGTATAGGAATAGCATTCTGGTTAAATATTACTTTTTCATTTTCACTGTGTTTGTTCTGCATCTTTGTGTCAGTGCTGTTGGCTTGGGAAGTAGCACAGTTGTCTGGGGTTCTCTAATAAAAGCTTGAGGGAAGAAATAAAGTGTTAGTGAACAAGCGCTTAACTAGAATATTACACTGGAGCTGATAAAGAAAGAATTAAAACATCATACCAGTTTTGGGTTTTGAGGCCTCTGAAGCAATGTTGGTTTTAAGACCTAGCCCTGTGTGTGTTACAGGGGGGCTTTGATCCTCACCCTCATATGCGTGCTCCTGGTCTGCCAGGAAGTCTGACCTCTATACCTGGAGGAAAACCGTGAGTGCTGTTTTTTTATATTGAACCTTAAGATTTAAAAATATATAGAAATCATATTTGTCATTTTAAAAGTGCACCTAGACATTGTGCAGCTATTTTATTTTAGTTTTGAACAACATTCAAACATATTTCCTTCTCTGTGTTTTGATAAGCAGAGCCTACTCCTTCCACGTAAGTGCGGACGGCCAAATGCAACCAGTTCCTTTTCCTCCTGATGCTCTCATTGGACCGGGCATTCCACGTCATGCTCGCCAGATCAACACTCTCAGCCATGGTGAGGTGGTGTGCGCCGTAACAATCAGTAACCCCACCCGACACGTCTACACTGGCGGCAAGGGCTGCGTGAAGATCTGGGACATCAGTCAGCCCGGCAGCAAGAGTCCCGTATCACAGCTAGACTGTCTGGTAAAGATGTACCTGATCTATCATCTTAAGTTTATAACTTGAAATGTACATTTCAAGTTTTGTCTTAATTTTTATTTCCATCCCAAATGAAGATCCAGTTAGCTTTCTGTCACCCCTCCTTCTGTCACGCTTTATTTTGATGTCCCTTCTTTTTCTTCGTTGTGCAAAAAGCTCTGTGTATTTGATGAGCTGTTATCGGCCATTATAAAGTGATTTAATTTGTCTGAAAGCCTGCAGTTATTGATCTCCCTCAGGAACAGATCTAGAATTCTCTTGCTAATTTGAAAATGTGCATCATCCTGGTGCTGCAACTAAAAACCCTTAAAAGCTTTTCCCTCCCCACTTACCGCTCTCATGCCTCTTATCGGCCGATGTTCCTACTCGATTAACCTTCATAAACACAGGTTAGACAGGATTTAGAGAGCCAGAGCAAATAACAGAGAGCTGAATGGCTGCTTTTCAGCAGTGTCGTTTGATTGGTTCACCTCTTTAGCCTGATTGTTGAGAGCTGGTGAGATATAAAATAATAAATATTCAAGTGTAATGAGTATAATAGTGGAACATTCTTGCAAAATACTATGTAAATGGTAGACCTGATACCTGAACAGTAGGTCATATGTTTATATTGCTGCATTGTCTCATATTCCTCCTCCTATGTCTATAGAACAGGGATAACTACATCCGTTCCTGTAAGCTGCTTCCTGACGGCCGGACTCTGATTGTCGGAGGAGAAGCCAGCACTCTAACCATATGGGATCTAGCATCCCAGACTCCTCGTATCAAAGCCGAACTCACCTCTTCAGCTCCGGCATGCTATGCCCTGGCAATCAGTCCTGATGCCAAGGTCTGCTTCTCCTGCTGTAGCGATGGTAATATCGCTGTCTGGGACCTTCACAACCAAACCCTTGTCAGGTAGGGAAAAGACCTGAGAATACACTTTGACAATGTTTTTTACTTATTAATGGAAATGCATTAACAACTGGCAATCTGTGTTTGTTTCTAGGCAGTTCCAGGGACACACAGATGGTGCAAGTTGTATAGATATTTCCCACGACGGCACCAAACTCTGGACAGGTGGTCTGGACAACACAGTTCGGTCTTGGGACCTGAGAGAGGGACGGCAGCTTCAGCAGCATGACTTTACTTCACAGGTGACGGTCAAATACATTTAAACTTTCCTTTTGGATATTTCTTCAAACAGCTGTGTGTAACTAGATATATTTGGGCAAGTAGCAATCCCTGATTGGTCTTGCATTTATATGCTGCTAAGGCTTCAAGGATGCAGTTTTTTTACTTGGACCTTGCAACTGCTTAAAAAACATCAGTAACACCAGTTTTCAACACATCCTCACTAAATAATTATTTTTTGAGATGGGTATTTTTGACCATGTTGTGCTCTGATGCAGATCTTCTCTCTGGGTTACTGTCCAACGGGCGAGTGGTTGGCTGTGGGGATGGAGAGCAGTAATGTGGAGGTCCTTCATCACACCAAGCCAGACAAGTACCAGCTGCACCTGCACGAAAGCTGTGTCCTTTCCCTCAAATTTGCCTACTGTGGTAAGTCACCGTTAACTTTTGTGAAGTGCACACATCTTGAGAACTTGGTATACAATATGTCTTGACACATGACATGGAAATACGTTTTCAGTTTGAGCACAGCTTGGTTGCACTTTGTACAACCCCCCCTCACTCTTAATGGCTCAGTGTACTTCCAAATAGGTTGTGTTGCAGTGAATCACGTCATTCAGATCAACCTTGAATCTGTACCCATTAGTGCATGTGTGTTTGTTCCATTTTCTAAAGGTAAATGGTTTGTGAGCACTGGAAAGGACAACCTCTTGAATGCCTGGAGGACTCCCTATGGTGCCAGCATTTTCCAGGTATGTCAATCAATACTTGGTTTTCTCTCGTGACAGATATGCTGTAAATGGCAAAAAAGCAGAATAACAATGGAATGTGGGTGTTTAGCTTAGATTCTCCTGGATTTCATTGGAATGTGTGGGTATGTTAAGATACGTTCTAAAAATTGACTGTAGAATATATATATTGCCTTCTGTGAACAGTGCTTTCCCCCTATGCTCCACTCACAAAGTGTAAAATATTATTCATGTGGTTTAGTAAATATCGCCAAAATAAACTTATCTTTACTCAATAAAATCTTTTAAAAAGCTAACTGTATTTTTTTAATATGTACAGAATATTGTTTTAAGTTTATGTAGTAAAATAAGTATTTATTTGGCAAACATTTGTAATATACACACCCTATGTTCTAATAAAGATATTTGAGTTAATGAGATTTACTTTGTTTTTTCCTTACTGTACAAGTATCTTACTGCTAAAGCTCTTAAATTTTAAAACCTTTGTTTGTGTGAATCGTTTTCTCTAAAAACTGTGTAATATGTCCTTCAGGACTTTGGCTAGTATGCTTACAATTCTCTTGGGATGTTAATGTTGATATTTAGAAGACATTGATGTTGACAAGTTTCTGTGTAGTTTCTGATGTCATTTTCCTGTCACTCCCTTTGCAGTCAAAGGAGTCCTCATCTGTCTTGAGCTGTGACATCTCTGCTGATGATAAATACATTGTGACGGGATCTGGAGACAAGAAGGCCACTGTGTATGAAGTGATCTACTAAATTTACACCTCTGACTGTGGCTTTGCCAGATTTATTAACCGGGGAATGGAGCTTCTTCAGGCCTGATTTTGAATGGATACTTTGGGTCTGCTTTTTCTAAAGATATCTACAGTAGAAACCCAGGATAGAGTTTTGGTCCACTCAGGATCAGTAACAGATGTTTTTCTAAGCACCCCTGGATTTATACAGCAATGGACTAGTCCTCTACTGATCAAACTGGAAATAATGGTTAATGTACCCAAGGACTCCCTGTCAGCACTAATATAGTAAATATTGTCATGCCTTTAATTTCAGTGTGCTAATGGGATTGTGTGTGCCTACTTCCTTCTGTAGTATTTTTTCTTTTCCATTTAACAAAAAGTGAACGATCTGTGATGTAATATGAAGCAGTGCTTCAATTTTAGCCTCCTGCTCCTTGGACAATTTGTTAAAAAGTGTATATATGGAGTAATAAAGACATTTTATAAATATATATAATTATATATTTCCATGTCCTGATATACTTGTGGTGGGTTTCTTTGTCCTCATGTCCTTTATGCTTGATGAATGTAGGTTAGGACATACTTTTTTTCTTTTCAATTTTGTAAGCACACTCTCCGGGCTGGCCGTTCGCTAACAGTCAGACACAAACTCTGGCAGGACAACCTACCTGTTTCAGAATAATTTTAGGAGACTTTGTCTTCATTTTAGCAATTCTTTTTGGTTTTGACTGTGTTGATCATGGAAATGGGATCACATATTGTGGAGGTCAGAACCGAAACGCTGCAAGAAAACGGCCCAGAGGAATGTGAGGATTGTTTGTAAAAAAGGGATATTAAACTCTGAGGATAACTAACTGTACTACTTGTCTGGGCCCTTGGCCTTGTGGCATCTTGTTGGAAAGAGGAACTTGAATAAAGAAGTGTGAGAGTAACATGCTGATTTTGCATGTGTCGTACACCACAATGAGTAACTTGCTAGCTTCTCCCGTGAGCGGCCCCGCTATAGTCTGCTGCTGTTTAAGCGGGATGTGACTCACCTCCATGACTGACAGCTTAACTGTGCTGTGAAGAGCCCCTCCCTAATGAGCCTGCAGCCTTGTTTTTAGGCTTTGTCACAGATTTATGTCAACCTGTTTCATGAGCGGGTCAACACAGGATTTGTTTCTTCAGTTTTCTAATAATATTCTTGGCCAGCACTTGACTTTGGTGACGTGGAAGCACCGTGTAAAAGCATGTGCGTGTAATACAGCACAGATTTGAAAACCCGGTCACAATAAATGTGGACTATTGAAGTTGGCCCTGCAATTTTCTGCCATGTGGAGCCGATAAAGAACTCGCCACAGTAAACTCCTTGGATACAACACAAACTTTGACCCACCTGCCTTTTTAACCCTCTCAACTTCACACCAAAGTATGTAGCAAACTGTGTCAGCACTGATCATGTACAGTTGTTAATAATTCAATAAACTTTTTGTATAAAATTGTTTCACTTGCTGAATGGTTGACTGTTGGTTTTTATGTTTGTGGCATTTCGAAAGACCCTTGTTTGTTTGTATAGAGATGTCCGTCAGATCATCTCATATGCTGTCAAGCTTAGGCTAGAGGAACAGTTGAGACATGAAGTTGTTTGTGTTCTTTGCTTTTTTGGCTGCCTTTTCTAACCGCAGAGCCATCTGACTCACACACGCCTTGTGGTCTTCCAACCACCGCTGGCGGCACACACAACACACCCTTTTGATTTCCTCACCTCAGCTGGATTATTCGTCAGGGTGTGTTTGTGTCGATTGATTTCTGCTGGAGGTTGTGTTGGCGTCATTAAGGATGGGAATTTCGCATGTTTGTCTCTCCTGCTCCTACGCTCTGATGATGGAGGTGCAGAAGATTCCAACCAGGAGAAAAACTATCCTGCATTTGTAAATATCCACTATAGGTTTAGAGTGATTGTATGGAATGATTCTTAAGTAGATTTGTTCTCAAGTCATGAATAATAACACAATCCAAAGTCTGGCTGATCCAAGGATACGCGGAGTAGGTTATATGTTTAATGTCTCATGACTTAACCAGTAAACAGGTCTTGTTGATTCTGCTTGTTGGAAAAACTGTATTAACAGTCTTTCTATGAGCAATAACTCTAACGAGTGGTTTGAATTTTTTGCCATCGAATGACGTTCTAATGATTATTAAATGTCTGTGATTTCATAAAACGGCATGGGTGACAACAGTCGCTAAGTCAGGTGGGTTTAATGTTGGCTATGACAGACTTTACCCGGCAAACACATTACTATCTCCTATTATCTGCTGATATGAATATCCCAAGATGACCGTGTTGCTGCTGCGGCAGGACCGTCTGCCACAGATTTCATGATTCAGCTCTGGATTGATGTATCAGCTTGTTTAATAAGCCGTGAGCTTTTTTGAATTAATGTAGTGGTGAACAGATCGAATGGGACTTATTGATTAGCAGTAATCTCGCCAGATTTCTATTGTCTGCATCAGAGCAAACTTTAAAAGACTGCCCCCTCCTCCATCTCCCTGCTTAGCTGAGTCAGGTGTCTGCATTACCCGCCCTGCACCGAGGCCTTCAGAACCTTTTTAGAATATTAATATTAGAGCTAATTCAATTTTTGTCAAGACTTCTTTTTAAGCTCTACCTTCCAGTGCTTGTGACCTGCTGTTCTATTTCCTCCAGCAGCCAAAAACATACCTTTCTTTGCTGGCAGCCCTGAGTTTGATGTTTCCCTCATAAGAAGTGCTTCTTACGATGAAGGAGAACTAGAGATACACTCCAAATCCCAACACGCTGATTTTACCGCAGGCTCTAGTTCCACTCGCGTCTCTTTCATTTCATTTCTCTCTGATGTGAAAAATACTGTACGTATACAAGGTGTGTTTTTGTTTTCTTTATTCTTTTTGTGTTTTTTCCTAGTTTTGGTCTTAATAAGGGAGAAGCAGACTAGGCGGAGATTAAAGGGCTATCCTGTCGAGTGGCACTGCTAGGGAGAGAGAGAGTGAAAGAGAGAGAGAGAAGAGGCTCTGTCAAGAGCATGAGAGAGGCAGATACAGATGAGCTTCTACATGAGAGCGACTAGCGATTTGATACAATCCTCCACTCTTTTCTCTCTTCTGAAGAGCTTTCATCAGGCTTGGACACAAGTGGCCTCTCCACTCGGGCCTCAAATTAGTGCAGGCTTACTGAACCAGATGAAACAGTAACCTCACTCATCCTCCGCTTCTGTCTCCTCCCTTTTATTCCTCTCATTATAGGTTAGTTCAGCATGTGTATGTGACTGGTTGTGTGTGCATGTGTGTGTGTCTGCCTGTGTCTTCGTGCTTAAGGAGTTTCTTGCTAACTCACAATTGGAGGCGAGAGTTAATTTGATGCAGGATTAAAGTAATGAGACTATGTCATACATTGGACACAGAAACTTTGAACTTTGTGATCATGTGGGTCAGTTGTGGTCTGGTGGTAGAGAATTGAACTCTCAAGCAGAAGGTTGTGGGTTTGAATCCCAGTGCCGCCAGACAATGATTGAAGGATCCTTTAGCAATGCACCTTACCCCCGTGTGCTCTGCCGTGATAGTTGGCCACTGCACAATACTTGTAAGTCCCTTTGGATAAAAGCTTCTGCCAAACGAGTAAATGTTAATGATCCTATGTTAATATATAACATTCTTATTAAGGATTCCACAGTACTGAAGCAGTTTTGATTAAGCAACAGGTATTGATATTTAGTACAATAGCAGGAGTTTTTCTAGTGCTGTTCCACAAATGTTCAAAGTGGAATTTGAAGTGGATCCAAACCTTCCAAAAATCATACATCTATTTTGAACAATACCCGTTCTTATCACATTGGACAACTTTTTATTACTTTTTTGATCCGTTTCAAATGTTGACTATGTGAAATTCTATGATAACATAAATTTTGAAATGATATGAAGTGCTAATTTACATTCAAACAAGTAATTGGACTTTAAGTAATATAAAGTAATATTACTTTATAACTTTAATATAACAATTTTACTACGGGTATTTTTTTACTGTGTAGTTTACTATGAGAGGGATAATTTTCCTGATGGTATGTTATTCTACTATTTTACTGGAAATAAAAGTTATGTACATGGGTGAAATAATATTTGATTATAAATAATTTTGCTATATGCTAAATTAACAACACCAGTTTCAGATTTTTTACCTTGTTTTCTAACCACACTTAATTTGTGTCTTTGACATTACAAGGTTCTAAAATTGCCTTTTGTGTAGGTTATAAAAGCCTTTAACTGCAAAATACATTTCCTAAATGGATCAACTAACCTCTCTTCTCCCTCATACAGTAATATTCCATCATGGAACACTGCCTAGAAGAGGATACAGTTCATTTAAAATACAATCACCGGGTACAGTATGTTTATAAGGGTCAGTTACTTTCAATCTACTGGAATAGGTATGGGATGGAAATGTATAAACAGTGCAGTCACACAGGATTAAGGAAAAGCTTCTTTGTAGGTCTAATGCTGTAATGTCTCTGCTGAGGTCATCTAAAAAGTGTGCACTGATCCGCAGATATACTGATGAAATTGGGTGATGAGGTTTCTACTTAATCCTAACCTAGACAATGCTTTTAAAGTTTTAACTGCACTTAATCTTGTTTCCTCTGGTTTAAACAACACAACGATCTCTGTCCTCCCTATTGATGCAACAAACATCTTCATATTAACAATGATAAACCTCAATCATCATCATCTAGCATTCTGATGTGTCAAAAACGATGAAGCACCCACGCTGGTTTAATTACTAATGTCCTGTTCTGGCAGAGGTAGAGAGAGAAGAAGATCTTCAGTATGAATCACAGCAGATGAGAGATCTGCGCCATGCTGGGAAGGTGCCTGTTTAAAGGAAATGTTTTATTTGCACATAAATTACATTACATATGCAGTGATATATCACACAAAGAGTGAGCCGTTAGTATCCGATGATGATTCATATTCTGTGATGAGTGTTTTTGTCGTGTAGGATGACATGATAGCTACCGTGGATCTCCGCACAGTCGGGTTCCTCACCTGAAGAAACCCAGCGGCTTTAATGCTGCTTCTTCGCAGAAGAGTGTGAGTTTTCTCTGACACGTTCCCTCGGTTAATCTGCGTGTGTGCGCCTGCGCATTTGCCTCTAATGAAGAGGGCTTCACACTGGCATGATTACAGCTGCTGCTGGTTAATTCAGAGGTGAAAAAGGCCTTTAATGGGCTCAGTTAAGCAAATAATTGGGACAAATAAGTAATTAAGAGATTGGAAAGAGTGAGATTAAATCTAAAGGACCTTTAATTTAGCATGATTATGAAGTTCTCTTTTAGCTCCTCAATCAGACAGAGCACAGCTGAAATGGCTTCTTACGGCTAATGATTTCCTGGGGTTATGGGTCTTACTGAAAGCGGCTGACAACGCACTGCCTCTGAACTGCAGCAATATTTTTTTATTTCACTTCATTATTCGACAGCCTTTGTGTGTTTTTAAGGTGTGTGGTGTATATGCCTTCCGGTTTCATAACAAAGAAACCTAGTTACATAGATTTATTAATATTGATTGATGTTAGAGCTGAGTGGGCTGCTGTGCTTCTAAATGATGCTGCCGCGTGACACTGCTGTGACTAAATAAATAGTAGTAATGAGAATAATTAGAGAGCTGATGATAATGATATTGAGAGAACAGATGGGGCTGGTTCTTTTTCATACCTCTTGACACCATAAGCCTTTTTTCTAATCTGATGAGATATTTTTTGTAACAAGGCCTCTATCCCAGAACACTGCTGTGTCGGAGCTGACCCACCTACACATTACACAATGCTAATATGTTCTCACATTGGGCTTGGGCAGATGGTGATGTTTGTGTGTGGCTGAGTTTGTGTGGCATACACGATTTCGCCATTAGCTAGCCCAGACCAACTATTCTCTCATTCTTTGACCTGTGGCACAACTGGAGCTTTGCCTCTGCCCATTCAACTTTATGTAAGCTATATTTAATAAAGATACACTACTGGTCAAAGGTTTTGCAACATTTCCACGCGTATGCGTTTTTATATTTTCCAAATTTTAGAAAAATATTATTCTCATTTTCTTCTCTTTTTCTTTAAAGCTGCTGAATTTTATTATTGTCTATTAAACTAATTTCAAACATTTAGGCATACACCTTGAGATCAAAAGTTCACACAAGTGTCCCAGAGATTGGAGTCATATTGTAAATGAATGCCTTTTTCTGTCAATTCAGTTTATTTCTTTCATAATTTTGTACAATTTACTGATTAATTATTTGATCCTTCTTATATTTTACATAAGCAACCCAGAGTAAATTCATGAATCATAAGTAATTTTTTTTTATTGTGTGTTGAATATAAAACAGAGCCTTCTTTACAGTCAGGGTTTTTTGTGTAGCTAGGAAATTAGATACCCTCCTTTTGAAATCCGAACAAGTGGTCACAGGAGGCAAGTTTTGAAATGCATGTTACAACCAGGTGTAGATGCTTATGTGCCTCACCAGAACACTTTTGATCACATTTACATGCACATTTACAAGCCCTAGGAGATAAAGAGACACGAGATTGTTGCAAAGAAAAACGAAGAACCACTTTGAACTTGTTGAGCAATTGTCTTTGAGCAATATATTTTTAATCTGTCAGATGTGCTGTCAGGCCAGATTTTTAGATAATAGCTAGTCTTCAACACTACTCATTTAAACCTGAAATTTGGCTGCCAGGCCATGAACTGGTTTCTGTGTCTCTATAACTAAAGCTTATGCAAATGTTTGTGTGCATAGAATCACTACAGCATAGGCCAAATTTATGTTTATTTCTCCATTTCTGATTATTTGTTTAATGAAAAACGTTAATATTTAATATTAGTTTGTGTGTAAATGTACTTACATATATGTGTATAAGCCATGTTCCTGTAAATACGTGATGATTGAATACCCGTACAATATATATTATTGTTAATATATATACACCATCTTCACATTTCGAGCCTTTATGATTTTTTTCATGCAGAACACATTAGAAAATATTTTGAAGAATGTTAGGAAATAGCAGCTATTCCCTCGCATTGGTTTTGTGAAATTGTGCCATTGTTATTCAGTTACCAACTTTATTTGACATGTCTTCTTTTGTGTTCCAAGAAAGAAAGATAAAAACTAACACAAGTTTCAACTTAACTCGTTATTTTCATTATGGGTTGAACTACCACTTTATGGCCCGGTTTCAAAGACAAAGTAAGGCTACCGGGTGCTTTCACATCTGTGTTTCGGTTCATGTGGTCCAAACCAAGTGCAACAATTGATACATTTTTCTGCTGTTTTGGGTACTTTTCACACCACACTTATTGCTCTGGTCCGAGTTCCGAACCAGTTGAAACCAACCAAATGCAGTCATGTGACATCATCACATTACTCATTGGCCAAATGTGTCATTGAACGTAATTTATAAGCTGCTTTATGATTGGTTGAATAAAGGTGCGGGGAAATTCAAATGGAACCCACGGAAGTGTACGAAGAAGGAGACAATAAGCCAGAAGACAACATACTGATTTTTAGTATGGGGGAAGACTATTGAAAATATTGCAAACTGCCATTGGGCTATGTTGCTAAAGTGCTTAATGTCAACAAATATGCCTCCTCATCCCATAATGCAGACCGCAGCTGACCACAGCAGCTGGATAAGTCCAAAAAGGCGCAGCACTTTTTGCTGTTGGATATGTTCGATTTCGGGTCATGTTCTCACCACAAACAAACAAGTGTTCGGAGACCTCTTTCAAGAGTTTCTTGGTCCGCTTTTGGTGCACACTCGGGCGCAATTATTACATTCACACCTGCCCAAACAAACCGCACCAAGTAGGAAACTGAACTCTAGTGCTATGCAACTGAACTAAATGAGGCAGGTGTGAAAACACTCTAAAAGGAATGTTTGACTAAGAGGAATGTTAACTAAATCCAACTTGCCCTGATACATCCTTAGATAAATCAGTACCATTGTGCAAGCATGTAAATACAAGTGATATAAATAACCTAATCTAACTTTTTGTGAAACCAGGTCTAAATATTCACACTGAGCACTGCTTTTTCAATCTGTATCTCCCTACTGAAATCTGTGAACTAAATTGTACTCAGTAGAGTTAAACACAAGTATTATCAATGTAAACATTGGTCATTTCCATATTATATCCCTGTTATAGTTCAATATGGTTTAGGACATAACCTTCTCAATAAAAACATGGTCATGGTGAACACCTTTATAAATGCAGTTAGTAACAGAAAACAAAATACATGGGCAGTTTTAGTGTGTCTCTGTTCATGTTGTCATTTGGCGGTATTGGTAATGCAAGTGGTGTTTGTGTGTGGTGTGTGTTTTTTGCATGTGTGTTAACTGGAAATCCCTGGAAAAGCTGCAGTGGTCTGAACACAGGACTTGCGTCAGTGCCAGTCTCCATGTCCTCAATGGGTTGGCAAAGGAGAGAGAGCAGGTTCAGTCAGACTCTGGCGCAGCAGGACGGCTGCTCTGCCACCATATTGTCTGTCTCATTTGATCAGTGTGATCCAGTGATCAGTGTTGGGAATGGAGAATGCAAGAGTAGCCTGAGAATTCTTGTGCTGGATCTGGAGGTGATTTAGTTCTGGATTTAGCAGCCAGGGTTTTTTAGATGCTCATTCGTAATGAAAATTGTGTTTTACAGGGAGAAGTCATGGCCTAGGGGTTGAGTGTGTGTGTGTGTGTGTGTGTGTGCGTGCGTGCGTGCGTGCGTGCGTGTGTGTGTGTGTGCGTACTTGGCTGTATGTCATGTCATGTCACTTCACTCACTTATATTATACTTTTACACACAGACATGTAAACATACATTTGTATTTTCATTTTTTACTTAGTTTCAGTTTCAATGAGATCTGTTTTAAAGCTTGTTCTCTCTCTCACATTTAGTTTCTCGCCAGAGAGCTTTGGAGGAGTTTAATGATACAGCAGTATGATATGTAAACACGGCAACAGCTGCTCAGTGACAGGAAGTTGAAGCTTCACTCACTTCTGTCTTGTTAATATCTCCGGTTGCATCAAATGAGGCTGTGTTGAGTTGCAGTGATGCCATTCTTGACACACATGGTCTCAGATTTGTTGGCATATGGTTTTAGTTGGCATATTTACTGTACGTATTGTTAAAGCTTACTAGTTATGGTTTTAGGTAAGTGCTGTCTCTGACTAATGTCAGCTCTGTCAAATCAAAATAATTATTAAATATTATAATAATTCATAGTTTTTTGAAGCAATGTTACATGTTTAAGATAGGAAGCATCTTAGGAAAGAGAGAGCATACATCTTGCTACACACAGTCAATGCCTTCTTTCTTTGAGGTCCATACAAATGCTTTAAAAAATGTATGAACTGTCTTGCTCTCTTTTTGATCTCACTCGAAATCTGTCTCTCCAGCTCTTCCCCCCTAGACTCTCAAATGAAAAGTTGATGGTTTTCAGTACTTCAGAAGTTGGACTGACCAAAGTTCATTAAGGTCATTTTTGAAAATGCAAGGTTCAAAAACCTTTCAGATGGTTGTCTTTGAAAGCCGAATCACAGCATAATCATATTTTCCCATAAAAGCCCCTATAGAAGCACTCACTCCATCTCTATTGCAGTTTCTGCCTCTACTGCCTGGCCGGAACAAAAACAGCCATTCTTTCTTAATGGACCGAAGGATAAAGTGTGGTGCTCGCCCTCCCCAACTCGCTCAGGGACAATGCAACACTTCCACGCTTCAGACACACAATGGCACTTTTTGCCAATAATGGGACAGTAGTCAAGGTTTCTCAGAGCAGAGATGAGTGGTACACAAGCATTCTCGAGACAACTACCGGAAGTGATGAAAACTTCAGTTGCCTTGAAGTGATTGAACATAAGTTTTATATTCCAAAAGTGCATGAGTATAAACTTTCTGCAGTTAGTATATCGTTGACATGATCTTCGCAATTAGGGCGTTGTGAGTCTGTCCAACTGTTGTTGAGAAAACGTGACCTAAGGGGATATGAGTGGTGTCTGAGAGCTGGTGGAGTTAGGAGAGGAGCTAATGAGAGATCCTGTCTGCCTGCTGTTCCACTGAGCTCCCAATTAATCAACTCTCTCTCTCTCTCTCTCTCTCTCTCTCTCTCTCTCTCTCTCTCTCTCTCTCTCTCTCTCTCTCTCTCTCTCTCTCTCTCTCTCTCTCTCTCTCTCTCTCTCTCTAAGTATCAGCGCACCACTGATACTTTGCTCTCTTTTGTTGTGTAAGCCCGTGCATGTATGTGTGTGTGTGTGTAGCTCTGTTTGGGAAGCAGCCATTACTGGGAACAAAAGACATTAATTGGCAGTTAGAGCTTAATGAGGCGGGAGAGGAAATTAACAGAGCTCGTCAACAGAAACAAATCAAATCCTCCACTGAATTGATGCAGAGAGTGGCTGCCACTAAGAATCCACGGCTACAATAAAGCACAACTCATCACAGACTCCAACTTTTTCAGCCCCCCGCTTTGTAATTCATTGCAAAACCGAGAAGGTAAAAGAATTACGGATCCAAAAAAATGATATAACAATGAGGAAATGGTTCCCTATTACATCTCCTTGTTCCTGGATTTGAGCTGGATTGTGATTAAGGAATCAAGCCTGTCTGCATTAGCATGTGAATAGGCAGGCTCCTGAGAGCTCAACCAGAGCCAGGAAGGAGATTGGGAGGATATTTAGCATCTATTCAGGGAGGAACAAAGGCAAGGCACCCAGGCGGACAGACAGCACTGGCCTGGGGTTGATTAGGCAGTGGGAAGCTATTCTTCCAGATCAGACTCAGGTAGTATTTTGACTAATGCTAGCCTGAATCACTGACAGTTCACCTCTGAAGAGGTTTGTGGAAAGATTTTCTCATTTATATAGTGGCTACTTTATCCGCGAAAGTTTTTCCCACTGTTTCCATATTCTGTCAGTTGGGTGTGTGTGACTGCTTTGCTTTGGTGTGTCTTTATACACTTAAGCTGCTCGGCTTAATGAGAAATCAACTGAAAACATTGGTTGAATGGAGGGTTGTGTAATCTGATTGTGTCTGGTTAAGTGGGTGTCTGCGTGCCTAAGAGCAGATGTAATTATTTAGAGGGATTTAGGAAGTTGCGGTTAAAAACCGGTGGGTGGGGGTGACTCTGTGTAACTTAAAAAATTAAAGAGATGTGTGATTATGTGTTATACTGTGGTACTTCTCCTAAAATTAAAAAGTTTGAAGTAGGCCTTATATTCATGTATTTATGTATTTATAGCCCAGATCTGTTACCACTGTGCAATCAACCTTTTTGGGCATTTTTTAAACTGTGGTCACGGATCATTATCCAGTGCCTCTTTTTTCAGTCATATATCTCAGCTGAGTACCTACAGAAGACTTGCGTGTCACGTGAAGGGATAGTTTACTGAAAAAAATGAACCTACGTTAACTCACTCTCTTGTCATTTTAAACCTGTATCACTTTGTTTCTTCTGCAGTACAAAAGAATATTTTCAACGCAAGGACGTTATCTATTAACCTTTAGAATATTCTGAATCTGGAAAATTGTAGATCCTCTTTTTTGTTAAAAAGATCACAGAATTAAGAACGGATTACTCCAAATGGAAATGTTGTGGCAGGAGATTCTAGGCTGTGTGTAAGTGCTGTCTGGAAGTAGTCTGTAAGAAAGTAGAAACGGCATATGTAAAAATGTTCAAGGCATCAGATTTCTCTTATAAGTCTAGTCAAGTAAAGGAACGCATGCATTGTGCCCCTGTTATTCACTCTAGTAGACTTCTGAACTTCTGAACTGCTGTGTATACAATGTTGGTTAGAATTTACATGTGTTGAATATGCACACACATCCACACATAAAGAGGTGCATTCGAAATTTTCAAGTATTCTGGGTCTAAAATGGTGTTGTAGGTCAATTCCTTACCTAGTGTCACAACTACAGCCTAAAAAAATATAGAAGAGTCTCGGTGACTGTAAGATCATTTCTAGCAATGTCTGTTTTTGATCATCTCACAGGGTGAACCTCAGTGAATATCCTGTTGACCTACATTGAGCCAGGGTCAGTGAATAAGACAGTGACTTTCCTTTGTTTTTCTTTTGATCCCAGATCAGCCTGTGTATTTCTCTTATGTCATATTATTCTCACTTGCTGAGAATGTGGATTTATTTAAAGGCATGTTTCTGCCAAAATGGAAATTTTGTCATCACTTTCTCACTCCATAGTCATTACAAATTGGGTAGACTTTCTTTCTTCCCCAGAACACAAAATATATTTGTAAACTGGCACCCTGCCTTGGTTTGTGTTCATACAATAAAAAGAATAAGTCTGCTGTTCAGTTACCAATATGCTTCCGAGTGTCTTCTTTTGTTTTATGCGGAAGAACATTTTTTGGTAACCTACCACTAACTTTTTATAGCTGGATTACCAGAGAATTGTGTTTGGCCATAATGGTTTGAAAAAATCAGTTCAACGTCGACCGCTTAAAACCAAACAAAACAGAAACGGACGCAAACATTGCTGTTAGACAAATCTGACTATACCTCGAGTCTGAGAAAGCAGAACCTCAAGGGAGACCGGTAGGGCCTGTAAGTGCACTTCTTGTTTTAACAACCGTTCCATCGTTTGAGATCCACAACTACATCTCTGCCCTTACCCCCTGGAGATCTCAGAGTGAAAGAGCGATAGGCAGCAAGGAGAAGGAAAGAACATGTCATTACGAGTCACTCTTGCTGTAAACAATGGCCCTTTGTTCAAAATAGCATGTTGTGTTAGTATATCCTTGTGCTCATGGTCTCGGTGTCAGACATACAAAAGTGTGTGTTGGAAAGGTGTTGCTGGGATTCTAATTGGCGTGTTTGTGGCAGAAAACACAGGTATAATTATTAGGTGCTTTCAGTTCCCTCTCAGGATTTGTCAGTTATTGCTCTTGCCATCTGCTCGGTGTGGTCACACAAACACACATAAAGTACACACACGCACACACCTGCTTCCACTATCCCAGAATGCCAGTGAGTGTGACCCAGGTGTGAGTCAGACGTAATACCTTTGAGAATGCCCATGACCTATAGCATGCCAATCTGACACCTAGTTCTACTCCTCTCTTTGTCTCGCTTTTGTGTTTCTCCACATTCACGGGTGAAAAAAGATTGTTTATCTCTCAGCAAAGCTATGTTGGGTGGGGTGTTAGGTGACCAGGTGCATTATGGGTATGTGTATGCATCTTTGCCAGTGCACATGCTGGGAACTCCCTGGGTGCCACAGTTTCAAACGCTCAAGACAGACAATACCACACACCTGTCTCACACCTTTTTCTTTCTCGCTTTCTCACTTTATTTGAACACACCCTACAGGTGCAAGGGGAGGGGATGTGTGAGACGGCTAGGGAGACCAGATAATTACAGTCCCCCACACATTTGGACATGAAATATCTGCTGATAAGGATGCAGGTACTGTTCTTCAATAAAGTATTGTAACCACACTACAATATGCCAGCCATGACTTGGTCTCAGGCAAAGTCAGTTTAAACGCCTCTTGGCAGTTATTTACTTCATTTCAAGTCCTATGTATGGTGGAGAGAATATTTCTAATATCCCTGGCTAACATTACAACTGGATAGCATTATTGTGATCAATGATTAAACCTAAAATATGGTTTCTATAATTATGATGTATTTATGTTAAATTTTGCTATAAATGACAAAGGAGTTGTGTGGGATTTATAGCGGCTAGTTGTTATTTAACTTAAGAATTCTCAGTCACCCGTACACACACTTTTGAAATAACCTAAATTTTTCATGTACACGGTCGGTTCAACTTGATTATGTTGTATTGTTAATCCTGTTTTATGTATTATATGGCATTTCTGTCAATAGATCCTGCTAAAAAGTACACAGTCTGACAAGTTTCTTTCAGTGGAATATATTCCATGGCTTATAAAATGCCTGTCAAAGGTTTAAATGTTATTTTAAATTGTACTCAGTAACGAGTGTGATTTTAAAAGTAGTGTAGTACAAGTATAGAGCTTAATTTGTAATAAAGTAATAGAACATTTTTCTCAAAAAATTACAAATAGCCCAAAAAACTACTTAATTACAATAATATAAGTAGTTGTAATTCGTCTCTTCCCACCCCTAAATTTCATTACATTATCTTTGTCTCAGGGCAGGTTCATTTGTCTTTGTAGGCCAAGGTTGTGGGCCACTTTTAAAGTAATGGAAATATTTAGCAAGATGTATTTGCTCTCATAGCTCAACAAAAACATTAGAATCTCTTTATTATAGCTGTAGCAAACACTCACATGCTATAATAGAAACATTGACCAAATTTGACTAGAAATTGATAAATCAATTCTTTTATAT
This sequence comes from Triplophysa yarkandensis, assembly GCA_033220385.1. Classification (NCBI taxonomy): domain Eukaryota; kingdom Metazoa; phylum Chordata; class Actinopteri; order Cypriniformes; family Nemacheilidae; genus Triplophysa; species Triplophysa yarkandensis. The sequence continues at coordinate 22,860,070 of CM065654.1, read as the reverse complement.
TTTTATAATCTTGTGTTCTCATGGGTTCAAACTGCATAGTGTTGACTACATACAAACTTATGAGAACCATCATCTGCTAGTTGTGATTCCTCTTAGTGCATATCAGAATTAGTCAAGACATGGTAAGATTTATTGCTTTCATCCTAATCTGTGTAGAGTAATCTGTTTGGGGATGTAATTCACATGGTATGTCTTTTGACTTGGATAAGCACATTCAATCCTCTTAGCAAACAGCTCAGTGGAAGTTATCGGTGGCATTGAGGTCCCTGAGAGTCGAGGAATCCACCCAGCAAAAAACCACCCGGCTAATTCTCATTCGCTTTAATCTTCCCAAATCTAAACCACCAAGTATCTACTAAAAGACACCATATAGGACGTTTTGAAGTTAATTTTGGCATCTCGAATCGTGTTTCAAAATTTGTGTCAATGAGATATTAAGTCCCAAGGAAATGTTTATTTTTTTAAATGGACACCTCAATAGACTGATAATTCCTTCAAGTTTATTTAGATTTATATTCACATTTTAAATGGAACATTTACATTAATCAATGCATGTTATATGTGGTTATCAACATTAACGGCAAATAGGATTATTGATATTTTTGTTGCTTCAAAGCTGTCATACTCTGCAGGGCTAACAAGTTATTTTGTCCCTGTAATAGTTTATTCATTTGGATCAAGCAAATGTCTACCACTGATCCCGTCTACTGCATCCCATTTCTTTAGTTCTCTTCTCTTCTCTTCTCTTCTCTTCTCTTCTCTTCTCTTCTCTTCTCTTCTCTTCTCTTCTCTTCTCTCTCTCTCTCTCTCTCTCTCTCTCTCTCTCACTCTCACTCTCACTCTCTCTCTCTCTCTCTCTCTCTCTCTCTCTCTCTCTCTCTCTCTCTCTCTCTCTCTCTTGAAAAAAGTTTTAAAATGAAAGTTCACCCAAAAATAAAAATCACCTTTTCTCTGGCAGAATGCCAAATAAGATATTTCGAAGAATGTTGAACTGAACCACATGAACTGGTAGTGTTTGTTTACAAAATTTCTTCTAAATATCTTCTTTTGTCTTATGCGGAAGTAAGAAATTCATACAGGTTATATAGTTTGTTGTTAATGTGTGCTAACATCCATGTTTTATATGTAACAGCACAGGAAATGGCCTCCCTGACCTTTCACACCATTCGAATAACATTCATGCTTACTTTCCCATCATCCTCCTTTACATAAGTACACACATCTCTCCCTCTCCCCCCAGCAGTGTACTGTGTGCACTCAGGTGCATGGTGATTGCAGTAATGAACTCCCAGGTAGATATACACACTCCACTGCTTCTTCCCAGACGGAACGCCAAAACAAATCTTGTCATAATTAGCTGTAATCCTGCTCATTACCGCTGGCTTAATTAGCCTATTAATAACACATCCTGGGAGAGCTTGTTTGCTGCACAGGCAAATGTTTGTTCCTAAATTAGCAAACAAGGAAACAACAGCATTGTTCAAACACAGGCGCTCTGACAATGCAAATCAGGCAGGATTAATAGCAGTTGATGACAGGGCTTATCTGTGTGTGTGTGTTTGTGTGCGTGTGTGTTTGTATGTGTTTGTGGAACTTGTGCTCTCTGCTTTTGAGAACAATCAGAATTTAGTTCCCTATGATAAGCTATTGCAGAGCCCTCGTGAGGAGGAACAATCTGAAAACACAGTCCTGGTTATTTAGGGGTCACTTACATTTGACATGAGTGGACTAATGCAACATTCTTAACAGGGTCATGTGAAATTAGCAAACTGTGTATTTGGGACATAAAAGTTGAAATAACTGACATAATGGGGACCAGTCTTCGGTTCCCACGAGGAAACTGTTTAATGGATAATGATGCTGCTATTAAAATAACAACTAGCAAGGTATAATTACTCCTATTATAAAGCAATAAACTAAATAATGCACTCATTAATTTATGCGAATATAGATAATAAATGTCATCAGTTTGGTGTAAAACCAGTAAATTTAAACGGGAAATCATCTAAAAAAAGACATAAATAAACATAAGATAAAATTAAATGTGTTATATTACTCATAATGCATAAATTTAGCATATAAAGCTTTCAAGCTCAGTAAAGCTTATCACGTTTCACGATTATGATCACAAAGAGCTCAGGTCGTCTTTGGTTTCATTTAATGCGTCCTCTTTGATCGGCTTAAACTTTGACTTCTTATCAGCAGCAGTCGAGAACTGCCCTTGGATGGGAAAGATAAAATGGAAAGAGGTTCTGATAGTGCAGATAGATGTTCAAAGCCCATATCAAGTGTCCGCACCATTCAATCAAACAAACAAACTGCAGGATTTACAGCAAGAAGCCAGTGTGCATGTGTGCCCTGCATAAGGACTATGAATAAGATATGTGTGTTCGGATCACTGACATTGTCAGCAGACATCAGTGTAACAAGACACATCCAATCTCAGCTTTTTTATGAGGAGATTAGCAGATCCTTGGCCCTCCTGTTTACCCACAACCCCTTTCACCCGGAGCTGAGATCTTTTCTGTGGATTCCCATATTGCAATTAAGACTTGAATTTGGAAGGGGTCGTGGATTTCAGATCAGCATGAAATAATAGCTTGCTCAACATAAAGAACACACTTTCCACATCAATATTTTACAGCACATTAAAAACAGCATGTACTTCACACTTCACTGAACTAAGATGGTTTTTCATCCAAGGATGCTTTGCCTTGCATTTTAACATGTGTGTGTTTGTTGAGTAACATTTGCCTCTGCGTGTGTGTGCGCGCGCGCGCATGTGTGTGTGTGTGTGTGTGTGTGTGTGGTGTGTGTGCGTGCGTGCTTACGTGTGTGTGTGTGTGTGTGTGTGTGTGTGTGTATGTATGTGTGTGTGTGTGTGTGTGTGTGTGTGTGTGTGTGTGTGTGTGTGTGTGTGTGTGTGTGTGTGTGTGTGTGTGTGTGTGTGTGTGTGAGAGAGAAAGAGAGAATGCATTGTTAAATGAGATGGAAAAGCAGTGGATTTGGCATTTGGGTCATGTGGGGCAGGTTGTTAGGGAATGTGTTATGTCTACTTTAGTTTAACATAACACAGTTATACACATTATTTTGTAGTTAGTATGGTTAATTAGCTTTTAAGCATTTAAAAGTGATTCAAGAAATAATATCAAAAATATTGTAGCATACATTTACCATCATGTTATGACAAATTATCTGCAGAACACAAAAGAAAATCATGTGAAGAATGTTGGTAATCACACAACATAGGTCCCTTTGAATCACTGTATTGACATTTCTCAAAATATCTATTTTTGTGTTTCACAAGATTCCTATGGCCGTTGTCCTTTGACACCTCTCCATACTTTGTGATTTTAATTTTTTTGCCCTTTATCTTTGTCACTGGGTTTTGCAAATACCTAAACGATTAAAAAATGTAAAATGTGTAATAACAACAAAGATTTCAATAATTTGAAAAGTAGCATTGTGTTAATTTCCTTGAAAACACAGAATCTGGACAAGCAACTTTTTGGAAGGATAAACATGATTTTCAATTGTATGATAGAAAATAAATAATGTCAGATATTTATTATGGGCTGAACTGTACATATAAAGCCATTGTGCATAGACAAGATTTAGGTTGTGAAAGTTCATTGGATTTATATCTCAGCCGCCTGAGGAAAATAAAACTGAAAAACGATTCTCTTTTTTCAGTGAAAACCGGTAGATACCAATTTCATTGCAACTCTTGTGTGGATAAATAATTTATAGTGTTTGTCCGTCTCTCTGTGACTCAGATGTGGTGTATAAAGAGTGTGTGTGAGAGTCTGAGAGTTCTGATTACAGAGGGATTATGTTTTATGGGCATATTAATCATTCATATGTGGAACTTTGCTTGCGTACAACACCAGTAAATAATCTATTTGCTGTGGGTGGCTGTGATGCAGGATTTGTGTATGTGTGTGCGCATGAACATTCATGAACCTTACACTTGATGAGTTCTTACTATCACTTTCACTAATGGCTAATTTCAATACGTATCCTTTTCATGTGGAAACAAATGTGCAGCTTGGAGAAAGCTGATCTGTAGTCTCCTGAATGAAGCTCTATTTATGAAACACAACAACATTCTGAATACTTTATCAGTCCATTTATACACCAACTGTCCCATTGTTTGTCACATATATACACAGGGTGTCTCAACAACTTTATAGATCCTTTTTTTAAATCTGCAAATCAGTCACAACTATTTCAAGAGGCTCAAGCTTTATCATATTTAGCCCAATTGACCTGACAAACATATTTCGAAATGGAGAAAGAGAGAGAGAGTCAGAAAGATGGAGGAAGAGTATTAGCATCTCTGACAGGTTGCCATAGACCAGCGCTGACTATTGAGACTGACTGAAGACCTGGGACATGCCCAGTGAAGCAAAACAAAATGGCGGGCAGTCACTAGAGACACATCATCACTCTGTGCCAGATCTGCCTCAGGTCTCTTCGGTTTGGACACCTAATGGCTCAAGGGTGTGTGCTTGTGTGGATGTGTATATACTGTTAAATACAGCATTGACAGGTACTTAAAATAAATGACTTGATTCTCACGTCTAAACTGTCTGAATTTAGCCTGCAGCTAAATCCTGGCAGTGGGTGGTAAAAATGAATCTGACAAAGAAAAACAGTGAACTATTTTTAACACAACTGAATAATGGTGAACAAATGCACAAGTCACTCCTGTATGAAAGATGTTTGATAGATGGGTAGTATGATGCCAGTGGTTCTTTACTGTGTTGGAAGTCAACCAGCTCTTCGCCCTATGTACCGGCTTATTGTGACATCACAAGACACACACAGCAACCCCATAATGCATTGGGACACGCACATGGCAGATGGCAGAGCGAGTCCTGGTTGGTGTCTGGGTTGGCAGGGGCCCAAGGGTGGCACAGACATTGAGTTTTTGATGAGCTATGCACATACGAAACCAGAACATCTGGACCTTCCATGTGTCCAGCAAGCACAGCCAAAACCCTGAAGCCAGAACACACACATTTCACGCACACACATTGCCTTTAGCCAGCTGTGGCCAAACTACCGTGAGCTATGCAATATGAATTATGCATCTTCTTATGTATGTGTGTGCATGTGTGCATCTGTGCTGCCTATCTTACACTCAGGCCGTACTCATCAGTGACTTTGA
>CM065654.1:22242397-22249897 GCA_033220385.1 Triplophysa yarkandensis | reverse complement strand
GGTGTTGGGTTGACGTGAGTATTGACGATGACTCTTTTTGATTCTCAATCATTCAGATGGACTCGTGGGTTTCAGTGCGTAACTGCCTATTTTTTTCTTCTACTTTTTCATTAGTGCTTTAATCCACTTTCTTTCATCTGAAGGGACTTCACAGCTATGACTAACAAGAGATCCATACAATGTGGTTACAAAAACACAATCAATGCTTGAGGCTCAATAGTCATAAGTTTGAGATTAACCCAGGTTTGCAGAAACAAGTATTTTTACATCTTTTTCTCTCCTATCACTCTTTCTTTACATATCTCTTCCTGGGGTACACATTCATTTTTCATGTGACCTTTAGACAGCCTGTAAGTGGAGGACAGCCCAGGTAGGCAACTATAAATCAGACAGTAGAGGAGCAAATGAGGTGTCTGAGCAACAGGGGTTTCACACAGAGACATAAGTATAAATTTGGCCACCATCACTGAAACACAGACTGGCAGATTCTCCTTCTCATCCACAGCTCAATTCCTCACAGAGTCTGAGGGAAGAGCAGTTACCTCCTCCATTTTCTCCACCTCAAATGTTATCATGAGTCTTCTTCCTCCTGTCACGTGGCCGGCTAAGGACTTTACCGGTCGGACCCGGGGTGCCCATGTCCACACGCCCACGCCCGGCAGAAAGATCAAGGGGTGAGGGAGCCTCTCAGCTTCCACCCCCGCTGCAAGGGCTTCCCTCAGTTCTCTGTTCTGTGGAAGGGGCTTTCAGTCTTTCTCGCTCTTTCCCTCCTCCTCCTTCGCGCGGGTACCTTCATTAATTTGTTGGAAAATCTCTAGCGAGGCGTTTTCTTGACCGCCCACACAAACACATACAATAGCAGTGAGCCCCCGTTCCATGGATTGGCGAGTTAGGAAGGAGACATCTAGAGCCTCTGAAAAGCAGAGCCCTGCTTGTGAATGTGTCGATATGCAGTCAATTTGGGTTTCTAAGCAGCTTTTAACAAAATGTTCACCTCCATGCTTTTAGAAATATTTGAGTAAATCAATCGATATATGAATAACGACAGGTTTTTAACTCTTTGATCAAACAATTTCATGTAATATTTTCTGCGAAATGAACCTCATGTGCATTTGCAACAACAAATACAACAATCGAATAGTGTAAATATTGCTGAACACTCAATCTTATTAGGCTTTTGCATGGCAAGATGTGACATACAAAACACTTTCGGATATTTTTCAAAAAAGGATATTTATTATATGAATACATAAAGCAGCTGCGGTGACTCTGCAACCTGGTGACTGAATCTTCGAAATATACTTACGACTAACATTGTTTGTTTTTGAGAGCGCTGATGTAGGCTCAGAAGAGGTTTGGGTTTGATGAAAGTGTTTTGTTTTGCTGACTATAATACTTAGTTTGGTTGGCAGCTGCATTGCACATTACTGTGAGCTTTATATAAGAACAATATAGGTATATGCTGGTTTAAAAGGGCCTCTTCAAAAGAGGAAAAAGAAGTCTAGCTAAAAAATACCATGAAAACAATGTTTCATGGCTGTTGTTCATTTAACAGAGTGACCTGACACTGACTGATCAATATCAGAGCAAAAACACTGATTAAATCCCAAACAGACCTTTCCTCAATCCTCCTTTCTTCAAATGCCAAACCTCTTCCATTAACACATAATAAAACAAATCTGTCATTAATGTAAGGTCTTACTACAAAATGCATGTTTTTATCTTAAAGGAAGAGAGCAGCCAATTCTGAAAAATTCATGATCTACTCTCCCTGGTCCTGTAGAAATGTTTTTTCCGGTAAAATTCAAAGAAAGATTTCTGTGACACAACTGACTGAAAAAGTGATAGAAAAAAATAGGAGGAGCAGACCAACCGGACGGTTTATGGCAAGCACATAACAGACAACGAACGGCTCTGCTCAAATGAAAAGCTAATGTAGTGATTTTGATTTCTATAAAGTAAAAATGCCCTCAAAAAGACCATTAATATATGCAAGTTGGATTGAGGCTAACTTAAATATTTTGGAAACAAGCTTTATATTGTATATATTGTATATGTATATGTATACTGATTCCGGTACAGCAAAATGTTCTTTTTTTCTGAAGGTTTTTTTTGCTCATAGCACAAAAGATGATGTTGCCAAAAAGTATTTTATTAAAGCTATTATTACATAAAGTTAACATTAATTTACAGCATTCTGTATGCTTATACAAGGCTTTCAGGACTGTCACTTTCCCCTGTTGGTTCCGTGCAATGCTGGCAAATGCAACTTAACCTACCATTTGAGTAACCAAATCACTTCTATAAGGAATATTTGACGTATAATCTGTGTAATTGGCTGGTGATATTCAAAATACTTTCATTTTAACAGTCACACAGCGAGAAAAAGGATATTTGCATAGCTAAATAAAAAGATGCCTTGAGGATCGTTTTAGAATCGCAGCCCTTTAGAATTGGAAACGAATAGCATCATGATGTACCTAGAGATTCCCACCTCTAGTGGTGATGCAGTAACTGAAAGCGGAGCTGACCGATAAAAGTATATAAGACCACTTGGCCAATCAGAGAACACTGGGAGGTGGGCCTTAAGGAGTCACAAACTAAATGCGAGTGTTTTTCAGACACAAGGAAAGACGGGAAGCAACAAGGTAAATAATATCATTAGGGCAATTTACTGAAAAATCTATGCAGGCATTATGTCAACTGGTAATGTATGGAATGACAACGGTGTAAGGCACGCTTACGCACGAATATGTCTCTTGTCTCATGTGTCAATATTACAGTGTTCACGACAACCTGATGCATTGGCCAAAGATGCTCATCACTCCACTGATTTTTAAAATAAGATTGAATGGCAGATCTCTAGTTGATTAAATTAACATACACGATAATTGAGGAAGTCAAAGTCTAATTAAAAATATAATTCTGAGTAGAAATAATTATTATGCTTTCAATTGTCAACAAGTAATTCCACAATGTGAGTTTCCTGAGTAACGTCTGGCTAAAGTTTCACTCTTGCTGATCTAATATAAAAAGCTGATGGTGCAGTTGAGAGAAAGTTTGCAGAATGGAAGGAGACATAACTCAGTGCATGACAATATGACAATAATGCCTAGCAACCCAGTCTGAGTGGGAGGTGCTATGTCAGAGTGTCATTAGGTGTTGAAAAGTGAGAGGTTTTCGCAGTGGCTGATTTGTCAAGTGCCGCACGAAGGCAGGTTCAAACGTAATGAGTCCAAAACCAGAGCTGCTGAAGCCTGTAAAGCTCTTCTAGACTGTTTGAGAAGAGAAAAAGGATTTAAAATTATTTAAAGATGGTATTTTCAAAAATAAAAATTGGAATGGTTAAAGAAATTACAATTGGATGCACTTTTAAGAAGGTTCATCATTGCAGACATTCATCATCATCATCTTCCAAGCTGTGTAAAACAACTGAACAGAAGGTCAATGTTTTGAAGCTCCAAATACAGTAAATGAATGCAGCTAAGTCAATAAATGTCTTTCAATCAATAGTTTAAGCCTACTTTGCAATCATTACATTGTGTCTTAAGGTGAAGAGACAATAACAGGTGCATCCTAAAATGGCAGCATTTTAAATCTCAGTTGTTCCTACTCGTCAAAAAAGTATGTCATAAAACAATATTAATAAATTGTATAATTAACTGAAGATGGTTTTTTTTAAATAAATATTTGGTGTCTGTGTTTCATAAAAACAAAGCAGGTAAAGTTACTGTATAATCTCCATAGTTAACTTATCTATGATGAAATTTATTCGCTTTGAGTTGTTCCAAATCTTAGATTTTTTTCTGCTTTACTCAAAAGTAGATTTTAAAAGAGTTTATGACAGCAAAAAAAATCTTTATTTTGCAGGAGACATTTTCTTTTAATTTGTTACTGAACAGCACTACAATGCAAGTAATAGGATGCTAGTCAAAAACATGTTTCTTAAATATTATATTTGTTTTGAGGAAAGAAAGAAAGTCATACAGACAAGAGTAAATTATGGCAAAATTTTCATTTTGAGTGAATAATCACTTTAAAGGAGAAGTATCATATTGTTTCATACATTAGTGCTTTAGACTGTTAAACATGTTGAGTCATCATGTTAAGCATGATCAATTAGTTGAAAACCGAGTTAAACTCATGAAGTAGTATTTCTTTACTCAATGCACTCCTCCCATACAGGCTAAGGCTTCAGAACATTTTATGAAATATTCAACTTAAAATCTAAAAGTAAAGCTGTATCTGTCTTCGGTAAATGTCAGGAAACTTAAAACTTTATATGGGCCGATATCTGAACAACGCAAATCTACACTACAGGTTCTCAAGATTAACATAAGAGTGGCAGAAACTGCGAGTGTTACTTCTCCTTTAAGCTCTGATCATTGCACCTTGTATGACAATACATATTTCATAAATGTTATTATTTATTGAACATTGGTGTCCTATTAAATCACAGTTTGCGTAGCTTTACTTCACGTACTTTATTAGAGCTCTTTCTAGCATAATTACAACGAATTCAATGAGCTGAGTGAAAGAAGTTCAGTAGGGCTGTTAGCAAGTGAAAGCTGCTTCAGCATATTCATTACCCCTGCCTAAATACAATAAAGCTCTCGCCCTCTCTCCTCTCTCCTCTCTCCTCTCTCCTCTCTCCTCTCTCCTCTCTCCTCTCTCCTCTCTCCTCTCTCCTCTCTCTCCGTGTCTCCTTTCTCTCTCTCTCTCCTCTCTCCTCTCTCCCCTCACTCCTCACTCCTCGTGTCTCCTTTCTCTCTCTCTCCTCTCTCTCCTGCCTCTCTCTCTCTCACCTTCTCTCCATCTCTCTCCATCTCTCCTCCTAAAGCTGTGGGGGTTTCCTAAGCAGCTCTCTGGCTCTGCTTCCCAGAGACTGATTTGAGAATATTCAAAAGAGTTACATAACAATTTTAAATTATTAACATCTTTATGTGGTTTAAACAGAGCACTGGAGATAGCAAAGTCTTATGTAAGGTGTTATATTATTAAAAAAGACAAGTTCCATGAGTGTGTAGATATGTGTGAGCAAGCGTGCATGCCCCATGTCTTTGTAATTGCTAAGAAACCAATCTATTTATAGTTTCGCAACCCACAATCCTGACATCATCCAAACTTAAAAGGTTACAGCGAAAATATAAGTTAACTGGCACACTCTGTTTCATAAACAATACAGGTGGTACCGGTTCCTTTAACTTTAAACTTAAATATTATCTCATGAAAAATGATCTGAAAATCACATTATTGTATATTTGTGCCAGGGACATGCCAAGTCTAAACGCTCTGGTATTTTGGTAGGACAGGTAAATAGTCTGTTTTTGTGTGAACATGAAAGCCAACTTAAAAGAAGCTATAACATTAGGCACAAGCTACAGATAAACACTTTCAGCACTTCATCGCAGAGCAAGTTGTAAATGACAGGTAATGATGCTGCACAGCCCCGAATTCCCCACGGCGTGGTATAACGTAGACCAATGTCAAAATTCCTCCATTGGAAATAGTGCAAAAACAAGGAAACAAAAAGGACAAAGTGAATAAAAGCCAGCTGGCCTTAGAAGAGATATTTGGGATTTTTGCAATTTTACCAGTTAAATTTTACCTTTTAAGCAGCTCAAATTTAGCCCTAACCAGACGCAGTGGCAAAACAGTTCCACGTAAAAAGCTGCACAATGTAACAAGCACAGCAATTCAGAACAGTGTGTGGGTGATGTGACTGAACATTGCAGTGCTTGTCACAGTACGGGACGGTAAGATCAAAACTTTGGTTAACATTGAAGTGATACCTTTCATCGCCAGGCGCTTTATTGAGTCGTGTCTCATTAAGACACAACTTAAAGTCTACAATTAGCTCCTACACATTCATTTTCATGATATAGATATAAGATTTATAATTCTCTGCCTAAAAAGACTATATTTTGGAAGCCTTTAAATTGATTAAACATACTGTATACATGTTCTGTTTATGTAAGTAAAATCTGATTTACTCAAATATTTCTATTAGAATTTACAAATAATATTTGTTAAATAAACACTTTTTATTACATTTATTACACTTGAATAGTATAATAAATGTAAAAAAGACAATAGACAATATCTGTACATTTAAGAGAAATGAACTGTTGGATTTTAGATCAATTAAGATTTGATTAGGTTAATCAAACAGCACAACTGCTCAAACAATTTATTTATCTATTTTTAATATATTTGTAGATTTTTGTTAATCTTATTTCATGTTTATTTCTTCATTCTGATTTTTAATTTGTCTGTTTTCACTGGAAGCTTGAGTCACCATAAAAACGGCAATAAAAAAAATTTTTTTACAGAGCACTGCTTACACCGGGATTTGTGAGTGTGCACTCGATGGACAATTCTCTATCCCATGATACCACAGGAGATAAGCAATTATCCATTTAAAAAGTCATTTAAATAAAAATAGCATAAATCTTCAAGGCAGGCATCCATTTCTCAAGTACCAGTAAATTACTTCCTCATGAATAAATTATGCCAAGGTACAAGTTGACGTTAGAACGTCATAGGTCAAAAAGTATAAAGGTCACATGATAATAGTAACAGTATATCTGAACTACTTCCGCTCATACTGTATTAAACATACTGTTTAAACGATAGATAGGTACTGAAATTAAATCCATTATTGTATATGTTTTCGGAAGAAGCCACTGTCGATTTTGACGCCTTTTCCATCATAGCCGTCACCTAGCAACATGGACACACGGCACAGCTTGATGACACAAGAATACCATAGTTCAGACCAAAATAATATAATGTAAATGAAGACTACCAGGGGGAGTGGAAATAAAACTGGGGTTTTAAACATCCAAACCAAACAATTTCCTGATGACTATACAATCTGACCTAAACCTAACCCGACCTACAGTATGACCTTCATGCGAAATATCATGTTCAGACTAATTTCTTTAAACACTTCCTTAAACAACTGAAAAATGAACCTATGTATGATGTGTGGGGAACACACTTGCTGGATTCCAAGATATATTAATAATAGCAGATTAGCCTGAAAAACACAAGCTGTTCTTATGCTGAAACTATCCCTTAGAGATCAGAGCAGTTACAAGTATAAAGGAAGAAAACTGTGACCTGACGTTTACAACAAATGAAGCCTGAGATATTCCCCAGCACCTTGCTTTCTGAACTCACTCCTGTATATACACGTCACTGAGGTTCAAGACAAGATGTCATGAAAAGCTGATTGACTGTTTTCAACAGAAAAATTATATAGATTAAATAAAAACACAGAGGAATATAAACTCTATAAGGCATGTATGATTGAATTTGGGAACCAAGGCAATGGCCTAAAAAGACAGAACCAGCTGTTTAATCAAATATCTTTTCCTGCCACGTTTCAAATATATTGAAACAATTACGTATTCAGTTCCAAGTCAAAGCATTGACGAATCTGATCAAGTTTGTGTTATTAATTTACATCAATCAAAGAAAACTCAAATGCTTATA
>CM065654.1:22069897-22237397 GCA_033220385.1 Triplophysa yarkandensis | reverse complement strand
TTGTAATGATTAATTATTATTTTAATTAATAACCATTTTATGTCATGTTGAGATAAAAATAATACAAATGTTTTAATATTTTTGTTACATTTTTACTGTAATCATTTTATACATGTTATATAACTATTGTTTTAACAAGTTACTAAATAATCAACAGAAATATATTTGACAGTGAACCTTGTAATATGCCTTTACAATGGGAATTTTGTAAAATATTTTATTTTCCTTAAAATTTAAATGGGTTTGACCGGTTAGGTTTAGTGAATTCCAATGCAGTCATAAAATTATCAGCCAATTCCGATAGGCGCATACCTGGTTCGCCTGTCTGATAAAAAATAAAGAACTTTTATCTGTGTATAACATGCACATTTACGTTTACATTTTATCATGCCTTCAATCAATGCATTAGAGCACCAGCCTTTTGCTTTTGCTCTCTTTGTTTTGTTTTTTCTAAAAGCAGCAGGTAAAAGCCAGTGTGGTAAAATTGATCACCTCCACACTAAAACACTGAAATAGGGATGGGGTTTTTTGGGGCGAAGGGCCTGGAGAGAAAAAGATGGAAGCATGCGGATCGATAGTGACGTCGACAGAGGGGTGTAAGCGTGCATGAGTAGAACAGGAGGTCATCAATGGTAGAGAGACTGCGTCTCCTTCTCTTGTTGGAAAAGCAGAGAAAAAAAGAGAAAGAACAGGACGACACGATGAGTCACGACAACCAGCATCAGTTCGCCCTGTGTGCATTCAATACTTTGAGATGCATACATGGGGAGAATAAAAACATGCAGGAGATTACAAAAATAAAAATAAACCCTGCGCTAGGTCTACCTTTCCTGAATGGGCCACTGATGGGAGGAAAAGGTTCTGACTTAATTTTGTGGGATCTGCTTGGGTTATAATCATTGCAAAACTTCATGCTACTTGAGTATCCTTTCAAAAAGCACTAACATTTCTGGAAATAATTTAACTAGAAAATGCAGAAGACTCAAAAATGAAAGGGTTGAAAAAGATAGTTCAACCCAAAATTAAAATACATCATCATTAAGTCTCATTACCCTCTTCAATACAGTATGACTTTATTTTATCTGCAGAACACAAAAGAAAGTATTTTAAAAGAATGTTGCTGAAAAAAACTTTGATTTGGTGTCTATCCAATAGAAGTCCATGAGGACCAATGGTTTTTAGTAATCAACATTCTTCAAGTATCTTTTTTTGTGAATCACTGAAGAAGGAAGCCATACAGGTTTAAAATGATAAGAGGGTGAATAAATAACATAATTTCCATTTTGGGGTAAACTATCACCTTAATACAACTAAATACCAAAAAAATTATAAATAACAATTTAATGTAATTAATGTAATATGTTGGTGTTTTATGAGGTTATCATACATTAGAAATATAAAAAATAATATAAAAAAATAAGGCAAAAAAATTATTTTGCTTTATGATATCAGTAGTGAAGGGGGCAAAATTTGGTGAAAGGGTCATAGTAACTTTACTCTTTTTTCCATCATAACTAGGACCACATTCTTAAGCATTGAAACCGTTGTGTAAATGTGGAGTGTTAAAGGATTAGCCCAGGCGAAAGGATATTTCTGTCATCAATTACTATCCCCAATGTAATATTAAATCCATAAGTCTTACTTTCTTCTATTGAGCACAAATGGACGTCATTGATAGAAATGTAATTTTTGGAAGAACTATTCCTTTAATGTATTTATCTGTCTGACATCAGAGGGTTAAGAAAGTTTTTTACCCACCTAACTGTAGAAAAAGTTCAGCAGAAATGCACAGTGTATGTACAAAGCACACATAACCCTTTTATTTATAAGAAAGATCAATAAAATTCGATTTTTCACAATATGACCCCTTCACAATACACTCACACTCACAGGACAAATAGATTTATGGATGTTTAAAACAGGATAAGATGCATCTTCTGATCTTAACTGATGATTCATATCTTTGTTCCTACAACTTCTTTGGTCATGACTCTTTATTTTCCACATGAAAAAGACAGAAGTGGGTTCCTCTGCTTTATTTGCTTTCAGTAATTCACTACGTTTTTGTGCTCTGAAAGATTAGCCCCTTGCTACGCGGTAGTATCAATCAAAATACCTTCCGCAGAGCACAACACATCAAGCCATGTCTTCTTTCATCTTCGTACAAAGGGAAATGGAGAGGTAAGAGCACAGGAAAGAGCATGGAGTGCTTAAGAAGGGGGAACAGGCAGGTCAGGGTGTAAAGAACGGAAGGGAACTCAAAAGCACTCCGGGAACATACTTCCAATGATCACATCTGTCAAATCTCAATGAAATCAAGCAGCAGTCTCGCCTTCTATGTGACTAAAATAACACAGTTGTATGCAAATAGTAATTTTAAATAAATTAAGTGTTCAAAATTTGTAGCGAGAAGCATAACTTAACTAACTATACTTAATAGGGCTGCAAGATTATAACAATAGACAATTGTCGGATATTCAGCTTGATTTTGTAATTACGATCATTATTGACGATTAATAGATTTTATATTGAGGTTTTGAAAAATTATTTATCTTTCTGTGAAGCAAAACATTCTAAACATTTACTATAAAATAAAATAATGCAAATAAATCCTTAAGGAGATATTTTGATAAAGTAGAAAATCCCAAAAATATATATTTAGGATAAGTTAAATCAGAAAATTTAACAATCACTGATTCAACACTATATTTAGTGACTTAACATATTGTCGATGCACACAGATGGATAGCACAAAAGGATGTCTGTTATGGAAGCTTTTGACGATAATCTTATTGTTTCAACCATAATTGTAATCCTGATTATTTTTCAATTATTTGGGCAGCCCTTACACTTAAATTTACTTTTTACATTAAACAATTTACACTATTTTTTTATTTAAATGCCCTGAAATTAAGAAACTACACTGTTTAAAAAAGTAAAACACATTTACTCAAATATTTGTATTAGAATTCACCAAAAATATTGGTTGCATTTTTATTTTTGTTGGTTGTTTTTACCCTTTACCTTTAACTTTTAAAAACATCTTTGTTAATTTTAGAGACATTAAGTGTTGGATCTTTACTTAATTATATTAACATTTCTTTTGTAATTTAACTGTTTATTTTTGTGATATTTACTAACCCAGAGCATTTTTTTTACATTATAGAATTTACTAGAAAAATACCTGAGCCAACTGAGTAAACTTATGTCATATCCTCCTTTCACTTCAAACTTGTACGACTTCCTTTTTTCTACAAAAAAATAGGGTCTCTTGAAGAATAATGGTAACAGGCTCCCAAGCACTTTTAATGGTTTTGTGGCCACTGCTGTTTGGTTACAAACCTTTTCAAAATATATAATTTTGTGTCCTGTTGAAGAAAGTGATACAGGCTCGGAATGACAAGAGGTATTGTAAATACATTTCTAATTGTTTAAATTTATTAAAATATTAAAATAATTATTATTTTTGGATGATTTATCTCTTACTTTACTAATGTGAAACAAATATCTTGACAAAAAAGGAATTGGGTGCAACATGGGTTTCTGATTGGTGTGTGGACAGGGTTTTTGGATGAATTGCCAATAAATAACTTTTGATCTACTGAAAGGGATAGGTAAATTGTTTGAAACCTTTCATTCATCAGACAAGGAAATAGAGATTACTAATGTGTAGTTACACATTAAACTAACACTATTCCTGTTTATGATAAATCATTTGTGGCAGAATAAACACCATGTAAAAAAGATCAGTCAGAGCAACTGTGTGTCAACGTAATGGAAAAGCAAAAGTCAGGGGATGGATACAAGAGTTACAGCTTAATGGAAACGTAACCTTTGGACTACTGTTAAATCATTCATTAAGAAAAGTGTGTGCAACTTGGTAAATCTATCTTGGCCAATCTTATCTAAACCAAATGACGGTGCAAAAAGGAACCCTCTGATGGAGGCCACTAACAGACAGAAGGAAAAGTTACAAAGCTGGAGAGACAACAAACCTGCAAACAGCAAATAATGACCAGGTGCTTCACAAATAACATCTTTATGGAAGCGTGAAAAGAGACGCCAATAATAATGACATTACATCTCTGCAAAAATTTGCTGAATGTGGGACACAGCTGAAGGAAAGTTCTATGGTCTAATGAGGCACAACTCTCCAAGACTAAACATTCCAGCAAGATAAATGTACATGTGTCTGCTAACACTTTATAATAATGATATATTTAATAAAGCTAATGCTAATACTACTGTATTTTTTGCATTAAATAATGATAAAAATTAGTTAATGCGGAGTAAAAGCTGAAATGAATATGAACTAAGAATATTAAATGATGTTAATGTATTGTCCGTTGTGAGTTCATGTTAGCAAAACACAACCCTTCTTTAAAAGTGCTGCAATGTGGCTTTATATATGGTCATGTAGGGTGTAGAAAAAGAAAGGTCTAATGGGTTTTAACCTCACCACTGTGATTGTAAGGGTTTTTTGAAGCCACTGACTGAGCCATTCAGTCATCTCTGTTCTTTGGCTTGACTACTGTGCTGGAGTCATGAGCAGATGAGACAGGGGCACTATTGCAAACAATTGCAGGTTAAGTGCCTTCCTCCAGGGCTACACAACAGGACAGCAGGGATATCAGAATCAGCTGCTCTTCTGTACCCCTTAATATCGTTCTATTGGGGCTGGGCTAAGCGTAGTTTTTAAATCTCGTTCCCTTTCATGGAAAATTATATATAACATACAAAGATTTATCACCACAAGGTTTGCATCTACTTCTTGTTTATTTTGTAACAAATAAATTGTCAATTTGTTTCGACATGAGAACCACGGCAATGATCATCTTATTTTTTTACTTCGAAGTTAACTATCATATGGATTTTTTTCTTTCTCATCATTGTGTACAGTAATAAAATCACATATTTTAAAATTCACGTTTCCTTTAAAAGTGACTTGAATTTATATTAAATTAAAGGTTAAATTTACTGTCTTTTGCCTTTTTGACCTACAAATCTTGCATTTTATTGCTTTTAGTGAAAATATACGTTGACATAACTTTATTTTACATTGTACCGACTTTTGAAGCCAATCATCTTGAATGTATCATTTCCATCAAACAATTCTAAATTCATAGGCAAAGTGACACAGTGGGTGCAACAATATTTGGAACAAATAGAAATATAACACAGTTCAAAATTTACTAACCCGAAACTTTGTTTCCAATGTTCATGACAATCAATATATATGAAACTATTTACATAAGAATTCCTTTTTAAAAAGCATAATTCCATAACAAAATTACCACTTTTAGATTATCACTACGTTTAATGTGTTTTCAATTTATTGCATTCAAGAGGACTGACCTTTGCTCAAGCATCAATCTATAAGCAAGATAATACAGGGCAGTCGATGAAAAAAGGGGTATTTAGATTTTTTTTCCCATGGTGTCACTGTGCACGGTTAATTACCCACAAGTGACACCTCGACAGCTCACCTGTGGATTCGTGCAAATCATTGAGAGGTTCCTCAGCACCTTGGCTTGAGTAGGCGGCATCCCATTGTGCTCGATGCATCTCTACTCCTACTCCCTTGTGAGCACAGCGCACTAAGCTACACGTGAAACCTTTGCACGTTACTAAAAACTTGCAACCTAAATGAATACATAACTTTGAAACTTGCCACTGCATTTCATGAATTTACTTGATTTATTATAACTTTATAATAAAAGTTGTTTAAGTGATTCACAGCTTATTTTTAGACATTGAAGGAATGAAGATCTTTCATATAATCTTGAAATAATAAGTTGAAGAAAAGCAATACTATGCTGTTAATATCAGTCAGTAACATCCCCCTGTTCAACTTTATAACCTTGACATCTTTGAAGGAGTTGTCTCTTCTTCTAAAACCATAGTGACGCAAGATGCAATCTCCCAGCATCAAATGCGACAACCTCTGACTACCTCTACCATGACGAAAGCACAGAGCAAGCCCGAAATAGCTTACCAGTCCCGTGGGACAACCACTGGGTGTTGGCTCAGAGCATCTAGCATTTTTACCCAGTTTTCTCTTATATTTTCTTTTCTCTTGGTCACTGGTTTTGTGCAGGGGGAAGGGTAAAGAGGATTGATGGAACAATCTGTTTTTAGCTGGATGAAATAAAACAGACAAAAATTGAATGCCCCCAGCAGCATAGTCAGAGAACTATCTTTAAATGGGACGCTGCCCCTTTAAGAAACCTGCCCTCTCCGCTACCGGAGATGGACGTAACAACTCCCTGAAGGATTTGGCTATAATGGGCTTGGCATTTGCAATGGTGATTGACACTGAAGACGAAGTGAGTCATCTGCATTGATATTTCATACCGAGTGGTGTTGAAGGCCAGGCTCCCTGGTCTTCCTGAACTGATGCAGCTCAGAAAGGAGACAAGAGGTGAAACTTACAACAAAGACTAGACATGAGATTTTGTACTGAAAAGGAAAAAATTACAAAGATACAACAGTGAGCCTTTGTGGCAAAGAAATCTACAAAACACTGGACATGACACAGGTCAGGGGCGCAGAAAATGTTCCATTCATATAAACAATAAAGAGAAAATAAACAAGACACAAATGCAGAAAGTACTGCTCTGTATTTTGAAGTCCGGAATAAGATTGGAACTTAAAGCAGCAGTTTCTGCCTTCACCAGCAGAGGGAACAGGAGAGTAAAGAGTAAGACTGAATATTAAAGTACCACAACACTTGGTGGGGTCACAACAGCTAGAAAAAAACAGTCATCTACACTATCAGCCTTTCATCCTAGTCGAACCACTGTTTGAGTTTAACAAAACCGCAACGCATGCATCCACAACAACAGAGCCATGACCCCCACATATCTGCAAACATTGGCAGTCAAGTAGCTCTTGCAATCTTGGCAAACATCACTGACAACATGGAACAGACAGTTGAGTCAATAGACCTGTCCCTCATTTTCTCCATGCAATAAGCAAAGAAGGCCGGCAACCTGAGAGATCCGCAAATTCTACCTGTGGCTCCCATGCCCAGTTCAGTTACAGCAGGGGTTCTAAAATGTCAACCCGGGAAGTTTTGGAAATATCTCCTTACACCAACAGACGCACCATTAAGGAGAGAGACTGGCTAGAACAGGATCGCTTTTCCTCCTCGTGTTGTTGCCATGGCGCAAGGGAGATGGGGGGTGGAAACTGGTGGCTTGTTACTTTTTTCCATTCTGTGTTTGAGCTTGACAGGAGATTCAGTTTACATGTAATTTGTAGGTGCACTAATGGAGAGCATGCAGCGTATCTCACTGGCACCCCACTCGCAGACCGGTGGTCCAGTGGGTAACAGACATGAGGGTGGCACGCAACTGGTTTGTTGGGTTGTGCCACTTACTCTCAAGGAAAGTAACTGCTTGGCTCGATTGTGTTTCTAGCATAAAAGGAACATGCACAGAGTATTAAACACAAAAGACATGCAAATGCCCTCTCTGGCTGTAACAAGTTACTAGCTAGGCACACTTTTATCTGTAAAATTTTTAAGTTCAACCAGGGATTACTTCATTGATTAGATTGGGTTTTCAATTTCTGCGATATAAAAAGCAAAACCATATACATTCAGGAGACAAGGTGCTTAAGGGAAAATGTGAATGTCTATAGGGAAGATGAGTTTCCTCTATAATTACCCCCTTGTCATTCATTTGTATAGCTAGTGGAATGATTGAAGGCTGTTGTCAAAATTGTAATGACTATATTTGTATACATGTGTACAGGCATGTTTTCCCTGCTTTAATCCAATTATATATATATATATATATATATATATATATATATATATATATATATATATATATATATATGTGTGTAGATCTTTCGGACTGTAATTTTTAAAGTTAATGCAAATCTGAAATTAGAGTCTCTCCTTCGATTTGCACATTATCATATTTTTGTGATTTACACTTCTTGTTTACAGCTAAATGCTTTAAAAGTTGTTAAAGCAGTAGAACACTTATTCAAAACACAAGCAGTCTACTTTTGTTATTCCGGAGGAACTTATTGTGTCAAAGTGTGACAGAGACAGACTCTCTTTTCACTCCTTCAAACACATCTTAGTGAAAAAGAACGTTTTTAAAGTGTTTGTAATACATAAGAATTTTGCTAAGATACTTTACAATAGTTACCCTCTGACTTATTTGAGTGTGATTTGCGTAGCATCTGACGATTCACCGGATTGACATACTTTTTTCCCAGGTACACAAAAGTCTGGGGCCGGCAACATCATGAGTTAAGTGCCGTTGAGCGAGGCACCAAACCCCCCAACTGCTCGCAGGGCGCAGCAGCTTAAATTGCTTCCCACTACTCCTGTTGTGTGTTCACTGTTGCTGTGTGTGTTCACTGCTGTGTGTGTGCACTTTGGATGGGTTAGGCATGAATTCCGAGTATGGGTCACCATACTTGACTGTATGTCTGTATGTCACGTCATGTCATGTCAGCAT
Source organism: Triplophysa yarkandensis (assembly GCA_033220385.1). Classification (NCBI taxonomy): domain Eukaryota; kingdom Metazoa; phylum Chordata; class Actinopteri; order Cypriniformes; family Nemacheilidae; genus Triplophysa; species Triplophysa yarkandensis. Next base: position 22,228,917 of record CM065654.1, on the reverse strand, counting down.
ATGTCTTCTTACATGGATTTTACTGCCATCTTTTTACAGCAGCCCAAAATTGACAAACTGCTCTACAGAGTTTTTTAAATAGGTTATCTCCTTAGGCAAATAAGGGAAACCATAACACTGTTGAGGGAAGTATAAGCCGCTGTTTGCTATTTTTAACCTAACCAATAGATGCCACTAGCTTTCACAAACTGAACCTTTAACACACCTTTAACAAAAGGTCCTTTTTTACAACACAGAAATCTTGTAAAAAAGTTATTTGTAGTGGAAAGTGTTCTTTAGATAACAAAAGCAGGAAAGAAATGGTCCTGCTTCTATGGACTTTGGTAGCACCCTTTATTAAGAGTTTAAACTTTGTGTGCTCATTAAAAATCAATCTTACGTTTACAAAACATCAAGGTAATCAAAAAAAGCTCATCCTAAAAAAAAAACGACTTTAAAACATTAATCTTCACATTCTCCCATCTTTTTTGTTGACAATTACTTTGTGTCAGGTTAAGATTGGCCTTCAATATCAGAATGCATGTCAAAACAAGAAACCAGGTCCAAGATGGCCTCCAGTAACATACTTGGCAAGCTGAAAGGAATTTGACTGATGGACATGGACCAGGTGAATGCTTAAAATCTCAACCATGTTCTCGAGAAACAAAAGATTGACCCAGAAACACTTAATGCTGGAGAGCGCCACTGGACCCTTGCCAAATAGCACACTCCAAAGATGCTGGGCCAAACAGAGAAAGAGAAAGGGCTGAGCAACCAATGAGGTGTCTGCCAAAGGACAGGAAAAGCTTCTGGCAATTACTCTGTCAAGAGGAATTGTGTTGTTGATTGTACCCATTGAAGTAGACCGCCAATATGCATGTGTTCTCTTGCTCCGCGCTTGTTTGTTTGTATAGCATCAGAGAGAACCTACCTGACATGCTTCCACGAGTCTACGGAAGGAGAGTAGGATGAGAGGGATATAAGTGAAAAAACATGCAGCCCCTGCCTCATATACCACGTGTTGTGTAACGGATTAGTCCGAACTCACACAGACGGAGCGTTTGGTGCCAAGGTTGTTTTGAACTACCTCTTTTATTTGTCGAGCAGATTTGTCTATTGTCAGTCTGACTAAATAGGAAAAAGTGACAAAACACACACAACATTCCTCTGCTATTCAGCATCGTGCAAGTATCCATGCAGACAACTAAAGTCCTTAAAGGAAGGTCTGAGCCTGTTAAAAGCTAAACACAGTCCTTGTAGTCAAAACAACACTTTCACGTGCTTATGTAAAAGCAAAGTTGATGTTTGTCAAATTTTTGTAGCAGCACCGATCCGAATGATGGCAGCGAACATTTGTGCTTGGGAAGTTTAAAGTGACAAGCCTACATCTACCGCACAGAGGTATACTGTGGCCGGAAAAACAAGCCAGAGTAGTTACAGTTGAACAATCTGATGGCTTTCCTATGGACCCCCGGTTGAAGTCTAAGAGCGCCCGAGCCGGCAGTAATGTATGCTACTGTCAGTGGATGTTTTGTTCTGGATGTTTCTGTACTGTATTTGTGCTCACTTCCTTCCGAGAACACTGTCAATGTCCTATCACAACGAGGCTGAAATTAATCAGTTCAACAGGACAAAAAAATCTATACAGATTTAAAATGAATTAAAGATTTTTATTTTGGGGAGAACTATCACTTTAAAAAAGTTTTCATGGCCAAGAGTAATTTATGTGAAATTTCAAAGTTTCTAGATTTTTTTTCAAACAACCCAAATCAACAGCAATGATAAAAAATGAATAAAGAGGAAAACAAACTAAAGCCAACCGTCTCCCCTAGGAGGTGTTTAACGCATTACCCTCAGCATTAGCCGGCATGTCTTATTCAAAAGCTTTGCCTGTGTTACAAGGATGTGAATATTCTAGCACCTCCTGGGCAAGGAAGAAGGGGGAAACATGGAAAACATACAATTTCTGGATTTCTGTCCAGCGATCCAAACACAAAGTGGACAAGCATATTGTTGTTAATTTTACTTGTTACCCAGTTCAGAGTAGAAGTGCCTTACATATGAAAGCGAAATTCAAGTGACAGTTCTTCCGCAATGAAAATTCTGTAATTTACTCACTCTTTTCATATCAAATCTGATTTTTTTCTGCAGAACACAAAATAATTTTTGGGAAGCAAACAGGGGCAGCCTGGACACAAAACAAGTGCCCTTTACTGTTTGGCTGCCAACATTCTTCAAAATATCTCTTTTAAATGAGTCTTCATGAGAATGCGGCGGACACAAAAAATCAAGTAAACTTTTTAAAAATTAGCCTTATTGATTTCTGCATTACTGTTGTATCTCTTTAACCACCCTGTTGGGTGGTAAAGGCATCTGTAGGCCCCTGGTCGGTCATTCCATGACACATAGTGGGCTCTGGCTCACTGACGGTGCAGAGGCTGGAGAGAGCTACATCTGATGGAGGACTCCCTCTATATTGCAGGGAGAGGGAGTGGAAGTGGATAAAGATAGGAGATGGATAGCCCGAGGAAGGGATTTATGTCTGGTTGGACGCCCCCGCAGACGTCACAGGGTGTTAGCAATGGCAAATGAATCTCCTATCTTCACCCACCTCTCACTCTGAACACTCCTGCAAAACTTCTCTCAGTGACAGGGCTTTCCATTGTGCACCAGAGAAGAAGTCAAGTCTTTGCATGGTGTATTTGAGTAAAGGCTCTTATGAGAATGTTGCTGTAGGGATGTGTGACAGGTCTTTGTAAATTAACCTCCCTGTAGCCTTTAAGCCATTCATCTGGCCAAAATATTGCCCTTAGAACTTACCATGTAATGAATAAAATCCGATTTAATGACAAATCTGAAATTAAAGGGATAGTTCATGAAAGAAAATGACAATTCTTCATTATTTACTCACCCTCTTGACATTTCAAACCTGTATGTCTTTCTATGTTTTGCTAACAAAAAAATATGATATTTTGAAATATCATCTGTTGAATATAAAGAAAAATAGTAAGAAGAATTTTGAAAATCACTTTTTCTTTTTTCTACTATGGTGCCCAGAAATGTTGGTTGCTTACATTCTCCAAATATATTATTTGTTATGTGTACCTGTATGGATTTATTTGTTTGGCTTACATGAAAAGGGATATTTTGAAATATGTTGATAAAATAAACATGTTAGTACCCATTACATCGGTTCAGTGGCCATCAAATAGAAATGGGGACATTCTTCGAAATATCTCCTTTTGTGTTTTGCATGTGTATTTGCGTAAACTACTACTATAACTTCCATTTTCTCGGGTTTGTATGCCTGCAACAATCCAGCTCTTTCAGTTTGTGAAGGTAAAGAAAAACATCTCTGAGGGGAGGAATCATGATGAACATTAAGACAGCAGAGAACACCATAACAGTGTGTTCAAACAAAGTATGTATAACAACAAATACAATATGTGCCGAACGGGTCATTTGTGGATCCCATAGTGACATGCGCTGTAAACACAAATCAAAAATTTCAAATGTTTGAGATTCGCTGTGTGTGGCATTGGTAATAATGAAATGTTGGAGAAAAGATACAGCACTAGTGTAGTCCTGACTCTGGCAGTAGTGAATGACAGCTGATAATGAGATGTTTTGATACTGAAGGTGAAGGAAAGCAGGAGAGAGACAGCGCCTGTGCGCCTCTATGACTCACACACACATCTGAGAAACTATAACTCTCCTTTCTTCCCCTCTCCTTCACTCTCTCTGTTCTTTCTTTCTCTGCAGGAACTAGGAAGCACTACCTGGGTTTCATCAAAATGCTTATTAATAAGCATGGCAGGCCAACAACATCATTCATCATTGTTTTTATCACAGATGAAAGAGGACGGTGCTGTATCTGTGGTGAAAATCACTGTTTTCTGCACCAATAACACAGTAAAGAGTAAAAGCATCTAAATGTAATACTTGCTCATTGGTCTGTTTCAAACACTGAGGAAAAGTGAAGGGCATGCAGCTTACAAAAAGTGGAACCATTTTACACCAATTCTAGACATGTAGTAAAGTAGAACTGTTTTAAGCATAAAAGATTGTAAGTCTTAAAAAACAATACTATTTGCAATTGTGGTAATAGGAACTTAAGTTTAAATATATACATGTCTGTGTGTTTGTCTGTGTACCTATACATGGAAAGTCATGTATAGATATTTCCTGCCCTGATTCTTGGGCAGGAAATATCATTACTTAGGTGCCATTGGGCTAAGCACCAAATCCCCAACTGCTCCAAGGGCTGCCCACTGCTCCGGGTGTGTGTTCACTGTTGGTTTGTGTTAATCATTGGTGTGCGTGTTCACTGCTGTGTGTGCACTTTGGGTTAGTTGCAGAGCATGTATTCTGAGATCGGTCACCATACTTGGCTGTATGTCATGTTAAAAAATATTTAGATATACTGTACAAAAAAAGGAGATGTTTACCCAAAAATTTAACTTGCAAGCGTTTCTTTCTTCTGCAGAAAATAAAATATAATATTTCTTGTGGCCCCACAACATAAGGGCCATATTGACTTTGACTGTATGAACATTACTCCAAATGTCTTTTTTTTTTTACAAAACAAAGTCTCAAATACACGTTTTAAAGACATGAGGGTAAATGAAAATTAACACTTTTTTGGTGAAAAACTATTTAAAGGGATAGTTCAACCAAAATGAAAATTCTGTCATGGATAAATATTAGCGATTGAAAATTCAAGGCCACCATTGTCTACCAAAGTAGAAAAAACATTACATATTTTATGTTCATTAGACCACAAAAGAAGATATTTAGTAGAATTTAGGAAGGCACATTTAATCACAATGTGTCCAATTGTATGATGTCCCAGAATTCGCAGTTGCTAACATTCTTTCAAATATTATGTGTTCCACAAAACCAAGACTCGTATACAGGTTTTTAAAAAACACAAGGGTGAATAAAAAAAGTTAAAAGACTTTAAAGGGATAGTTCATCCAAAATGAAAATTCTGGAGCACCATTGAGTACCATATTAGTAAAATATATATCTTTTGTTCTGATGAATACATAGGATAAGTAGATAAAAGGATTCCTAAATTCTTGGCAAATTTGACTTGCCTTTTTTTCAAGTGATCTAACCTTCTTTTAAGTATCTTATGTATTCAACAGAACAAAAACATGTACGCATGTTCGGAGTAATTCTTCATAGAATTCTCATTGTTGGGTGGAGCATCCCTTTTAATTCTGCCTATGAGTGAACTCGGCTATGAGAGTGCTTCAAAACTCAAAGCGCAGTGAAACATTTCTCCCGACTGTAGACATGCTTTTCTATTCAAATGATTTGATGTCCAGCCTGTAAAACTAGGCTAAGATTCATCCAGAGGGCCTCCTTTAATATACCTAAATGAGAGCAAGACAAAAAATCAGGGTCAAACCTGATCTAGCACCCTCCATTCAGCAGCGGGCCTTGATAGAAGGGGCCATATTTAAAGAGCTCTGCTCGCTTGGATGAAGCAGAAAGTATAACACTACTGCTGGCAAGCTATAGGAGAGAAACAATCCATGCTATTTTTAAATTCTAATAAAACCAAATTGAGAGTAAACGGTGGGAGTTAGGAAGAAACTGAAGAGACTGAAGCCTGGAAGTAACTTCTAATCTAGAAGATGGAATCCATCCCGAAGGTGAATTTTATGCTAGTAGATGTGGACAAAGGAGGCGGTGATCTGTGTATTATGACCTGTATAGAAAAGCCTTAATAAAGTGAAAGACAGAGATAGACGAATGGATGGACAAGACTGAGTGTGGATGTGCAGTGCATAAGTCTTCTGACAGATAAAGGCCTTAGGCACTGTGTTTTAAGACAGAGGAATTAGCAGTTCATAGAGGATTTTATACAGCAAAGGCCGCTGGATGGGGGAAGAGTACAGAAATAGTGCAGAAACGCAACCTACTTAAAGAACGCTAGCTAAAGGCATGCAAACCTACACACACACACCAATCTCTTGGAAATAACAAAAATAAGCAGCAGAAGCAGACATACAGCCCCTCACTGTGATAAGAAGCTTAGGAGATATGAGCTATCATTAAGTTCAGACTTCACTCAGTGTACTTAAACTTAACACACTGTTAAAAGTTTTGGAAAACAAGAGGGGTATCATTACACAATAGTCTGTGCCTTATGTTCTTTCGCTGTCACAAAGGCAATGACGCAAGAGACTCGGCGTCTGTGACAGGCCAATGAGCCAGACAGTTTTGGGCATAATGCTCAAGCATCTCTGTATCACCTTACTGTGCGTTAAAGCAGATCAGCTCAGTTCCACTCACACTCAAAATCTATTCACACCAATCTGAAAACCAACAGCAAATAACAAACAAAATTATTTTTAAGTAAAATAAACACGTAATGTAATAAAATACAATAAAATATATAATAAAATATAATATAACATAATATAACATAACACAATATCATTTAATATATAATATAATATAATATATATTCAATTAAAGCAACCCTATTGCCAAAATGTAATTTGCCTTCTTCAATTATAAAAAAAATTACCTCACAGTAAGACATACTTTTAAATAATTTGAATAAAAGGTTGTTATGCGCAGATTCATGAAGAAGGTTGATTTGGTCCAAGGCTTTAAATCTACTCATAAAAGTTTTGGCTTTGAAATGGCTGAGCAGAAAATGAATGGGTAATAAGGGCTGGAACCACTGCTAAATTAACAATATGACAAGAGCAGGCCAATTAAAGAATAAAAATAAATAAATGAATAAATAAATAAATAAATAAAAAGCAGGTCTGGGGCTGTGTAATCTGAATGAGACCTCATCAGTAATCCTTTTGATTAGATTCTTTGTAAGGAACACATTATTAAAAATAAAGTTTCAATTTGAAGCAGAAAGGTTTTACTGCCTTTACAAGTCTTGTATCTACGAATAACTTTTTAATCTCTAGTCCATTTGAAAATCCTTATTTATAAAGATGCATTCTACCAGAAATATCTTTGATTGCTAAAATATTATTTATCTTACAAGCAAATAGAAATAAGAACCCAGGCTTGATGCACCAGGCTATACTCTCTTAGTCAGCCTTGAGTTCGTCAAATAAGCATGATACCAGTTCCTGTTACGTCCGCATCGAACTCCAAAACAGATAAAACAGCAGCATCAGCACGTTACAATTTTATAATTTGATTTATAATTTTCCTATTGTTTGGGATGCATTTACCATCAGAACGGGCGGGATATACTTGTAAAAGGCAAATATAAGAACATGAGAGACCAACCTTACTGCTTCTGTGTATCCTTTATGATCAACATTCTTGAGTAACTGACTATTAAAAAAATGTGGCGTTTCTTTTACCTTTTCTGCTCAGATGAGGTCAGTAAGCAGAAACCGAGCACTGCACAGGTAATACATCCAGCCCACCTGACCCTTCCACTTCTATCAGTATCTTGTAACTGCTTCCTTTTCAGGCAAAGCAGATGAAGAGCCCACAGTAACCCAGACACCCCTCACTTATAATATATAACCAGTCTTTCACTGAAAAATGCATAAACATGCCTGCGTCTGGGGTGTGTGTACCCTTGTCCAACTGTGTAATTGATATGTATCTACATGTAGTTAGAGGCTACACAAACAGGAGGGACATGGAAGTGTTGCTAGGATGTTTAGGTTTCACAGCAAAACCTCACAGAGTTTTTCAATCTCTTTGGGAAAAAAATCTATATTGACACATGATAATCGAAATGAAAAATATTAATACTGAGTGAAATAAACATCTTGAGCAAAATTTTTTTTTTTCCTGGGCAATTTTCATGACAAATTTGTACAAAAAAAATTTGTATAAAAAGAGAAAGCTTGTATCCAATGATTTCCAGCATGCTGATTATTCAGATGTCAATGTTTGGTTGTTTAAATACCCATGTGAAGTCTCAGAGTTTGTTTTTATAGCATTGTTTTCAATAGTCCGGTAAGTGAATTGCCACATTTCTTATCTGTCTATTTTTTCTTATGGTTATGAAGATAAAATAACTTGCATTTAGCTTCTCTATATGTTTTACCCATTTTAAAATAAATAACTACACTTATCTCTTCAATGTCAGGATGCTTTCACCAGGTCTATGGTAAAATATAAACCCATTTATTTATTTAAAAAAATGCATTGTTCATCATTGTGATTTCTATTTGCCACACAAAGTAGGAAGTTAACCTTGAAAAAAACTGAAAAACACAACAAAGGTCATCCTCCCTAGTCCATTAACCCCTTAATATGAATATGTTATCTTTATCACTTTTGTTTTACATTAATATTCAGTCGACTATCAAGAACTAAGCATCATTCGAAAGTTAAAACGCTAAACATTCATGTTAGGAACTTTTTTAGCAATTAATACCATGCACAAATATGGGGTGCTTAATTAAGAGGTCAAATGGATGTTCATTTCCTAAATATAATGAAAAACCTCAATAAATATTATTCTAATGCATATAATTAAGCACATCCCTGTTATTTCTATTAAGAACATCCTAATGCAAGCTATAGGCTTCACGCCAAATATAACATACAAAAAAACGGTTAAGATCTCTTGTATGCAATTTGCTCATATTACACAATTATGCTCAAAATGTCTTCAAACTAGCCACCAAAGATACACAATTTTTATTCTTTATTCCTACTGACTTCTCCCTACCAAATTTTACATTGACATTACAATAATATTTGTATAATAAAGTCTTAACAATAAATAAAACAACTAGCAAAGTTACATGACAAGCTCAAAACTTAATAGATATCACTGTTAATTCAAAGTAACAATGTATCAATACTGGATTTCTAGTTTAGTCATGTGATGTACAACACATACCCTATTGAGCCAAATACAACATATTTCCAAACAATCTATTTTGACAAAATATAGCCATGTTCAACATTCTAACCTCTAGCCATATATATTTCTCAGACAACCATTGCAGACAAAGACACCTGCTTTACAACAACAATACAAAGTGCTATACCTTTCCTGTCATACAAAAGGGGCCCTCGCAACTATTACAACCATCCATCTAAGAATCAGCTCACAATACCTCAAAACAGAATCAGTCCAAAACTAGTATTAACAAACATTATCCTGCAAATTAAAACAATCCTCTCCAGTGTATCCATGTAGCCGTCAGTCAGATGCATCAGGCAAAAGACATGACTCTAATTAAATCCGAAACGTCTTTCAATTAGTTAGTCAAGGCCACGTCTGGGCATGAAGGTTCTGTGTCAGGAAGCTGACTCATAAAGCACAAAAACTTTTTATTTTTTCCCTCTTTTTCTTGCCTCCTCTCCCTTCAAGGAAAGAAATGTATCTACAGAGTGGTTAGAAATCGAGAGGAAGACAAGAACCGAAAAGAAAAATTTATTGGCCATCTGACTTCGGGCCCAGGACACAACCCATGGTGCTTATTGACACCTGGCACCCCAGCGTGAGATCAATGGCGCAGAAAAATACAGAGAAGCAGGAAGAAGCTCAGCAAGTGACATAATTCGACAGTTTAGCTTTCGTATCTTGAGTACAGGTTGACTCAGTTTGCACTTAGAACTTAGGTTATACTGAGATCACTTTCGGCAGGTGCCATCGCCTCCAAAGCATTAAGTTAGACATTGAGCTTGCAGGAGAAAGGATGACATTTATAAACAGATTGTCTGAGCTGCAATTCTCCAAAAATATAGATTAGTCAGACTGCATTATTAAATAATATCTCGTGTCACCTCTGCCCCTAACGCCCCTCTTCCTGCTCACACAACAGCACCTGCTCTGAATACCACCATGACGTTCCACATCCCAGCCCGTCGCGGCCAGACTTCTGTATAGAAATCAGGTGCAATAAATTATGGAGAATCATAATTCAAATAATGGCATGCCTGCGGTTTCTGAGCATTCATGCAAACCCCAATCAAGGCCATGCTGCTGTGATGAGTCATCGCTCTATCCAGCTGTCCACGGGGCATACATCTGATTAGCAAGCCCACGCTCACCCGGTAGGCACAAATGTAAATATTGTAATAAAACCCTCAGTAATAACTTAGCTCCTGTGTCTTGGAGAGGCTTCACTTTATTTATTTTTTACCCACATTTCAGCAATATTGTTTGATGGAGACTGCATACTTAAATATCAGTTATTAAAGCAAGGTTTCAGGTGTGGGTTTCCAGAATCTATTTTTCAACTTTGATTTTTTTTAATCTCCCACGAGAAGCCACTTGCATCATTAGTGTAATTATCCTTCACATCATTGTTGGAGTTATTTAGCATCAAAGAAGTGGGTGTTTTGCTTCACCTACAGAGCGACACACTGCATGGTGACTAATACAGAGAGATATTTACACTTTTTTCCTGAACAAGAATGGAAACAAAAGCATAAAAACATGTGAGTAACATGCAAATTACATTTTAGTTGTGAATTGGAACAATACAATGTTATCCAGATAGGAGGCACAAAAAATGACCAACAGCCACATCGTCCCAGGGGGATTCGATGTGTCTGTTGCCGTAGCTACATAGAGAGCTTGAGGGCCTCAGATGAGCTCCCACTAGGAGTCTGTCCCCTCTGTGCCAGCTTAGCCACCTGGTAAGGCCCCGATACATTTGGCTAATGATGTCACGGACTCTCTTTCACGCCGCACCCCCACTACCGCAGCACAATTGTCTATTCATGAGAGTAATGAGAAGTCAGGGAGAGTGAGAGACGGACAGAGGGAGACTTTGCTCATGGCCACTGATAACCCCAGACTAAACTTGCAACCTTACGAGGCTTGGGCTTAATATCTGGCCGTCAATCAGCTCTGCCATCCCTTGCCGGAGTGTTTAATTACAGAGATCAATTATTCACCAGCCTCGTCTTTCAGTGGGCCACGCTCCTCGAAAAATACTGCCACGGGCTGAGGGAGGAGACAAACGCTTGCCAAGACAGACTGAATTATCCCAAGCACAACATCTCCACCAGGAGAATGCTCTCTGCACTTTATCTAAGGGCACAGAGCTATTTGCCATGCATGGCCAGAGTGACTGTAACATTACATGAAAATGTATTGGATCCGTCCACGACCCTGCCAACCCTAGTCGATGGCTGTGTCCTCATCACCAATTGTCGTTATGAGGTCTGCTGTTCTCTGCTACGGTTTCAATGAGAAAAAAATACATAAAGTGCAACTCAGTGTGCCTCTTTTTCTTCAGACCGGTTTAGATCATCAGGTTTATGATGTGGCCAGATCTCCATCTCAGGGTTGCAAATCGCAAAATTCCAATCTTTACTGATCTACGAGCTCAAACCTCTAGCTCCAACCTATTCTCAATCACTTACTGACCCTTGATCAGCCAAAAAGGTAACTTCCGCCAATTCTGGAATCCTTCTCAGTTCCACATAATGACAGCTCATTAATCTTTCTTGGCTGCAATCCCTCCTCCCTGGCGACAGCACCAGAGCCAGAGCAGAGGATTCCCCAGCGCCTGGCTGTGTCCATCCCCGCTGGTCCACCTGCCTGGATCAAACACTCTCCACAGGGAGGGGACAAGGCAGTAAAGACCAGAAAGGGGGCGTTAGGGATTCCAACAGGCAATAAAACAGAACAAATCACTTCCTGTCAGGGTGTGTCTTTACAGAGTGGGCGTGCAAATGTGTGTAACCAAGCGCTAAGAGCAGGGCCACTAAATAAGACAGGACATGAATAAAGCAGTGGCTGGCTTCGATTGTTCGTGGGCAGGCTCCAGGGGAAAGCCAGCGCAGAGGAATCTATCACAGGAGATTGGCTAGGTCGTGGGTGGACCTTCACTGAGTAAAAAGGCCTTGCGGTGAGATCTGACACTGGGCTCACCGGATCTTAGTGTATAAATCCAGAGGACAATAAAACATGCTTCTTCAAAAAGAAGGAAAATTCCCACTGCTGTCTGTAAACAAGAAAGTTTTTCTTTATATTTACTAAGGTCATTTAGCAGGGCTTGACTAACTTATTTGCTCACCCGCCACAGTGGCGAGAGGTTTTCCAAAGTTCCTAGCCACTCAGCATTTTCATTGGCCACAATTTTACTAGGGATGCTCCGAGCGATCAGTCAATATTAATCACATTCTATGACTCCATTGGTACTCGCTAAACTTGGACGATCTTCTGAACCAATATCAATTGCTGACCTCAAAGCATGAGGACGTACATTATAAGTTTTAGCACTGCAACCCCATTGTTAAGGCTATTAAAATGTTCACTGTATAAAAAATTCTTTTTTATAATCATTTAATACTCTGTTAAAACAAAAGTTACATTACATTCATTACATGTTAACTGTAAAAATTTACAGTTTTAGCGGTGATCAGAGAGCTTAAATATCAGTTACATAAACTTGAAGCATCAGAATCTGCATTTGTATCTGCCAATCACCATGGACAAAAAGAAACAAAAAACTGTTAGCAAACTCAACTTTTCTGTAATATAAGTTGACTTTGGTATTCTAAAATGATTTTAAACCATTTTATTTCATTTAGACTTTTCAAATTCAGATTAAGACCACATATATTATATTCTGTAGTTTAATCAAATTTAATATTTAATCGGACATCTACACAAGACGTAATGGGTCAACTGAAAAATTTCTGTTCAACTGCTGCATCCTTCGTAGGTCTCATGGTTGCCATTCTCAAATAAAACCGTAAATAATACCTTGATGACAACATATGTGACCTCCGGGATGTAACCTTCGAATTGAGTAGACTTCAAGAATACAAGCGACTGAACCACCACAGCTAAAGTTGACTCTTTCACATTGCAATGACCAAAAACCAACTGGGGAGTCCTCATGGGAGTTGTAGTTAAATAAATACATTAAAAAAAAAAATATTCAACATGCTAAAATGGCTATTGGGATTGCCTGCCTTACCCAACACAGCTGAAATCTACCCACATTTGGCGTGTTGGTAGGAGTTAATGTCAAGCCGGGTCATTAGGTTTCTTGGAGTTGATAAAGATGTTATAGTTCACCCAAAACTGAAAACTGTTTCCTCGCCCTCTTGTTGTTATTAACTGTTTGGTTCCTTCCATGGTCCCAAATTTATAGTTTAAAGAACAGCAGTGGCAAACATTTACTTCTACTGAAATAATGACATAAATGATTGCTATTTTTTAAGCATAAGTGCAATATCTAAATGTTTGCACATTTGTCTTAAACAATGGTTTAATAAAAAAAGGCAGAGAAAAACATGAAGAAACACATGTATACCGGCCTTTCGGCCTTTCCAATCGGCTCTAACATCTGAGAGACAGCAAGAGCATTATTACTGGAGGGTCACATCTGGTTCTGAGATTGGCCTGAAATGGCAAGGAATGAAAACGCTGAACCTGTGAACTTCCTCATATCAATCTGTTACACTCAGTTAAGCTCTATGTGCGCTTGAAGATTGGGACAGAAAAGAGAAGGCAGAAAATGAAATGACAAAAAAATGAAATCAGTCATGCTTCATTTTACGCAAACTACCCTCTTGCCCAACACTGACACAGAGGAAAAATGTATTCCAATTGAATAAAACGTTTAAACCAATTTTCAGCTAATTTCCAAACATAAGGAAGCAAGGTAAGCATCACTACCTGTTCAAATGGGTCATGCACAGTGCAGTCTAACACACACAACAGATGGGATGTAGGTCTTATGTGGACAAGTCTATTGCCCTCAGACATGCAGAAATTCCCACTCCCTCATCTCTTACTCAGCGGCTACTGTCATTCTCAAATGGCTTTCACATTACACCCCTGTAATCAAACTGTAGGAATCAAACTGCTCATTATTCAATTAGCCGAATGCTACAATCGCATCCTGTTGGCTAAGATAATTAGTGTAAAATGGTTACCCGGCTGGAAAAGTGGATCTGCAATTTAATGCGAATAGAATATCCAATTGTACAAATGCATTTTTTCAAGGCTAATTTGTTGGCTAATGAGTCTTCTCTAGTTTTGGTATTATATGGGTTAGTGGTAGGTGAAAAGGCCAGAAAGAAACTGAATGGGGTGAATTGACAAAGATTTTCACTGTCTGTGCCAAAATATCAGAGAAAGACCCATAACACTTTAATTTAATCATTGTGCTCATCATTCTTAATTTATAATACAAGCAGTTAACACTTATACGTGTTCAATGTGTTTCAAATGTTAATAATCAATAATAGTTGTATATAATAGTACAATAGTAATAATCAAGCTGAGGTAACATGAACAGAAAAAATATTTACAGAAAATTGAGTAATCGCTCTATAAGCATAAACTAACACAGTGACAAAACTCACTCATTTAATTTTATTCCATTTCATCCATGAAATCCCCAAAACTAATTTGTTTGTCACAAAAGTATAGTTTTAGCATTGCTCTGAGTGGTAATCTAAATCTGGTTTACCTTGACTGTTTAAACAGTTCCCATGGCAATGGGAAACTTAACGTGGGCCTCCACACATGTCGGCAACACCTGTAAGCAAAATGTAAAATGAAGCAAAGCAAGTGTTCCTGAAAATGTTCCCTTTTTAGAAATATGGTTGAAATACAGCACAGAGTTTAAAAAAATGTAGGGATCCCCTTAACTGCATGTGTACTGTAGAAAAGCTGTCAAAAGCATCAAGGATCAACTGTGTATCTTCACAAAGCATTAAAGGGCAATCCCACTTACGAGCCAATTGATGCACTATCAGTGAAACCCCTACTTTACAGCTTCTGTGCCGGGGTGGGGGGTGATGCGTGAAAGCCCTTCACCTGTACCGCTATCAATTCCTGGATAACTGCGTAGGAGGTGGCGGCCAGCTGAAAGCCTACATTTACCCACTTTGGTGTAATTGCAGCATTTACTCTTTGATTGCCTAAGAGCTCCATTCAAACTCACTCCCGCCTGGTTTGACGAGAGCTTCTGCAGTGGGGCTGATTGCTTTACAATGGCAGATCAAAATATTAGAGTGATCCCTCTGAGCAGTCACAGTAAGCGCTTGACTAACAGTTATTATTATGCTGTCTGTCAACGTAATAATAAAAGAGGCTAAATTGTTCGACGGGAAAAAAAGAGCTGGTTCATGCATCTGTAATAATTATCAATCTGCTGGATGTTTTTGGGATTTGGATACAAAATGCCTCAAGTTATAAAACACATCTTCCGTGACTATATGTAATCATATAATGATATTTCTGAAATCAAGTCCACATGCATTTCTGCACCCGTCAGTATACTATTATGGGCAGGCTCTTCATTGACAAGGGTAGGTTGTTTTAGCGGATACATGAAAGCCTATGTTAAACTAGATAAATACTATACAAATGACCCCCTAAAATGACTGCAAGCATCCAAGCTTTTTGCCAAAAAAACTAAGGAGCATACATCTGTGCAATACACTCCCTATTGAAGCAAGGGCAGCTTTATTATTTCATTTTTGAAATATTGTTTTAAACACAGGCCTTTGGCATGCTCTCTCCGCACCAGTTGGCCCATGGGCGGACAGTGAAGTTAAGAGGTGCAAACCTTAGTCAGGAATGGCGGTACAGTCTGCCAACAAGCCAACAGTGGTGCCATCGATGACTCAGTCACTGACCCGAGGCCCCCACCTGCATTAGCAAGACTTTGAGCCGAAGGACCCAACGATGCCTATCTCAAGCTGCCCACTAGAGCAGAAGGCCCTTTGACTCACGCCCATCTGGCCTGCTAGCACTTTCAAGTACGCCAAGGTCTGTGAGTATACTGCTAACTTCCCTACCCTTCTCAAGAGGAGACAGTTAACAAATCGGGAGTCCTGAAAGTTTGGGTGACGAGCTAATTTTTTTCTCCTCAAGACAGCATGTGGTTAACAGAGGCAATGACAAGACAACATTCCGCCTCCATGTTTTCCCACTTACATACACAAAAACACAAACACAGACACAGAAGTTAAGCAAACTGCGCAGGAATAATAAAAGATACATGTTATGGTGTGCATTATTATTTCCAGTGAAACATGTCACACATGATTTATTTCTCTCATTCATTAAAATATTCTAAATGCAATAATTCATACAAGTTAACATATTTAAACAGATATAGTTCATGCTTTGAAAAAACGTAACGAGGAATGTTGTTTGGAATCAATTAAATTTGTTAAAATTGTAATGTGATGTATTTCACAATAAAAAAAAAGATAAGGTATATAATTGAACTTGAATAGGGATCATCCCGAACCAGAATTCTGCTTGAATGGAAATTTGCTGTTTGATACAAGTAAAAATTATGCAATATAAAAAAAGGAATAAGATTAATTAAATCGTGTTTTTAATATGCAACAATTTACTACTCAATGAAATAGATACATTTAGGCAAAAAGAGCAAACTACAAATACAACTGCAATACAACTATTTAAATATCAACTTCTCGGTGACTTATGGTAAATCAATGTCAGTGTCAATGTCAATTCACGCAATGCAGTGGAAGCAGACATTCAATGATCACTGTAATATTTAAAATTACTAAATGATAAAGTACTTACATGCCCTGGCTGGATGTCCAAACATTGTTGCACCTCTTTGAGCATGACCGGTGTGTGAAGGCCTCTCTCAGTCACATTTCTGAGTTCAGAATCAAGGCTTGGAGGCACTGAGCCAGTATACATTCTCCATGATTGCCACAACTTCCTCCAACCCTTTCTGAGCATCCTGGTGTCGGGATGAAGATGACCCAAAGTCAGACAGCAGGATGCCAACGTGAAAGCACTGCAAAACAGGCATTAAACACTGAACATACATGTTTGTAAAGAATATTTTAAACAATCTGAAAACACAAAGATGCAAATATTCAGATTGCTGCCCTTTACAAAGACCATTTAAGATATTTAACATAACAAATCATTTTAAAACCAGAATAAAAAAACTAATTCAAATTATTGCCTTTATTAAATAGTTTTGGCAAGGTTTCACTATAAGTAGCAAAGTGTTTTCAAATGCAAGTCAGAAGTGAACATGTGCAACACATGTGTCTGAAAGAGAAATGTTTAAACAAACGTGGTCAAACAAAATTCATATTATGTGCATTTATGACGCTCGTGTGTACCACGTGATGTATTTAAAGGCATGGGGTCCGTACTGCACATACCGGTTCAATGAAGATGCTCAATGTGAAGATGCCAGTTCGAAAGCACAATAACTTATAAACTGCAGAACGATTAAACTCAATGTTTGAGTTAAAAGGAATGTGATATTCTCGTACAAACACGTATATGTGTCACCATTGAAATCGTGCGGCGGATTTATTTCAAAGCAGCTGACAGCAGTTCACGTGCGCAGCTGTGAGGGCGACCGGAAGTAAAACCAACTGACGATATTGAGTTCCTGCTGTCATAAACAATCTCCAGTGACTATATATTTAAAATTAAACCAACCGGAAACTGAGATAAACATCTGTAACATATTTTACATATTTAAAATGTAAAAGATTTTCAGTGATATTATGTTATAACATTCCGGTCGGTCATTTGTAACTACGCTTGTAAAATACGTGTAGTGACATCATAAATCATAAATAAATAAAAATGTAAAGGATTAAATTAATTGAACACAAGCGCGAGCTTCATGCTTTCCACCGTGAATAAAACTTCAACGGTTTCGGGCTCACGTCATACGTCACCCGACGTACACGCGCTCTCGTCCAATCAGCGACGGGGACGCAACAGCGGCTTGTGTTTGAATTCTTCGCGCTTTGGGTTTTGCTTTTGCTTTGGTTTCGGAATATAGTTTTTTACACCATTGCGTTTTTTAAATCATTCATCGTGGATATATTATCAAATGTTTTGTGAGTGATGCATATTTTATTGCGTTGACATAATATTTTGTGACTGAAGTGAAAGAGATGGGCAGTTGCTCTTAGCTTAGCGCTGGCACATGCTAGCAACACAAACTTTGATAGAAGTAACACATATATCAGCTAAACCTTACAGCTTATTGCTTCTAATGTAATGTTGAATATACATTGTGTCAAAATATAATTCATATAAATTACCATTTGTTTATTATTATCATTCTTTGAAAGTAACACAATGGGAAGGCGTGCTTACTGTTGTATGAGACAAAGCTAATGTGTTAAATAAACAAATACATTATTAGTTTTATATGGTCTGTAAGCAATCATGTGACCTTCTGAATTCACAACACAGATATTGTGTAAACAATGTGCAAAGGTACACATGAATTGTATCTCAGCACTTAAATCTATGCAATACTCCTTCACTTCTATTAGTCTGAGATCATTGTTGAATGACATCACTGTTGTTGTTTTTCTTTCCAGGTAAACAAACAAGGTTGCAGAAGTAAAACATCACCATGTCAGACGGGGAGGTGTGCAACCATGTGAGAGTGGTGGTCCGGGTCCGTCCTTTGAATGACAAGGAAAAGAATGGGAATTGCAGAAATGTGGTCCATGTTGTTGACAACCACATGCTCATATTTGATCCCAAAGAGGAGCAAGTGACATTTTTCAGGGGGCAGAGGGCAGGAAACAGGGATGTGCGGAAGAGAGCCAATAAAGACCTAAAGTTTGTGTTTGACAGCGTCTTTAGAGAAGACTCCACACAGATGGAGGTGTTTGAGAACACAACTAAATCAATAGTGGATGGGGTCCTAAATGGCTACAACTGCACTGGTGAGGATGTCCTTTTCTCCTAATTGACTCTGTCTGCTGCCTTTAAACCATCAACAACCCATATGTAATATTTTAAGTGTAAACTCGGTGTGTTAACTGAGTTACCCAGTTTCATAATTTATGTGATGAGCATGAAAGTGTATGGCATTTGCTGTCATTATTGGACTTAGACTAGTGTAAATACTGCTATTTATAGACTTTCCTTTTGTGAGATATTTGAGGAGCTTTGAGACGTGCCTTGTTTAAGATGCTTTACTTCAAGTAGCTCTTTTTTATGTTTGCAACTTTTTCACTCAGCCTTTGAGTAGAAACTCCAAACTAAAAGCATGTAAAGGAATCCAATTTAGATTCTTTGTAACTATTATAGACAGTTAGACAAGTCTGAGATTACTGTTTTCATGGCAGGAGGAAAACTGCTTCAACTTAGCCTTTAAATTCCTCTTGTGTTTGGTCAGTGTTTGCCTATGGAGCTACAGGAGCGGGGAAAACACACACAATGTTGGGCAATAATGATTCCCCAGGAGTTATGTTTCTTACCATGAAGGAACTGTTTGGACGTATGGAACTGATCAAGGAAGACAAGATCTTTGATATAGCCTTTTCGTACCTCGAGGTGAGATTTTAAACTTAAACTTGCTTTGAAACAGCATTGTACTTTTGTTAGTTTACAATTTAGTTTGATAGTAAGAGGACTATAGTGATGTTAAAGTAGTTCTAGGCTTCTTGGTTGATTTACAGTTAAAGACAGTGTATATTTCAGTCTGTTCCTAACAAATATGATTTAGCTATGATCAAGTTTGGTGTAGAGCCTAGATTAGCTCTGCGTTATTACAGATAAAGCAGTATAAATCAGGTCTTGTTTTCTGAGCAGCTGGGTTTCTCCATTCTCTACCGAACAGGTTTATAATGAGCAGATTCGGGATTTGTTAACTAACTCAGGGCCATTAGCAGTAAGAGAGGATGGTTCCAATGGAGTTGTGGTTCAAGGACTAACCCTGCACCAGGTAAAATGCCTTTATCCATGTTATTTTAGCGTGCATGTTTGAATATGTATTCAATGTGTATGATGCATGCAAGTGTTGTCTCATTACCTTACAGCCAAAATCTGCAGAGCACATCCTTGAAGCTCTTGATTATGGCAACAAGAATAGGACGCAGCACCCCACTGACATGAACGCCACATCTTCACGCTCCCATGCCGTATTCCAGGTAAAAGACCTCTAACCGTTATGCTGCTTTGCTCTGTGAATATCACATACGGTTCTGTGTAACTGTTTTGATGCAGTAAGGCCAGAGTGTGGGCCTGTGTGATTCATTCACCCTTTTTCAAAAACTTATTTATGCTATAAAGCATGCTCCGGTCATCATTGATGCAGTTGAATGTTTGGATCTTATTTTTAATCATTTTGACAAGACTGCTGTCGTATTCAATATTGCCATACTCTAAACAAAGCACATCTCATCTCAGTCTTCTTTCAGTTGTCAGCCGCACTAAATTTCCTAGTAATTGTCAAGCATTCGGTCTGATTCAAAGAATTGTTCCATCTTTTTCCAGATCTACTTGAGGCAGCAAGATAAAACGGCCAGTCTTAATCCAAACGTTCGTGTGGCTAAAATGAGCTTAATTGACCTGGCTGGCTCGGAAAGGGCCAGTGCTACCAATGCCAAGGGGGCCCGTCTCCGAGAGGGGGCCAACATCAACCGCTCTCTTCTTGCCCTTGGGAATGTCATCAACACACTGGCCAACCCCAAAGTAGGTCTATGTATCCTGTTGAAAGAAGTTCTGTGTATTTGCATAGTTAAGTTGACAACATTAAGTGTATTGGATGCTACAGATCGGTGCTACAATTTGGGCCATTGCATGCATTTATTACATTTACTTCTCATGGAGTTATGTATTTATCTAAATGTTTACACTTTTTGTATGTAATGACATGCTTATCAGTTAGTAAGATGTTTTGCCTTGTTTATTTTGTCTTACCTTTGACTTTGGAAAATTAGTTTTAAATGTATAAATTAAAAATTGATAACAAATTTCCAACATGTTCAACTAGATAAAATATGAAATGAATACATAGATTTAAATGAAGAATACATAAATTTTTAAAGAAATCCAAAACTGAGTGCTGAACAATAACTTTGACTGAATAACAAGATTATTTTGTGTTCATAATTGACAATCTATTACTATTGAAATCTATTACTATCAATTGCCCAGCTCTCTTCTATAGAGATTTGCTTTTGAAAAGATCTTAAGCTGGCATAAGTTTCAGAATGGATTATTTTGCCAAATTTGTTTTGCAGAAAAAAGTAAATGTAATTGAAGTAAGAAACAGTGAATGCAAAGAATATGGGAATACCTTATGTGCTGTTCTAAATAGCATCCCTTTTCATTTTGATTTTACAGAATGCCCATAGTGTGTTTGTTTTTTTTTGTCAGGCAAAGCATATGGGTTGTGTAAGCTTTTTATTAGGCCAAGAATATGTTATAGATTTTTTCACCGTTCACTGTATATTTCTTATTGTTGCAGTTTATTTCAATGTTTGATCAGCACTGTATTGTGTATACATGTGTTACGTCGTCTTACACCCATTTAGATTAGGCTTGGTCTTATAAAGCACATGGTGGATACTTGGGTCATTGAGAACAGACAGTCTTCTATATAGCAGCATTGTAATACAAAGAGTTAACAGACTTCATCTCTCAATTTGATATGGCCTTTTAATACTTTTAGCTTTTTCTCTCTATCAGAACCAGCCATTAATTGATTCTGTGCCTGCCGAAAGCTTAGTGTACTATATTAAAGTCCTTTCTTCAAACTTTCTCCTCCAGTAATTGCAGCTCAAATTCAATAAAGATGAGCAGATCAGTGTGGGCCTGCTAAGAACACATCATGGCATCTTGTTCTGATGTAAACGAATTTGTTGCATCACTTTTACTTACCTTCAGTCTTGCATTTCTTGGTCTCTATCCAGTAAGGGTCAGCTTGATTCAAATTGTGGTGTGGCACATTTACTGCCATTGGTTCTGATGGTATTAACCTTCCTCTCTGCTTTTTGCTTTTGTTACAAACCTAAAGGCTCTGCTGGCTCTTTGGTTCAGCGGTTAAGTGACTGACACTATCAGCTACAATACTTACAGCTCTTTTAGCTTTTAGCTTCTTTTATCTCTCTCAGGTTCGCTTTTTGTGTGTGTCTTGGGCTTTTACTCACTTGTCAGTGCAGACTCCAGTATGCCTCCATCAGAGAAACAGTGTGGAATTGTATCTAGATTTTCCGTCTCAGAAGGTTTAAGGGTAATTTACCACCCAATCCCATTAGCCCGTGACGGATATAGAACGTAGCCTTGGAAAACGCCTGTTAAATCTTCCCTTTGCAGTGTTTGTTTTGTGCTATAAACCGTTCCTTAATTATTGCTTGGTGTTTGATGCGTATTTGCTGCTGTGTGCATTTCAAATCCTGACACTTAGCTTTTACATCTCATTAGGTTTCGGTAAATGAGAGTGTTTTTCATGCTTTTTTCCTACCTGATTCCTTCAAATGACTACTAACTGCATGGGTATAAATTATTTGAATGGAAGGACAGGTCAAATTACACCTACAAAATTATGTACCAAAGAATGGCCAATGTTCAAATCCTGACACCTAGCTCAGTGGTCAGAGTATGGTGCTGGCCATGCCAGAGTCATGGATTTGATCCCAGGGATTGCACATCCTCACAATAAATTGTAAAGTGTAATGCATTCCCTTTGGATCAAAGTTTATGCCAATTTCATAAATGTAATAAATTGTGCATTCCCAAGCAAGGCAACATTTTTGACTTAAACATTAATTTGCTTACCTTGTATAACCAAATAAACACATTTTGTGAAAAAAAAGTAAATAAATTAACACGTTTAGCTACTTTAAATTTACAAAATAAAGATTAAATCCGAAGCCTTGGGCTCTTTCAACAATTCTTAATATTATTGCTTTCCAATTTATAACAACAGTGGGGAAGTTTCCTTGTTTAAGCTAAAGTCTGGATAAATTCAGATTGTTGGTTTTATTTTGGTTTGTTGCACTGAACAGAAAACTGGAGAGCAAGAAGCTTTTGGCAATGTCTATAAATTTGACCTCTATTTGTTTATGTATGTTCTTGTTGTGTCTTGTGGTTTCGTAGTTGTCGTTTGATGCTATAGTGTTTTGGCTGATGTGCCTGTGTAAGGTGAGGAGGTTCGGCCCTGTCTTTGGGCCCCAACACAGTGACGCTTCATAGGTATTGTTTTCATGCCATCAGCATAAATTAACCTGTCACACAGACGGCTCTCCTTACCCACATTCTCTTGGGAGGGCCCAAAACAGGCCACTCAAACCAACACGCGCAAACACACACACACTGCTAACGCAGTTGTGCCAACAGAGGGAACATGCCGCCTTCAGAAAAGTGATTGCAAGCGAAAACTTGCTAGCGATTGATAACGAGTGCTGTTCGTGTTGTTACGTAAGCTGATATTTTACCACTGAAGTCAGTTTTTACTCCTGCTTTTTATATCGCAGAAGTAATTTCTAACAAAAAATTAAAAACTGGGACACACTCTTCGTTTCCCCCCTTTACATGCGAATTGTCTACGTTCTCACCAGGCCACCGCTTGGTTCTGTAATGAAAACATTACCATACACACAGTCCAGATGTAGGCTATAGTTTAAGATGTCAGCTTGACATTCCCAGATACACAGTTTGTGTTAGTGTTGTCAAATGATGTTAACATTTTCAGATCACCTAAGTGGAAACTTGACTTTGATGTGATGTGGATGCACAACAGTCATCAGATGCTGAGATTCATTAAATGGTTGATTTGTGAATGGTTTTATTTGAAGGTCAGACGGTCAGCAAGATGAAAGAGAGGGTGCAAACTGGCTGTTTGAACATGTGTTACAGCACCAAGCTCTTGAAGTTGTACATAATTGAGACAAATATGAAATTGTTGTCAGGAGCGTCAGCGAGTTTTGTGGAGTTAAAACTGTTTGAAGAATAGTACTGAGAAAAAGTGCTTATGTAATTGTTTTGTGCTATATAAAGGATTGGTGATACACTTGCAAACAGCATGTTTATAAAAGGATATCTGGTTTTTTTTTTTTTAGAAATTGTGCTGAAAAGTGTTGTCATCGTTGCTCAGAAGTGAAATTTTAAGCCTAACCCAATTTTAACAATCTGCATCTATTCATTCCATGTTACCCTAGTGTCGGAGATGTCCTTTCATGATATTTTTAGATTCAGTCTTTTTATTTCATTGCGTTTTTTTCTTTTTCTTTGTGTTCACAGTGTAAGAAGACACACATTCCTTACAGAGATAGCAAGCTGACACGGCTCCTCAAAGACTCTCTGGGTGGAAACTGCCGAACTGTGATGATCGCTAACGTCAGCCCGTCCTCTCTCTCCTACGAAGACACGCACAACACTCTCAAATATGCCAACCGCGCCAAGGAGATCAAATCCACTGTAAGTTCCATAAAAAGTTTCAGCAGTCCCCTCGACCAACAGCATGCCTTAAATCACCAAAGATTGTTCAAGTTGATCTTGACAGAATCCAAATGCAATTGTAACCGCAGCGGATGCGTCTTGTTTGTGTGTTCTCTTGATCTCCCTGTGTTTCAGCTGAAGAGTAATGTCATGAGCTTGGACAGTCACATCGGCCAATATGCCATCATCTGCGAGAAACAGAAAGCAGAGGTAACAAAAATAAAACCTACATTTGGCAGCTTAAATCTCATCTTTGGTTATATCTGTGTTTGAAGGCTGAAAATGCTGCACTTCAAAGGAAGTATACATAAGTAGTAAGAAAACAAAGGGCAGTAATCTGATTGGATTTTACAGGAACAGTTCAACCCAACATGAATATTGTTTGCATCAGTTTCAGCTTGTTACAAACATGTATACATTTCCTTGTTGTGCTGAACATAAAAGTTGTTTGAAGGAAAGTTTTCTAGTTATTTTGGTCACCGTTGACTTTTGTTGGACATTAAAAAACTACTGAAGACATCAGTGGTGAACCACAAAGGCTTAGTTACAAAAGTTACCTGAGAATTTCTTCATTTGTGTTTAGCAAAGAAATGTATACAGATTTGCTTAAACTTGATGGTGTGCAAATAACGTTCTTTTTAGGTGTGCTGTAAATATTTATATATTACATCATAACATGGATATAAGATTCCTGTGGATGCAGTTTAACTGCTGTTTTGTCCATTTTAGACTTATTGGACACCATGTGGAACTATTAAGTTAGTAAATTTGTTCTGTTTGATAGGTAAGATGGGTCTAACCTGCATTAGACCAGTTTATGTAATGAGACAAAGGCTAAGTGTGTGTGTTTGTGTTTGTAGATCATCATGTTGAAACAGAAACTTAAAGAGTATGAAGAGCGGAAGGTGGAGGTTCCTGCCCTTAATCCAATCCCCGTCAAGAGAAGAGCCGAATTTGAAAAGTAAGCACAGTGTGCACATGTACAAACAAGAACAGTTGCTCTCGTTCTTTAAGTGTACCATTATGCAACACAAAAAACTGTTTGTGGGCATCGTTCTGGGAATTAAGGCCTGTGTTTGCATCTGTTTACATTCTGTTTATTGTATGCCACGTGTGATGTGTGCGGCTTTTTATCGCTGTCCTTTGAAAGTTTGAATACGTCTCAATTATTCATAAGTAAGAGTACACAGGACAAAGCCAGACACCATTGCATGTGGAGGTCTCCTTACCTCTGCATTTTTTATTGAGCCCAGTGGAGAGTTAGAGCCTTGTGCTTTGAGTCCTCTATTGTTTTTTTAATTTTCAGGGTTCTTTTATCTTTTTTTTTGTTGCACTTTTTAGCTAGCAATTGTTTTGCATTCTTTACAACGCAGCCTCCACCCTCGGCCCAAACGTGTCGTTCACGCAGGGTTATTGTCTGTGATTCTCGTCAGCAAAAGCTGCAGCAATGTCTGTAGATGGGAGGGAGAAAGCGAAAGACAGGCACAGCGAGGCGAGAAAGAGGGAAAACGCAAGGGAGGGAGGGATGGAGCAGGGTAAGAGGAGGGGGGGAAAAGCTGAATGAGTCTCACTCCTACGTATTTCATTCACCGGCATCAGAATTCACAACTTGCTGAGAGGGAGAGAGATGCTCAGTGGTGAGGAGGGGCTGCGCGCTCCCGTCTACATTAAAAATGCAGGAGTCTGGCAATGTCGGCCGATGCACCAACATTATGGCTCTTTTTCTTTTTTAAGGAAAAAACTGACATTGCCCACACACTGGTGATATCTTGGCATTCTTTGAGTTAGTGTATGCAGTTATATAGAATGCAGTAAAACTCTCACTGGAACACATGTTTGTTTGAATAGAAGTGCAGTGCCCCTCAGCACTTAATGATATAATATAGAATAGAAAAGGTGGCATAAAGTTTGGTTTGGCCATGTTCCTAGACAGTTTACAAAAACAATGCTTTGTGAAGGGTACATGTTTTCCTACAGGTGATCTTTTCAGGTTCATTGTTGTAAATCAGCAAATCACTCAATGTGGTGTGTGTTCAACTTTTTGTGATTCATGAATAGATCTAAATGGAAACTAATATTTTGTATATTGAGGGTTCTAAGTATAATGGTTTGCAGCTAGGGCTGTGCAACATATCGGTTGCAAGTGTTGCAATATGCATATCACGATGGTTTGCAATAATTGATCTAATCAATTCTTCAAATAGTTTTGTATTGCCTTTCTGACCTATTTTCCCCCTCTCTATCCCTTAATGTACGACCACACTAATGACTGTGATATGTTGGAACTTAGAATGAATCAAAGGTGCGCAGTAGACTCAAATGTTGGACATCTCTGTTACAATTTGTGTTTGAATGCAGAAATGTAATAGGAACAAAAAATCAATAACTGTGTGTTTTTGCAGAATGTCCGAGTCCCTCTCTAGTGTCTTTGGAGCACGTCGGCTGGTTCGGAAAGAGCACCTGGACATTGAAAAGCAACTGAATGAAAGCAAGCTGACTATGAGACACAGGGAGCTGTGGCACCAGCAGAGTGTGATCTTTTTCCCTGACAACAGGGCTGATAGGGTAACAGAATCAATTCACACATACACACAATCACCTAAAAATGTACCGTTAAAAATGTGTTGTTTTCTTTATGACAGATTTAGTAAAACTTTGATGCAATCAATATTCTACAGCAAAGAGATTTGTTATAAAATATTATGAAACTGAAGCTGTTTGTAATAAATTTAAAAAAATTTTAAGGAAACTTTAAAAGCTGAATATTGCTCTTGGATATTTATACTATAGTCTGTTTTAATGTCTGGTTTGGCAACACCTATTATCAAATTATTCTTATGCTGATAAATTATTCATTCATATTAATCATTTTAATTCATTGATTAAAAAGTTTGCACACCCTTTGGGTGTGTACCACTCTTTCTTAAAGCAATTTCAGTCATGCTGTGTTTTCCTGCATTTCAGGCCACTTGTAAGTTCGAGCGTAAGCTGGCCTCCCTGAAGTCTCACCAGGAGCACCTGCAAAAACGTTTGCTGGAGAGTGAAAAGCGCTTTCAAGAGAATGAGGGATGGCTTCACCGCATCGAGAACGAAATGAAGCTGCTCGGACATGAAGGACAGTCTCCAGAGGTTAGAGCAGGGTCAAAAGTTTAGTTCTATTCTGCTGTCAAATGTTTCCTTCCAATATTTCATGTAAACCAGATAGTATGAATGATTCTTAAATCTAATAAGTACAAACTGATGAGGTCGTGAAAGAGTAAGAAGTATTTATTAATCAAAAAGTGAGAGTACCCTTGGATATGTGTAGGGTGTTTTATTTTTTTTTGCCCTTCACCTGCACGTGACAGTGCCACTAGAGTCTCCCCCGTAACATCTGTTACACATATGATGAATGCAAAATACATGCAGTATTAGGAAGTCAACCGCATTATCATTTGGTTCGATGCCAAACAGTTTTAACGTGGCCATGCAGTGAAGCCCTCCACACCGAAAATTACAGAATAGTTCAGAATGACAAATTTAAGGAGAAAAACAAAAACTGTGTAAGGTCAGAATGTGAGTCACTTTTACTCTTCTACTTATGCTCCAGATATAAAAAACACTGGCTTGTTATCAATTTCTTAACTTCATTAGAAATGTTTTCATGTTTTCTAGCCAGGCAGTGAAGCACTAGGGTGCCACTCTGTAGTGTTGTGATGTCTGAAGCAGGCTGACTCCTCTGAGGGCCTGGATAGCAGAGCTCTTCTGAAGCACTTGTTTGAGCCGATCTGTAAAGATGGTCAGCTCTGCTTAAAGAGGAATATCATTATCTTTGTATTCGTATAGCTGGAGTAAACTGTGCATCTATGCTTAATTCACCTGAGCATTTGTTTTTAACTTCACGGTAACGTTCCTCTGGAGAATTTTGCAAGCACGCACACAGTTCATTGGTATCACTGTTGGTGGTGATTCATTCATTAAGAGGTTATAAAATCCATATCAACAGTTCCCATTGTTGTTTTTAAGAGAAAAAATTTGATGACATGTATATAATAGATTTTTTTCATCCTAAATTGTGACCCTACTAAACATCATCTCTCTTACTCACACCTTGTTTTACTTCATCTCTCCATTTGCCCATCACATAATGTCTTAATAAAAGGAAAATCAATTCTTTTCTTTGTCACTCCCTACATCCGCTTGCCTAAATCCACACCTCTTTTCTCACTCTCATTTTTCCTCAAGTGTTTTTTCTTTTCCTGGAAGTAGAACGGAGTAGTGACGCACCCGCCCGTCAAATGTTCTGTGCTCTGCTGTTTTGCGTTTTCTTGCGTCAGAGGGGGTAGAATGCTCCTCAGAAGGTGCATTTTTAGTGAGACAAAAAGAAAACAAGGAGCTAGACTAAAAACAACATCTGAGCTGTTATATAATTTTTGTAGTGTCTCGCTTCTGTTTCTTTGCGTCATTTGTAATCTCACGTCCTCTTCTTCACCTGCAAATCCTTGCCAGTCTTACTCCCAGGCTTGAGGTTCTATTAAAATATGTCATTAGTAGATAAATCAGAATAAGCAGCCCTACCTGTGTGCTGACAGATGCTACTATTAATATGATTGTGGGGATGGACCCTTAAGTCTCTGTTGTGCACTGCTGGAAAAACTATTTCTGCTCAGTTATTGGGACGGTACTCGTCCCAATAGGCCTGTTTGAGTCAATAACACAGCCGACAACAAATTCTTTCTGAATTTATTTTCTACAGAGAGATCACAAATTACACTGTATAAAAAAGAAATAAAATAGTTTAAACCAGTGGTAGTACAAATCTGTATAATAGGATGTAATGTACAAAGAAACAGTCGCCCTTCATAGAATTTCAATGTTTTGCAATTTAATATGCTCTGAATAACAAATTTTACTATGTTGACATCAAAATATACTCTTGGACACACAGAAATCACAAATTTGGACAATTGCTTTAGGAATTCTATAACAATTGACAAAAAAAATATTCATTAAACCTGTGCAGGCGCACCCACATGGAATGTGTTGTGGTTACAAGAGCTCTAAGTAATAGACACACACAGTAATTTTTATAAAGACAAGAATATATCAAAATAAATACATAGACCTGAAAAGATAAAGTAAACAAATAATACATAAAAGTGTACAGAAAGCCATAGAAGTTGTACTTTAGCTGTGCATTTTTATAACCATACAATAGTAAATCAATATGTGATCCTGCCTGTGAAAACCAGGCTAAAGTTGGAAAATCAAATGATGAGAAAAGGATCATTAAGTTAGATTTTACCTTATTACTTTACTATGATTTCAATCTTTGACCTTTTCTTAACCTGACAATAATAAAGACATAAATTTTATATTCTCATAAAATTTGTAAAGACTTTTATATGTGTAAATGGGTAAAAAACACATAATGACTTTAGTTTGGTTTCCATAGACAGGGTCACATATGCATTTACCTAAACCTGTGTGTTTAACTTTAACATATCACATGCTATCAAGGTCATGTTGAAAATCTCACAGGTTGATGCTTTTGACTGCGTTCCATTTATAAGAGGGGCCGAAGTAAGAGCAAATGCATTTGTTGCGTTTGACTTTATCATGTTAAGATGTCTTTCTGCTTGCAGGAGCTGAAGCAAGAACTACAGTGCCATCACCTGCAGGTGCAGATCAGCGACCTTCAGCAACACATTGAACACACAAACCACCTCATCAGGGTGCAAGACCAGGAGAACACTCACACATACAAGTATGAGTCAACACCTTGTATAGGGTTCATGATGTTAGGCTTAGTCAACCAAAATTTATGCGATTGCGGGAAGCCACATGCTTTTTTTTTACATGCTGTGGAGCATTTTTTTTGTAGACAGTTCTTTGTATTATTCAGATTAATTTGAAATTTGCAATGTAAATACCTCCATCAGTATCATTCAACTAGATCACTTTTGTTCTTCCACCTGCCCTGTAAGGCTGGTAAACGCCCTGCTGTCCACCTGCCGCCGACAGCACCTGGCGTTGAAGGCCGCGAGCATCGCCACAGACGACACAAACGAGTGGGAGGAGCTTGAGCGTCTGGTGAACAGAGAAAGGGCTGTGGTGTGGGCAGACCAGGAGAGACCAGAGAGGGACCATAGTGGCACAGGAAGCACTCATCTACAGCCCATCCTGTCTTTCTCACATCTAATTTCTCACCATAGCACCCCATGCAGTGAGTGGTGCATGAATTCAAACTTCACATTAAATGCATTTTGCTTCTCTAATAATTTTAGATTTTCACTTCCTGGTTATCATGGCTAGAAGAAATGTTAAAAAATATATAGTTTTTCTTATTTCTCATACCTTTTTATATTTTATATATATATATATATATATATATATATTTTTTTTTTTTTTTTTTTTTTTTTTGCCTATAAATCCACTTCAAATATGTGAAGTAATGGTATACTAAAATACTAAACGAGTGCAATACAAGCCATGTCAGAATAATTTGTAAAATCATGTGTAGTACACAACAATTACAGTAATCACAGTTATAACTATTAATTAATGCAGCTCTTGACAAAATTTTGGCACCTTGAGCGGTAAATCAGTCATTTACTCTTGCCAAAATCAGCAGTTTTGTAATTTTTTAAATCTATTATTGTGATCTATTAACAACATCATATAACATTTATTAAATAAAACCCCTTTTTTTGTTTTATGTACTTAAAATTGGTGAGTTTTGGAAAATAAATAATGTTAAATAAAACAAATAAAAAGTTTAAAGTCAAAATATTAAAAAAAACACCAGATCAAATATACTTATGATGTTCAATGCTTTAAGGTTAAACTAAACATGAACTCTAACTTTACAAGCTTAGATTAGTTTTCTCTCGTGCCGTCAATGTTCCTGATTTAATATAATCAGACTCTAAAACAATGTCAACAACATTTGTGAAATGTCAACATTTTGAATATATAAAAAACAGATGAACAGTTCTGTTGTCACTCTCATCACTACTGTGACACGTTGGCAGCTGGTAAACATCAGGAGGCTTCAGTGTCACGCAGCCCATAGATATGTTTAAAAATAATATCTAATTTTCTGTACTAGCTCAGAATTGCTCCAGTGACATTATTTTATATGATTTCTTTGCACTCTTGATGAGGTTCAAAAATGCATATCAGTTATATGGTAATGAAAGGTATGTGGTTTGGTGATATCATTAGCCGAATGAAGAATAAACTCTTATTGCTTGTTATCATACTGAGCACTGACTCTAGTGCTTGTTTGTGTAATATCAATATTGTTAAGTGTTCTGGAGCTCTGGAAAGGCACTATGAGTTAGACGTAGTAATATTATTATTATTATTATTATTATTATTATAATGAACAAGTGACTGCGTGACCGAGTGCTATTTGCATGAGAGTGACAGCATGTGTGCACAAGCTCTTCGTAGCATGATTTCAGGCACTCGTGTTACATCAAGAATACTCAGATTTGAATTTGCATGTTGTTGTTTAATTCCTTATTGGATCTGTTTGCAGTTTCTTTTTCGTGATTTTCAGTTCAGCTTCTCAGTACTGAAAACGAAAACCTTTGTAGGGAAAAAAGTGATCAATTTCAATGAAAGTTACGTGAAGCGATATGAATGAGTTTGGTTAGTTTAAATTGTTTGTTTTGCTTTATGAACTCTATATAAATCTTAAGTTTTTAGATACTTGAACAGTTAGATCAATACCAAGGGGCAGATTTTTACTAAAAAGTATCTGAAGAGTTAAATGGCCTCAACATAAAGCTTATATGGCTGCCGTGACTTGATGTTTTCAGCGCCAGTGTAATTTGATCTGCATTGTGTGAGCGTTAACAGATGTATGTGCTTTGATTAACACATGTTTACTTCCTGTGCAATGTATATATATTGAATACATCAGAACAGGACAAAAATAAATAACAATGCCTTCTCATCATTCAGGTGCAGAGAAACGCACACGCCGAAGCTCACAGCGTCTCAGACTTGCACACTCATCTAAAGGTAAACTCATTTCTGGCTCCCTTTGTGCTCTGCTTTTACATACTCAGCTTCTTTCATCAATCCAGATGCCCAAGTCTGTGTCATTGCTCATACTGACAGGCAATGTGTGCGCCTGCGTGTGTGTTCTTTTACAGGTGGGCTGTGCCGTTAACATGTTAAGACCGACGCTTGTTTTGGTTTGTTTTTGTAGACTTGGGTTTCAAAAATGTTTATTGTTTACAAGAGGCCCTTTTAGGCAAGCTGGCAAAGCATGATTGTTTATATATCACATTTTAGCACATTTCCTACTTTTATAAAATTGTTTGTTTTTAAACTTCTAACAACATGTTTTAACTTTCAATGCTTGGATTTTTTTTAAAGGCTTTAAAAATGCTGTTAAGGGGTTAAAAGGTGTAATTAAAATAAAAATGACAAAATTATTTAAAAGACAAAGTCTTCATTGTAAGTATAACAGCGAGAAACAAACATCTTCTTTTGGTCTTTTTTGCAGTTAGAACACGTGTAACATTAACCTGCAGGCATCAAAACAAAAATTGTTAAGAGCTAAATTTTATTAAAGCCTGAAGGACATGAGAAAACAGGATAACGTAAAGCTTCCCCACTACAATTATACTCGATGGTGTAGCTCAAGAATAGACGGCACAATTGCTTGTGTTCACAGAGTGAAATACAAACACATTTTACAGGATGGAGAGAAAGGGTGAGAAAAGGGGGAAAGGGAAGAGAGTAAAGCTTTGGGAAATGTGAGTTATTGCTCAGTAAATGGAGAGTAATGATATTTGCCGCAGAACAGGTGTTCCTCATTTGATTGAGACACGCTGTGGGATATACATGTTTCAGGAAAATTCAGAGACCTGCTTTAAGAAGTGGGGAATAACACAGACGGGTACTGTAAAAATTATTTCAACTTGTGCATCTGTAGAATTGGACATATTCTCAATGAGTTGCTTTGTTGCATATTGTGTTAGAGAAGCAAATTTCCTGTGTGTATAATTTCTCATTTTTGACAGGGAGTTTGGGTGGATTCTTTTGTTTTTTATCCTCCCCCCATCCGTCCACTGCTTGTTTAAATTTTTCTGATTAATTTTAAACACCATATGGGATTTGACCAGGTCAGGACAGTGTAAAACATGACTTCATTTCTTCTTTCTAGTGGTGTGAAACAATCTTATTAGAAATGGAGCTTGTTAGAAAGATGAATAATGATTTGTTTACTGGCCTATAAAAGCGAGCATGTTTTGTAAATGTGCACAGGCATCAGTCAGGTGATATGGAGGGATGGCACGCCTACAGCCCGTTCACGCTCCGCCTGAGCCATATTGCATTTATAAATGGTGCACCGGGTTTTATCAGCCCGCTGGGGAAAAGATCTTGTGTTTACAAGTTCCCAGGCTGCAACAATAAGCTTTTCTAAGTGGTGGTTGCTGGATTTGCCAGAGTTTGTAGGTTTGCAGCATCTTAGTTTCAAACTTCAATGTTTTTAAACTGTGTATTTAGTTTTGCATTATTTGTCAAACTTAACTGTTTGGATGCATAAATGATGTTGCAGCATGACCTACTCTGGTGACTTTGTCTGTTCATCTGTTCTGAAAGACTGTCCTATTATTTAAATGAGATCACTGCTATGAAGTCTTGCATTAAACCTACTATGGTACTCAATTGAGGTTTGGTTACGTTCATTCTTCCAAATATCTTTTTCCGTATAAATTTATACAGATTTTAAAAATTCAACCCCGTTAAACCTTTTAGTTACACTCACAGCATTTATAAATAAAATTGGATTTATTTAAAGTATTTGATCTAGTATAAATGAGCTGCTTTCAGTTTTTACACATTCTTTGTTCCCTTCATAAAGACAATAGATCTGACACTGAAAGGGATACAGAGATTCAAGGAAAGGGTTATGAATGAACCTCCGCCCCACCCCCACCATCGACGTGCATCATGACGCTATCGTCTCCGCACTCGTGCTCAAGTGCTCAACAGAGAGATGAAACAAGAGAGTGAAGGCATGGAAAATAGTGATGGAAGAGAGAAGAGGGGTCACGTGTCACCCTGCATGAGTCTCCTGGCTTTCTGTGTGTCACACCTGACCCTGGATTTTGTTTCTCTCCTGCACTCATCACTATTTTTGCATTCTTTTTATTCATTTTACTCCCTGTCCTTGCCATTGTGTCTTTTTTCAATCAGGTTTTTCTCTCTGTATCGTTCCATTGTCTCGTCATCCACATCTAGCTTGTCGACCCTCCGCCCATCCGAATTTCATTCATAAAATGACTCCTCGGTGCAGAGAGGGGGAGCTATCACATATAGTATGAAATGCTCCTGGATTGGCCGAGGACGGTTCTGCAATAAAAGGAGAGTTAGGGATGAGCGAGAGATAGAGAGAGGCTAGAGCGAGGCGACCCTAATCCGCAGTGGCTTCCTCCAGAAATAGCGCCTCATGCATGTTTTAATCCCGCCAGCCAAAAATATGCCATCCGGAGCACTCTGCCGCCAATTACTGATGGCACCTATTCCTCTGCCTCCGCTCTGGGCCATACATCACTGTCCAATGCTCAAGCTCTCTTTCTTTTTGTCACCTGGTCGGCGCTACCTCTTGCTGCCTCTGTAAAGTTAAATGCGTTTGTTATTTGTCTCCACAGCCATAGCCTTTTAGAGGCCATCAGTGAGTTATTTGTTTTCACTTCTCAAACTTTCTTTTGCTGTTTAAAGTGTGTCTAGTTAGTCATTAACAGGATGTCAGGTTCTCTCCCATGCAATACAGATTTCTGAGAATCAGCACTGACTCAGAGTGAAAGAGAGATGGCTGTGTGTCAACACTTTGACCAGCAGGAGCTCTGAAGCATCGCAGTTGGTCAAGAACGCTTAAGATGCAGCCGCAGTGTCTCTCTCTTTCTCTCCCTCGCTTTTCTGCATCGTGTGAGTCAGTGTGCGGCCAGACTGCGACGTGCTCCAGCATACTCTGCCACTCAATATCCAACGTCAGACCCCTCCAACAGCTTCCTGGAGCCTCCCTTCCCCACCCACATACACCCACTTGCACAAATACACACGTATTGGCCGTCTTGACGAAGCAAAGAAGCCACTCTTTAGGATTGCTCTTGATGTGCACTCAGAAGGGCACGTGACAAGCGTGTTTAATTTATTCACTCTTGTAGGAGTAAAGAAGGCGTGTGCATATGCATCAGTGATGGGAATTTGTTGTGCGTGTGGGTTCTTATATATGTCTCTGGGGTTTAGACCTGGAAATGTGCCGTGCAAATATGATCAAGATAGAATAATATTTTATTTTTTATATTATAATTTATTATTATTCAATTTAAACCAATGGTATCTAATGGAAGAAAATGTTTGAAATTTGTGTTTTAAAACATTTACCCAATTTGTCAGAAAAACAGAAATGCCTTGGTTGAGCCCACATTATGTTTGTAAAGTTTGTGTTTGTGTTTTAACCTGTAAACAATCTGTGAAGAAACGCATCTAAAAGTTCAAAATGAAGCAAGTTAGCCTCTATAATAGTAATCACATGTCTTAGCCAACAGTGAACGCCATGATTGTAGGCATCCAGTCACTTCCGTAATGAGTTTGTGACAACACGTTTCACATTCGCAACATGTCTGCTCTATTAATCACAGCGGAAACCGTAGTATGATCATGGGCTTTATTTCAAATACGTGCTAACAGTAGAGTAGGTTGTAGGAGATTGCACTGGGCGTTCCAGTGAACCAACAAGGTAATCAATAAAAACTTATTATGCGTTATTTGCTGTTTAGTTGCAGACTCAAACAATAGAATAATTAAGGTTTTTCAAAAATGAAAATTCTGTATGAATTGCCCCACCTCAGGTTGTTCCAAATTTCTTTGTAAAACACAAAGATATTTGGAAAGATGTAAGCAACTGACAGTTCTGGTGAACCATTTACTACCATAGAAGAAATAATTTAAATGGTGGTCAAAGGCACACCAGAATCATTTGCTTTGAACAATTCTATAAAAATATAATATTTTGTGTTCAACAGAACAAAAAATTATATTACAATAATTTTTTTCTACTGTGGGAGTCAGTGACACCCAAGTACTGTCAGCTGCTAACATTCTACCAAATATCTTTCTTTTTCTTCAACAAAACAAGGTTTTGAACAACCTGGAGGTGAGTAATTCATGACACAATTGCATGAACTATCCTAAAAAAACAAATGTGATAATTTAATGCATTAAACTTCTTCATTTGTGCTTTTCAGGTTGTAGCCCTCAACATCCGGAGCCAGAGACAGAATTTCTCAAAAAACCCATCAGGAGGAAGCTATCTGTTTCTCCTGCTAATCCAGATGAAGGCAGGGCTGTTCCTGTGCTGTCCCATTACCCCCCTGCGCTTCAGGAAGTATTAAAACAGGAGGGCATGTTTCCACTCCAGTTTACTCCTCAGGGCCAGCCCCACACCTCTAGGACCTTTGATCCCAACTCAACATTTGACATTGGTCACACCGAAGACGAAAAAGCCACTAGTGCTGCTAATGCCACAGTGATCCTTTCACCTGAACAACTCGGGGACATGACGCTCCGGGCGCTTCGAGCTAACAATGGAAATGAACCAGCTAAAAGGTATCACATCGATATTGTTAAAAAACTTCAGCAATGAATTACTCACCCTGAAGTTGATCAGAAACCCAATGACATCTATTAGTTGTCAGAACATGAAACCCCGGCTAAACAAAAGCATCCTTTTTTGTGTTCTCACGATAATGTAATGACTTGAGGGTGAGTAATCCCCATTGCTGAATATCAAAAGACTACCCTATAAATGAACAAACCACACTTTATTAGTATTTAATAGTTTGTGTTTTGCTGGCCTGAATATGATGCATTTTTTCATCCCAAATTTTTCTAAGGTTGGAAATTCCTTCGCTTTTAGACCTGAGAAGATCCAAACCATCTTACATGAGCATGACCTCAGCTGCTCAGGGCAAGCGAAAATTCTGGTGTGTATTTTGGGGATATGTTCACTGGGGTATTAAAGGGGTCCGTTTATATCATGCATCATTGACATTTAACACTCTTGGTTTTTGCCAAATCTCACTTGGTGTGTGTGTTTGCGGGCAACAGTTCCAGCAGTGGGAAAGAGGACAATTCTCAAGCCGTAGCTGCAGCACCCAAGCGTATAAAGAGAGATCCCTGCGAGGCAACTAAACCACTACGAATCCGACGTTGCGGAGGTTAGTACGACCATATCGCTCTCAATAAGGGAATAATTGCAGTAACTTTCTGCAGGCTTTCTGTTTGTATATTGGATGTGGAACATAAGCGTCTCTTATTATATTCCGTTTATGAAGTCCTCACATAATCCATAATGTTTGGTAAAGGATTCTAATGGCATAATGGGCGGACTGGCTGACAGCTGTGAAACGATGTAAGGCTCACAGCCAGGAGCACACAATTTCCTCCCACTCCCAGTGGTTCTCTCACACTTCCCTGAATTTGCGTGTTCCATGCATGTTGTGTACATTGTGATTTTAATGTGATTTTTATTTTAATAAAAATTTGGTGTCTCTAAAAGTTAACATGCATTTATGATAAAAACAATGCTTAGAAACATTGAAAAAGTTTAACTTAATTTGAAGTAAAAAATAATAGCAAAAATAACTACTTAACATTCTAACCTGTATAATAAACAATGGTTTGAGTACTTGTTGAAACTATCTTTTACCCTTTTCCATTTCTAGTTTCCTCTGAGAATGAGCCCAGCCGAAGAGTAGTACGGAGCGTGTCTGAAGGAAACCTCCATCAGCTCGACCAGCGCAAGTCCAAAACAGGCTTAATTGGGCCTGCGGCACTCTTTAAAAAAGTCACCAAGAGGTTGTGAGATACCCACTGCTGTAAGAGTAACAGCTCAATGTCTTTGTTATTGAATGTGCTGTAGAAAAGCTGAAGAATTTTAAGTTTTAACATTTCTAGGATGTTACATTTTTTATGTTAATTTCTAAAAAAAAATACATGTATGGGCATAGAAAACTTGTAAAACCTAACTTGAAGCACGCATTAAAGTATTGTATTTTTACTGCTGTTGTGGTGTTGTACAGTAATTTGTTTTTTGTTGTAACTACTATGTGATTGATTACCCCATTTTTAAAATGTTTTAATTAAAATGTCCCAAATTAAAGACGAGTCCTCCAATCGGTTTTGTTTGTTTGTTGTTTTCCACCTGCAAACTAGCCTTGGGTTTTCGTTAAGTCCGAAAAAAATAATAAAAGGTTGAAATTAATTGGGTTTTTATAACTCAATAAATTCAAGAAGGTTATATAGTTATCCATTCACAATGATATAGATAAAAAGAATGACTGTAAGGATACAGATTTTGGTCACATTTTGTCAATCATTTTTAACTTTCTCTTGGTTATATTCTGTCTTGCTGAATGGAGGAAAAACTAATGGAAAATTAAACCATTTCGGAGACATGTTTAAGGTCCATCTTTTTCTGTTTTCTGAATGCCATCTGTCTGAGGCAAAGGAAAACTGAACCTCCCTTTAGGGCTACAGCCTGTTTAATGCTCAATGCTGGAAGAGTCTACAAAATTAAAATCATGTTACCGAAAAATGGATATGTTGAGGCATACTCTTGACTCTCTGGCTTTGGCAAAATGTTAGTGATTGATAGCCATACAGTTCATAAGGACTAATACCTATTGAAAAAGATGCAGTGTCATAAAATTTTTTTGTCCTGCAATTTCGCAACGTCCATTTTTAATGTTTATCTATATAAATCAGTTTCTGACAGGGGTGTTAGAATTGTACATCAAAATAAAAAAATATGATTTGTATTGAAGAGTTATAAAATTATATTTTTAAATGCAGTACATTTCTTATTTTTTTGTTTAATCTAAGTTTAATTTTTGACAAAAGATAATTATTTTTGTTTTTAAACAGATGTATTGTATAGTGAGCTATCATTGCATCCCTCAGAAATAGTTATGATAGGTTTAGGAGAAAGATGTGCCATAAATAGCTCGTCAGATTGAACATCATGCATAAAGAATGAACTTTAATTAATTCTCTTAATGAAAGTGTTATTAACACACAATTACGTAACACTGCCTACAGGCTCATGGCATCTTTAAAACTCTTGTGCTAGCTTTTCACTTTTTAAAAAAATGCTCACTTTAGCCATCCCGTGGGTTATGAAATTATAATCAAATGTCATTCTTTCATGCCTAATATACATGTTTTCAGATATGTCAGTACATGTTGCTGTCTTGCACCCCCCTATACAGAATCCTGTAAAGCAGTTGTTTAAAAAAGAACATTATTTTACCTTATTTTACCTTTTACCTTATTTACGGTAGCTGTTCAAATCAACTGAGCACACTGTGTAATATTAATCACTTTGCTTATAGCTTTTTTTTCTCTTATCACTTAAGCGCAAAGCAGAAATGAGAAGCCTTTTAAACAATTAAAGAGTTGTTTCTAATGATTTGCTCTTAAACACTATTGTACAAATGTAATCTGATAAAATTTTGTTAGAATTGGGAGATTGTAAGACACAGCATTTATTAAGAGACAAAATCTCATCTTATTTGGTACATTCGTAGTCTGCCGTGTATGATGAACTGTGTAATATTGTTTACATTTTACCAGAAGTTATGATTGCAATATACACAAGCATCATGGGACAGTAATGAGGACATCAGTAACACATTGCGAGAAAGTCTGTGAAATTGATATTTTGGAGATTGGTCCTGGCTTGACTCCTCTCAACACCTGGAAATCTACACTTTACGGCTCTCTAGGCTGTTCTAGTGGCCTTAAGATATGACATAATCCAATTTACGAATTCTTCACATGGTATATTATGTTTGTTAAAATGGTCTATTGGTGTAATGGGCAGAACACCTGACAGCTGGGAAGCTTTGTCAAAGGATTGCCAAAACACACTGTCTACTAAACCAACTCTTTCTTTCCCAAATGTTTCTTTATATTTAACAATATTTTGGACATAAGAAATAGTTGGGATGTTCAAAAAATGTAAATTGGAATCTTTGGAGTTTTTTGTGTAATTTGTTCATTTCCAATGTTAAATGAATTTATAGTGTCAAATCTTTTTGTTTGCTGAATGTTTTTTTTTTCAGAATTAGGAAATAAATATAAAGGAAATTATTACAATAATTCTGAGACAAGTCATAAAATAGCTGCATAGAAAATAAAAGTAAAAAATTGTTTTTTTTTTCAAATGAAAAATAACTTATTAAAATTCACAAAAATCCTCAGCTTCTTTTGATTGGTCTTCCTGTAACGTGTATTTTAAAAATCGGCATCTCACCAAGACAGTACAAAGCTGCCTTAAAGACATCTGGCTAATGCAATTAAACAGTGACGGACAATTCAAAAGTGCATTTTGAGACACTAGTATTATCACTTTCAAGCTAAATATGAAACCACTTATGATGATATTTTATTGACGAATTCCAAACCCCATTATCCTGCTGATTCCTAGGTTCCAATGACATTATATTCAATCCATTTACATTGAACATTTCAGAAAACGGTATAGCTTATTCTTCTTTAAAGAGCACATAAAACCATGTATACCTGGTTCAGCTGCAACAATGGCAAACACAGTTGACCTATGTAAGACCACTATAAAGATTGAATTACTAATAAGAGGTTTATATTGAATTCAATTATTATATAATAAAATATTCGTATTATTCATACTGTTAGTAAAATATAATAAGTTATATAACCAGCCTAGCCAAATCAATGAACAAACACAGACCGGAAGTTGACATAGGTCGCATTCTAGCTATTTCTTTGTTTGCATTCATTGTTAAGTATGTAACTTCAGAGTTTAATGTGTATTTTAATCTTTCTCTATGTGTTTCATAAACATATATACAGTAATTATTCAGAAGATCTCTACTTGTACGCCCTTTCACATTTAAATTTTTCTCTTATTATATCTCTTAAACTATAATTATTTTTCTTTACAAACTCTAGATACTTTAGGTTGAATAGTAAAAATTTTCAATTTACATTTTTAACCTGTTTATTTTCGTTGTTTACTTGAAAGATTTCAGTACAATTTCTTTTCACTTGTACAATAAAATACTATTGATTATTAGTGGCAATATTAAAATGCAGACTAAATAGTAATGGGATATACTTGATAAACCCCCTGAGTTGCTGCTTTCATACTCCCACAGCCAAACAAAACAAAAGACTGATGTTGAACATGCAATTGGATACCCGCCTCCCTTATTATTGTTCTTTAAGCTCTGATCTCCAGGGTGAGAGGCAGTGCCA
This sequence comes from Triplophysa yarkandensis, assembly GCA_033220385.1. Classification (NCBI taxonomy): domain Eukaryota; kingdom Metazoa; phylum Chordata; class Actinopteri; order Cypriniformes; family Nemacheilidae; genus Triplophysa; species Triplophysa yarkandensis. The sequence goes on along the minus strand of CM065654.1, from coordinate 22,187,471 downwards.
GCTATAATAATGAATCTCTTCTGCAAGTTTAATATCAGCCTCATCACAATCAAAAACCTTATTTTTTTAACTTGGGTTGCACTGAGACTCTCTGTATTACTGGGCCTGTCTGTTCCCACCCTCCCTCTCTCTCCTCTCATTCACAAAAATCTGTTCACTGAGCGTTTTTCGTCATGTTTTTTTAAATGGGCGGGTCGTGACTAAGGTTTATTAACTTCTTCCGAGCCAATAAGATGACTGCCGTGTTTCCAAGATTATCCAATGAGACAAAGTGAGAGGTTGGAGGTGGATGTTGCTTAGCAACTGCAGGTAGAATCTGGGATCACGTTGAAGTCATTGTCTTATCTGAGGCCCACATGAGACATCACATGCATTGTTTGGTGATATAAATGGTTAAAAAAAGATACACGTGTAAATTGCGCCAAAAGGTCATAAAAGTTGTTTTGCAGTGATTTCGATTTGATCCAAACGGTTTTGTTGCAATGCCTGCATCAAGGCCACACCTGCAAGTGTAGTTTGCATCAGCTGCTATTCTCGAGTTGACTCCTTATTATATTAACTATAACTTATAACAGAACCTGGTCAAATCTACAAATGGCTTAGTCTGGGAAAATTTCTGTTTTGCACATTTTTTTCTGAAGTTCAACATTTTTTTCTGCATTTGGAAATGGACAAATACTCCTTCTGAAACATGCACTGATAACTAAGTATAGAAGCAACCTTTCAACAAAATAAACAGTAATATTGCCAATTTATCAAGAGATGAAGAAAACCAATGCCCAAGATGTGTCTAGTGACAAACGGCAAAAAACAGAATCGACAAAGAAAAAAGGGGATTTTAGGTGGGCGATTTTCAGAATTTTTATACAGATTGCACCTCGCAGTTTTCGTGACAGGTGAGCGGCGAAACACGCCCCCACCTTCAGCGTAAACAAACACACGCAGTGCCTCCTACGATGCAACGTAGCCTCACTCCTCCGCCAGCCAGCACACATCACAGACGCCATGCTTTGTGTTCTGCTAATTACAGATTTCAGCACCACTGTACCACTAACACCAGAGAAAGTTAAGTTTGCCAGTGAGACCCTGCATTGTGTTGCAGCCGTGATTAGTTTCTGCACAAACCTGACGATTGTGCGTTTCACTACACAACTTATTTACATTTGACCTAAAGTTATATTAGACAGGTTTATGTGTGGGTGTGCAATGTCATAATGTATCATATTGACTACATGTGCGGCATGTGGATTACTAGCAGATGGCAAAACAAAATTGACACAAGATTAATACTTATATTATTTTTTCCTAGACTGAGTCTCATAGCTGAGAACAGTACTTTGTTATTTTTTTCGGTATCTGAAAGCATGTAAAAATTAGACAAAATATGTTAAAGAAATACACCCTAGGGGCGGGGAATGACACGTTTTTAAAACCTGAAGGTACAATTCTATGTGGATCTATTATAATTATTATAATTTGGTTTTTATTCATAACTAAATGTAGCCTCTTTGATGTCTTCCTTAACAGAAATAACAATGACTTAAGACTTGGCAGTGTGTCGGGGTAACATGCAATAAAAAAGATGATGCAGGTTAGGTTATTGATTTGAGAGGAACATACGGTGTTTAGAAATTAAAAAGAAAAAACAGGCTGAATGGAACATGAGAGCAACGGAGAGAAAGATAGAAAAGCAGGATGGTGGAAGTTGAATGCCTGAAAGGATGAAGATAATGAATATGTGTGATTTGATTAGCAAGAACACCTGAGACTAGACCAGAAATAGATGTTGACTCAATGATGGCCTCAACAGGAGTTGCATTAAATGCCCTTGATAGCCACAAGCCTTTGGAGAACAAGAATAAAGACCAAGGATGAAAAAAATTAAAGCGAGACCAGAAAGGTCTGCAGCTGACATGAGCATTTGCACGTGCTGCCTTGAGACATTCTCTCTTTAATGATTTAAAGTTCAGCAGTGATAATGGTGTAAAATCCAGGCGTGACTACCTGGCATTCAGGTACTTAGCTGATGTAAAATAAAAAATCTTTTGTACATGACTGAGACTAAGTGTAAATAAAGCATTGTGCGTTTAAGTGTTTGATTCAAGTAATATAATCTGTTTTGATTGCCCCAATTTATTATTCTCACTTCAGCCTTTGCAAAATATGCAGGCAGGTGAAAGGTCATAAAAATGGATGTATGCGTTTATATATGCTGCCTGCTGGAGGATAGATTTTTTATGCAAACCGCAAACAGGTGTGCTTGTAACAATTCTCATGATGCATTTTGTATATGAATTTCATGTTTAAATAAAATTATGGGAAAATGTGGTCACATCTAAATTGCAAAATGGAATGAAATATAGGAATAATGCATATTGATCAGAATGTTAAAATAATAAACAAAAATGACATAAACATTCATAGATGAGAGAATGAGAAAAATTCAAGAGACATTTTTCTCTTAAAGTAATAAAATAGAAAAAATACAGTTTCTTTTAAATTAAATGTTTCGACGTGAAAAATCTTTAAAAATAAATAAAATAACATAGAAACAAAACTCTGAAGATGAATATGATTTTATTAAATCATAATTAATAAGGTGATTGTTAAAAAATGAAAAAATAACCATAGATCACAGAAATGATCAATTATGGAATTATGGTCTGAAAATTAAAAGGAGAAGATAAAGATTGGAATAAATAGTTCTATTTCATCCTTTTTAATGTTATATATTAGTAGATCACAATTTTAATAATCAAAATTTTTTATTATGTTATTAAATCAGTAATTTTAACTTATTCTATGTTGCAGGGCCTTTAGTATGATCAAGTTTTATGATCAAATAGGAATGTTTCAGCACACTAATTCCCAGCTTTCAGAGTGGAAAATATTCAAATAGATGGTATGGAAATCCTTGGATAAGCTAAGATTTGAAATGTAAAACAGGGAACATGGGTGATCGACCTGCTTTCTAATGCTCCCTGCAAGCTCCGCCACTCAGAGTAATATTGGAATTCCTGGAGCAGGGACAGAATCTGCGGATCTGGCGCGTTTCCGGAAATCAGACCTAGTGCAATGGGACCACCGGTCCACCACTACATAGGGGCCCACAGCATTAAGGTAAGCGCAAAGGGATGCAGATGCCATTTTAGTTTGCATAAAAGTCCAATCATGGATGCAGGGACTGGACATGCAGATGAGATGCTGGTCTGAAGTGTTTCTGTTAAAAGTAATTATCGATCTGTCTCCAGATGGGAATGAGAATCTCCTCCAAATGTTGCAAATGCTCTGCGTGTGTGACTGTCAAGAGCGCAAAGCTTTCAGACAAAAGGTGTGTCGTTACGTCACAGGGCAGTGAGAGGCCAAGGGCTGAGTGAAAACAGTGAAGCTTCCATTCAAATATATTCAAACCAAAGTGCAAGAACACCACAATATCCCATCGCATGACAGCAGGCAATGGTATTCAGAGTATGGATCACCTGAAGGGCAAAGACAATGTGTGTAGTTATGGTTACCTATGTTTACGTAGGCGCAGCTATTGATGATTCCTTCCATAGGCTTTGGAGAATCTCAGAGAAAATAGTTGAGGTATTCGCACGTGCTTGTTGTGCTTTATCTGTTTTACCAATGATCTTTTTATTTTATTTGTTTATGCTTAATTGTTCCAAATTTAACTCTTAATGATGTTACTGACGGGTTTAGTCCCCTATATATCGGTTCAGTGGGTCAATAAACACAACAAACAAATGGAGCATTGGTGTTGATGAGTCAGACCCTAGCGACCTCCCTCTTATTGTGAGGACACCTAACGGCTGCCTATTGCGTTGCCATGGCATCCACACCAAACCATAGCTACAGCCATATCCTGAGGGTGAAAATGTTCCTAGATTTGACAGTGAAATGAAAAATGGCACGCAATCTAGAGACCGGATTCGATTCTTGGCGTGGACATCCTCGTTGAGAATTTTGTTGTGCGTTTACCTGTAGAGGTCATTCATTCATTTCTGACAATTTTTGTGAAATTCAGTTGGGTGAGTCACAAAGGACCCGCGTTGATTAGGTAACGCCTGACGGCGGAAACCAAGGGCAAATGTCCATCCCGTCACGACAAGCTGACATTTGCGAAGGTTTGACGCTTAACATCTGGCTCTCCGGCAACAAGAGATGAGTCTCGATGCAAACATTCTTCTTTTTGCTTCTCTTGGTATCGGTCTCTCTTTTACCAAATATAGCTGTAGAATAATGAAAACAATATCCAGTTTATATCTGCAAGTTAGTGAGACACCCACTCTCATTTGCGGCAAGAGCAAATGACCCTGGGGATGAGTCATAACATCACTTTAAGGCTGTTTTATTCTCTCCTCACAAACACAGAGAAATCCTGAATGGCTCCAGAGTTCAGATATCCTTATGAGATATATCAGAGAACTCCACTACCCTGCCGAGCCCTAAGCCACGGTGTTCTTCCCTTCGGTGCCTTTCCAAATCATGCTTCTCTTTGAACGTTTTCATTGAACACTGCATTTACCCAAAGGGAGTAAGACTCAGAGCCAATGAGAGGCTGGCGTACTCTAAAGCTCAGACAGTGTGTCACGTTGGCATCGCAAACTATTTAAGAACCCGTTTGCTTTTAGTTTGAACAAGTGATTAGGCTTTAGCAAAAGTGACATGTTAAAATTTGACATTGTAAATCCCTTAAAAAAACATACCTTACAGGTACTGTATCGGTCTGACCACTCCCATCTATACAGCCGCAGGCTAAAAGCTAACAGTGTCTATCTTATCAGACAAAATCAACTTTCCTTAGTCAAAAAGAAGAAAAGAACCGGATGGAGGTTCAGGGGGGTTGACTGTAATCGGACCCCGTTTCCAGGAGTCTGAGAGGATTTTGATGCAGTAATATTATATGTCGGTCCCAGCTTGAGCCAAACAAAGGTGCGCAGCCAACCGCCAGAGCAGAGCATGTCATCTAAATAGTGCAAGCTTCTTTTTGCAGTTTATTACATCCAACTGCTTTGTGTTGCTTGAGTTTGGCTGGGAGGCGGCACAAAGGGGGCAGTTTGTTCACCCTCGACAAGCATGCTTTTATCTGCGGCGGCCCTTTGAGGTATAGAGAGGGAAGCATTTGGAGTAGGATATCCCTGACACATCAACAGGGAAGAAATCCCACTCTTTTAGTATTGTCTTATACAATTCCCAGCCTTTCAGCAAATACCTCTTTTATTCACTTTCAAAGCCTTGCTTTAAACCATTAAGGAACTGTCTATCATGATAGTGTGATGGAGAAAGCCGCATACACTCCTGGGTGTTTGTGTGTTTGCTTGCGTGTGTGTGTTTGTATGCATGCGTGCATGTGTTCAGTTGTACGCATGGCAAACCTGAGAGGGATGGACATGTTGGAAATTGCCGTACGGCGTAACAGAACTAAGTGGCATCACGCCAAGTGTGCACATGTTTGCTCAGTGTCAGAACAGAACTGCAGACTTAACAACAGCATTTAATTTGTGCCTGTCCTGAAATATTAAGACCCAGTTAAGTGACTAACACTACCGTATCAAGATGTCTGTTAATAACGTATATTCAGAATGATGACGCAATAGATAAATGCTGGAAAATTATGTTTTTTTGCAATAACGGTTAAATGTTTAAATGTTTAAAGCTTAAAATGAGCCTTTATTGAAAGGGAGGTAGTCTCACTTTCGGTTTAGGGAATTGACTAGGCAGTGCTCTCAAATGCTGTCACTCAAATGCAATGTAAACAATATTTTTTATTAGAAATATGTAAATTAGCAGGATCCCGTAAGGCTCTACAGACATTTCCAGGGAATTAAAATATTTGTCATTGACAACATTCTGGTCCTTTATTACACATTTTGTACAATTTTTCCATATTGGTGTTATGCTCTTTGAATTCAAATTTAATTTCTTTTCTATCAGCTTTATTACATGCAGTTGACTTTTAAAATCAACTCGTTTTAACCACAAATCAACAAGAAAATTGTGTCTGGCCTTGTCTTAATCAGTGCAGTGGCGTTTACTCATTTATTTCCCTCTGTTTATTTGTCTTTTGCAAAGTGCCATGTCTTGCGAACTTTATTAGGAAACTTTTTCACAACTGCCAATACTACCATCACAAGAGACCAGATTCTGACTCAAATGGCCACTGACTGAAGAGAAAAACATAAACAGTCGCAATGCACTTAGGACTTGCAGCTCTTATGTGTCAGACTTTCTACAAACACAACAGTCTTTGGTGTCTTGGCACCTTATGATGTAAAATGGTTAATAGTTTAATTTTGTTTGTTTTATTTCACCCATTTAGCAAGGAGGTCTATATAGCAGAGTTGCTTATGGTTGTATTAACAGCTCAATGTTAGATGTCTGTGTACTCTCAAATGCAAATAGACAAAGCCTCACTGCTTCTGGCCCTTGGAGTCCAAACCTTTACCATTGAAAAGTATGCAAAGTAGACTAGTCAAATAAACTTCACCTCAGAATCTGCGGGTGGAGGGGGACAAATGTAGTCGTAATTGTTTTTGTCCGTATTTATTGAATACAATATATAGTTTTAAGGTAATGGGACTCCAATATATATAGCCACAAGCTTTTTTAAAGAACAAAAATGTGCAAACGTTTCAGATTGAAACTGGACACTGCTTTCTAAATAAAGCCCTAAATGCAGTATATACAAAAGAAGTTATACAATTTATAATAATGTCCATGTTATAAATTGTAAAACTTAAATAAAATACATAAAAAACAGTGATGTGCAAGTATAATGCTTAGTTTCATGAAAATACCAAATCATACACTTGCATAAACTTTTTATAACCTGATTCATTGACTTCTTTTATAACCTACTATATATTTTATAACTTACTACATTGTCTGTTTATATTTGCATAAACAGGACAACATTCAAACATCTCTTGTCTGTCAAATTTTACATGCTTGTCTTATTTAAATTGTTTTACACAATAATAAGACACAAACAATCTTGCTGTAAATATGCGCAACCATATCAATGATTTTTTTTACTGCTAGCATCGCAATGTGCATGCCAGGAATACTTGCAAGATGTCAAGCACACATTTAAAATCAGCATTAATAACAGAACTGAAAGAAAAACAGCCTCCAGTACTGCTTACTCCCCTCTTTTCAAATTAACAATGTGATTTCTGCTTCAAGCTATAGTAGTGTTTGACTAACAGCTTACACCACTACATATATATGTTTCCTCATGATTGCCAAGGAGCCTCAAAGCCGACTGCTAGCCATGTCTTGTTGATATGTAAATTATGTAACTAGCTAGAAGCTTTTGCCCTCTAGAAAGAAATACCATAAGAGTAGGCGCTGATTGATTTGAATGCTGAATGTTTTGAGTTCTTTGATCTCAGTATTTTTTACTGAATTACTGAAAGAATTGTTGCGAATTGGTTATTTAATTATTTATTTATTTTTTATTTTAATGCATTAGGATTGGAGAAAGGCATGTGATAGTGGAATATTATTTAGATGATATTTGTAAGTAGGTTTCATAGTTCACTTTAAATAAAGACGTGGAAAAAAGAGACCCATCCCAATTTTCAATTAGTCATTAATATCAGACCTCCCAAGTATCATAAAGTTGTCTAACAGTAACGGAAACGATTGAAAGCAAGACAATGGCACATGAAAACTGTTAGGTGTTCCTTAATAAAAATATTACTGTTGTATCATTTAGTGAATATAAATGTGTTTTCTATGCAGAATTTGGAGAGTGAAAAGTGTAAGTTTTTCTGTTATTATGTTCCCATCATCTGTAGTCATTATAACTGACCTAATCATAAGTTTTAATACTGCATTACTACTCATAATAATATACAGATCCACCTCACCATGTGATTTGATAAATGACACTTGTTGATTGTCATGCACTGAAGGCCTTGGATTCACAATCAAGACCTTTAACTTTAGGGCAACGTTTTGTTTCAAACCACATCAGGCTGAAAACATCTGGAGCAGAACTGAACTCACAATTGAAAGTTGAAAGGTTGTGTTGTTGGGGTAAAATGGTTCATACTGACAGTTCAGTTTGTAGTAAAGGTTGAAATGAGGGTATATTACGTCTGAATGAATGACACAGAAACATCAGAAAAGAGGTGGGAGAGAATGAGGATAAGTGAGAGATATCCAGAGCGAGGCAGAGTGGAAGAGCGATAGATATCCCCACAGCCATGCACAAGATAGGATCCATTCTTCCGCTAACACGTGCACACGCCCACTGCTGAGGGTTATTTTTACCGCCAGGTACTGTGTAAGTTGTGACGTGCAAGCCCCATTACTGATATTTATGGAACACAAATTGAAACAGAAAAATGATACGGCATTCCCCGAGGACCCATCCACTCTTAATAGTGGTCGGTAAATGGAGTGAAGAAGGGGGCTCAAAAATGCTGACGGTGCAATTCTTTTTGGCAGCGGTACACTTTAGTTCTCATAATGATTTTGGAGACTGGGTGAAGCACAAATGTAATTAGGCTTGGCAAACAGCTCAGGTGACCTGCAAAAAGACAACAACACAAAACTCATGTGTTCAGACAACGTTAATGTTTTTTGTTTTTTTACGGAATGAGACTTACACAGATGTTTGGTTAGAGAACCCACTATACAGAGTTATACGATAGGCCCTTTAACACCCAATTATTCCAAAGCCCTCTTATTAAAGAGCCTTTCATGAGACTTTTTTTCTCTTAAAGTTTATGATTTTGCTGTTTAAAAGGGTGTCATGTGTCTCTCACTTTAGGGGTCCTTTTAAATGAGTTGTGAATAAAGGTTAGATTTATAGGCATTTTTTATTGAAACGGAATGCCCTCGCCACCATTAGATTACACATCTCACGTGTCACTCTAATTCTTTCTTCCTCCTAGCAGTTTAAACACTGCTATGAACTGGATTTTGTTCCTTAAGCCCCAAAACATTAGCAAAAATCATTTTACTGTCATAACAATGAAAGGTGAACCAAATACAACTTACTTTGACTCACACAACAACAACTTCCTGAAAACGGATAAAAGTTAAACAATTAAAAAGAAACAACTGTACCACAAAGACATACATGTATACAACAAAAGATCCATGTATGTTAAAACAAAGCTGTAAGGTTATGCTTCATGCAATAAAAATAGAGACCAGTTTAATTTTACTTTTTTTATTTCTACCATTGCGTAAGTTTTAACATAAATCTAATTGTTTTTGGCTATAATGCCACGACAATAGACCATGGGTCACTTGAAAGTTGGTCGGGTGAGGGAGGTCTTCACCAGGTGAAGGAGGAAATGGTCTAACTGACCCATAGTTTGAAGTTCTGGGTATCGCTCCTTAGGAGGTACGGGGGAGGGCATGGGTGGTGCAGAGGGCCGAGTGTGAGTCATCCAGGGAGCCTGTGAAAACTGTGGGAGCGCGGAAAGAACGGAGGAGATGGAAGGAAGACCGGAGTGATGAAGTGATGCAGCTTGGAGAGAAAAAAGAAGACCTCATGACTAGTTCATCCGAGGGAGGTTCTGGATGCTGTCTTTAGAAAATTTTCAGGATCATCAAAGTTTGTTGTACCAGCCATGACCCACAACATGATGTACTCTCCTTAAACAACGAGTTAGATTCCTGTTCTGTTTATTCACTTTCGAGTCTCTGTACCTAAGCAACATAGCCATCCTTCATTCATCTCGAAAACCTTCATTTAAAATATCTAGGTACTCCACAAACTATACACACCTGCATATGCAACCTTGAGCCTCATTTGTTCAGTCTTCATAGGCGACTATTTTGGTTGATCCTTATGCGATGCTGAAGATGTGTAAGTGCACCAAGACCTGCAAGTGCAAAATGAACCATATATGTAGGGATCAATAGGAGGCAGGAGACTCAGTAACAGACAAAAGTTAATCCATCAAAACTGCCAAAATATAGCAATGCTTAAAAACACATGTCCCAATCAGATCACTAAAGAAATGCTGTTTCAAATGATATTAAGTCTTGACATTAGACCGGCAGAGATCAGAGATGCGATGGTCCATAATCTGGAAAAGCACAAAGCCTGTCAACCTCAATCGTCATGTTCATTCCATCACCTGCAGCACACAATCACAAAACTTCCTGGTTAACACAAGCACCACACACATATCTCCAAATATGTTGACTTGTTGAATCCAAACACTTTCATCATTCTCCATTTATAGGAGTCACAATACCCATGTGATCATGAGATGTTCCCCAACATTCGTCTGAAAGATCATGTCTTAAAAAAAAGACTTTGCCTCCCATTCCTCCCATGCAGTTATCTGCGTTGACCAAGCATACTGTTGAGTTATAAATACAACACTGTTTCGGATCTTTTACAACTCTCCAGCTCGAGTGAATCTTGGCTCATATGCGGGTAAATACCACCTATTACTCATGTTACTTTTCAGCACATTTGTAGGACACATGCAAGCACAGCGCCTCGTCACTGCATAACAATTAGATGTCTGAGTGTTCACCGCGCAACTGATGGAATTTTACTGATAACAGACAACGTTCCTCACTTGGATTCTGTGACTTCAATTTCCCTCTTTATGTCAAGATCAAGGCGAACGGGGGACAAGACGTTGTCATTTCTTTAAGTTGCATCAACAGGGGCGAGGATTCGGCGTTTTTCTTTTTCTCTAACACGTATTGAAGCTCAAAAGTGTATTGCACTGATGTAAGTATGGCACTTGAAACCATTTTCCTCTGTTTGGCTTTTATCTCCACCGCTTTGCAGGCGCAGCAACAAGTCTCCCGAGAACTTAGTCCTACTTGGCAGAAAATCGTGGAATTCGATCTCACCTGACTTAGGTCTGGGAAAAGAGTCAGATTGAGATGTCGTGAAGTGTGCCGGCGTAATGTTGACCCATGACGCGCAATGAACCCATAGGCGCATCCGAGAGCGCACCTTGATATCTTGGATGCGCAACTTTTGTCACGGTCATTTCTTTTCCAAGGGGTGAGATCTGTTCTATCTGCCGGTCGATTGAGTGCCCACCTAAACTTGACCGCCTTCGCTTGTTTCAATCACGTAAGAGCACAAACGGCGTTGTCTGTGTGCGAGGGCATTGCGTAAATCTGGATAGGGGGTTTCGGTAAATCTCGACTGGATGCTATTTGTCCTGTCGGCACAGTCACCAAGGTGTTAGAGAGTTGAAACACGCGGATATTGCAAAGGGTTATTAGATTCATAAGTCACCCAAGTGGTGGGCGATCTTCTGAGCACGGCAGAAGTTCTCATATGATGACTTCAAACAAGACACATTACCTACCAGCATCTGTTGGAGTGTGTGGATATTAAGACACTTCTATCTCCAGGACAGCATAGGAGAAAATGGTAAGTAGACTGGAAATACTATGCTTAGGATGATTTCAAATGGCTTGTGTTTGCACTGTAGGGCAAGGGTATCTCTGGCACCCTAAAGAGGAAGGCTACTTCTGGGATGCTGTGCGTTGGGAACACGAATGGGAAACTTTGTAACGGTGCTTGTTTTTGGGATGACTTCATAGATATAATGCTGGGAAGCATTATAGCCGTATGGAGAGTGTACATCATGAGTCTTGCTTTGGCGCTGGGTACCAACCTGCGCTTTCATGCCAGTCTGGGTTTTCTCGTTTTTTACTGATTCTGATTCTTTCCCCAAAGCAACATGTGTAGACATGGGCATCTGCCCTGCAGGACAAAAGCGCAGCATTGACTTATTACTGTGATTATTGGTGCACTTTTGGGGGGACTCCTGTTTAGACCGACTTTTGCAATAAGTGATGCTTTTGTTAAGGATCGGTCAACATGTGATCAAATATTAACAGGACGGGCTTGGCAAGCGTATCTTCACGTGACAAGGCGTGGGGAAGCAATAGAGTAAAGCAATATCAAGTGGCACTTAACGAAAGTATAGATTTTTGCCTCTAAGTAACCTTAGCTGTGCTATGATTTCAGCACTTTGGACAGAGGCACCGGAGTCGTTGAACGCTGCGGACTAACGAGGAGTGGACGTCGCCTTTGTGTTGCAGTCCTTTTGCCAAAGCTAGGGAATTGTTTCACTTTTTCCTTCATTTTTGCACGCGGAGGGAGACCAGTGAGGAAAGAGAGTCAAAGACGAGGAAAAAAGATCCCGTCTATAGTGGGGTCTGCTTACTTTGCGCTTGGAGTTCTGTCGCCACTTAGAGCATGTGAAAGTTGAGATCTTAGAGCTGCTGTAGGGTCCGCGTGCTTGGCAAGCTCCACTTGGTGCACAGCGTTAACTTTGGGAAATGCAAGTGATGGTCTTGGAGATCTAACCACTGATAGTGGTTGTCAGCTCTTTAAAAGGTAAGACCGGTTTGTGTTATCATCCACTTCGCAGGCTGTAGTTTTGGGCGAAATGGGGTTCTTGTGCACAGGGCAATTGTGCGTCTTTGCGTGTTTTAAGTTCATTTGGTGGGTAAGGGTGAAGATAACGCCGTGCTCTCAGGAATAGATGATGGGAGAAAGAGAACACTGGGGGAAATGATAGACTAACAGTTGTTCACATTTTACTTAGACAAAAATAAACGGGATGTTGCTTGATAAAGTTGTTTGATTTAATGAACACAATTCAGTCGAAATGCATATATTTGTGGGTCTCAGTTTGCCTGTATAGAGAAAGGATTGTGTTTAGCACTTATTTGATGTGTTTTTTATTTATAAAACAGCACAAAAAATAAAAAGAATGCATCTGTGTGCGTAAACAAGCACATCATAATCAAATGCTTGCGGAACTCTTGTGGTCATAAATGCGCAATTGTCTAGCACAGACTTACTGAATCTATCCATCTATCTATCTATCTATCTATCTATCTATCTATCTATCTATCTATCTATCTATCTATCTATCTATCTATCTATCTATCTATCTATCTATTTATATATCCATCTATACATCTATCTATCTATCTATCTATCTATCTATCTATCTATCTATCTATCTATCTATCTATCTATCTATCTATCTATCTATCTATCTATCTATCTATCTATCTATCTATCTATCTATATATCTATCCATCTATCCATCTATCCATTCCTCTATCTATCTATCTATCTATCTATCTATCTATCTATCTATCTATCTATCTATCTATCTATCTATCTATCTATCTATCTATCCATCTATCGAACAGATAGTACCTGTCAGTCTCAGCATCCTTTTTATCAAGCAAATGTTGTTTTCGTTAGTATGGCGGTTTAATTTATTCTCTGAATCGATCCTAAAGTGGTGCAAGCGGCAATCAGCAATCCCATCAATGTAATCGCGTCTGTAGCATCTCCGCACGTCGTCACCGTGGACATATCGCAAGTGTGTTTTACTACGGACCGCATCTCCGTTTCATTCATCCCGAGGTTTCCACTCCTCTCCTCCAGCATCACCTGCTCAGCTCGCTCCACGGCGCACAGGTCTGTGCAGAACAGTTGCCAACCACTTTAGGGCTGAAACCTCTCACGGATAAGAACACATCACGTTTAACTATTTTGGAATTGCCCGTCCCAAAAAGAGCCCGAGGCTTTTGTGTTCGTTTCCTTCCAGAAACGCACAAGATTTGGGGATAGGCGTGGTCAGATGTTGTCAATTGTTCTGGCTGGGTTAGATGGAGCCACCGATAAGATTGCTCGATAAGGAAATGGCAGAGAGGGTTTGTGGCGGAGAAAGCTGAAGAAATGCCGGGACTGAATTAGGACGGGTTTGCACGGTTCACACCGATGATCTGTTCACTTTTATGCCGAGTAAGTTTAGGAATTCGTCTCAGGGAGGAGCGGAGGATGTGCTTGCGCTCCTTTTTTCCCTTTGTATCTGATTAAAGAGGGATGCGAAACAGACAGATATGAGCCCACGGGCGCTCTCAGCACTGCGTTAATCAAGAGTCGATCAGGCGGAAGACGTACAATGTGTCATTTATCTGCTTTTAAGTGATCCGCACGATCTGCACGTTCTCTTTGTCCGGCTACCTTAGCTTCTTTCATCAAATCGGTAATTTCTCTATTTCTAAACATTGTTTGCCTGTCAAACCCGTGCAGAAGTGCTGATCTGTGTAGTTACAAACGCAACAATGTATCGAACCTCCCATCGACAGTGATTTGATGGAGTGTTACAATCAGCCTTTGAATTTTTAAATGTATCCGACTGCTGAAATTGTAACATTTAAATCGCGCTCGTTTGTCACAATGTAACACGCAACGGTCTGATCATTACCGAGCAAATATTAAGAACCCAGTTATGCAAATGTGCAGCTTTATTGGGCCACCATAATGCAGAAATGGACCTCTGCAAAGAAATATTTGACACTTTTGTGTTTGGTTATTAAACTGGTTTGTGATGTCACTTATATTCCCAGAGTCGTGCTTTCTTTCGTGCCACTGGATGTATATGCATATGATCATTTTACTTCATAGACAGAAAGGGATGGAGGTGTGGGTGTGGGCATGCGGGGGGAGGGGGACTGGAGGCGGATGCGGGGAGGGTGGGGGGTGCTGGGGGATGGCACGACACACTTTGTATGTACGGAGGGTTTTTTATAGAACTTTCTGCAATGTACGTCATCGGATCAGTCCATAAATGGGGTTGTGTTATCTAGCTGAGAATCTCCCTCTCCGCCCCCCCTCCCCTCAGCTCTCCGATCGCTGCAGAGTTAAGGGTGGGCGTCAATAACAAATCTGAGCTAGGTAGGTTTCAATCCAAATATCACATTGTGGCAGTAGATTTTTACACTTTCATCGGCGTTTCGTTTATCATCGGGTGACTTTCTGTTGCTAGTGATATTTATAACCCAAATATGGACATTTTTATAGAGATGTGCCGACTTATTGCGTCCCGACTCACTCCCGGGAGGAATTTCTTACACTTATGCAGAGTTCCTGTGGAAAATAAAACCTCATGCTCGGCACAATTGGGAAAATGTATTTTTTCCTTTTTCCGATAAAAGGGTCATTTTACTATAAATATATAACAACGAAAATATAAGAATACTATTAAGAGAGCAATAATGCAAATACATATATTTATAATAGCAAACATATGCAATACATTGCATAATTTAATAACATTCTCAGTGCTTTCATTTTTTTATTATGCATATCTAACGTTTTTAATAATCTATGCATTTATTTTTAATGTGATAGAATCGGTTTCTTGCAGATGAGTTAAGACATTAATTGTTCTGCCACTTCCGATGTCTTGGATGCGCGCTCATGGAAGTGCGTGACTTGCTGTGAAGCGCTCGTGTTGGAGAAACCTATTTCTCAAGCTGTTTTAAAATAACTTTGGATATTTACATCTGATTTGTTTATACATATTTAAGACCATTTAAACAAATTGCAGTTGTATTTTGTTCTTTACTTATATTGTGCCAACATCAGTGTCAGGCATGCATTTCTATTTTTCCCCAACAGCAGAGATTTCCATTCAACTTAAATGGGTTGGTGGGGTCTGCATGATGACTTGTGCTAGTTGCCCACCCACCTGTATGCTTTACCCACTACTATAAAATGGAATGGCACTTTCCTCTCTCTATGTGAATAGCTACAGAGCAGCATTGGCGCTGGTGCCTGGCAACTAAGGCTCCGCCAGGGAATCTTTTAACAATTCACTATCATCAATGCTTGGGTATGTATGCTTCTGTGGCATGTTTGCAGTTTGATTAGATGTTGGTTAACAATAGTTGCTTCTCTGTGTTTGATAGGTCTGCCTGTTTGCATTTCATGACAAGGGTTGTTGAACTTTTAACATTTTTATGTTTGACATTTGTAAAAGAGCTGTCATTTCTCTGGCGACAGTGATTTTCATGCCCTCTGCTTTCTTGCTAGGATTTAAACCAGCAGGGTATAATTTCATGCCTTTTTTCAAGAGTAGAAATTAGGCAACAGGTGGATGGTTTTTAATGCTGTTTCCAGATTCAACTAGATCGGTTTTCATTTCCGTTCAAATCATCCTTCAAAACAACTGTGCATAGAATAATATTCATAAATTTAAAAAACAAACGTTTATTTTGCATCGCAACTACTATACATATAATGTAGCCATGTGCAAAAACTGTCTTGCTAATTATGCAAATATACTCTTGACACATAAGGGTTTGTTGGGCAAGCAAAGGGCTAGATTACCAGAGGATGTGTGTACAAAGGGATAAAGTGCAGCAGAGGGCTTATACCCCACGGATACATTACCAGTGTAGCTGGTGTATGCTGCAAGGGATAGATTACAGTTACGTGGATTGTATAGCTCATCTTGTCTATGTGCTAAAGTGGATATCCGTGTGTGTAGTCCAATAGCTTAGCTGCTATGAGTCAAGACTTTGAGATCTTTATCTACACGAGTGGCCGCTGTTGACCATCATCAGCACTTTAATGATAACAGACCTGTTGCTGCTTTCTCCCAGAGAAAGGAGTACTGCGCAGTTCTCAGATGAGAGATGCTGATGTGAGTCACACAAAGCACTGCCCAGACTCCCTTCCCTACGGAAAGCAAACTGAAGAAAATCGAGATAGGCACCCAAAAATGGGCAAAGATATCTGTAGTTGCACAAAGTGACTCACGCTTTTCAAAGAATGACAAAATGAAAAGGTGGGACGTCCTTGGAAAAAGTGAATATCTTCTGCCTACACTGCATGAAAGTGGACTGAATGTTTGCTTCATTAAGTTTTTTTTTAATCACTTTTCATTCATGTTTTGTGTCATGTGTGGAATCTGGTGCCATTCTACTTAACTTTAAGTTTGATGGTCAGGTATTACTTTTACTATCTCTGCTGTATGTAATGAGTTCTTTAAAAAAAATATATATTTTTTTTTTATATTTGCATGTCAATGTTTTTTTCTTAGTGGAGTTTGTCATCTTGTCCTGGAGTAAAATTGTATTTTATGCCGGGTTTGCATGTTCCTATCGATGCTTCATCAAGTATCGAAAAGCAACTTCAAAATATGGAATCCTTATGTGGAAGACCTGTCTAAAGGTCCAACAGTTTTTTGGTTCAAGACGTCACTCAAGACAACAGAAGGTGCGAAGGACAGAAGAGTTTTTGAGAAAGCTGAGGTGACGTCATTAGCGACCCGACCTATTGGATAGAGACACGGCCATCGCTTCTGACGCCGCTCCGACTCTCTCAACATTCATCACATCAATCCTCTGATCCTTTTTTGGGAGGAATGTGGGATGTTTTTTTAAATGTATTCTAAAGTTTTATCACTCATACCTCGTGCTCCATTCTCCTCCATCTAATTGACCACCTTGTGGTTGCTTTTGTTGCTTTTGTGTTAGTGTCAACTTTGTGTTGTTTTGGCAATTCCGAAAGAGATCCATGTTGATTTTTCTTATGCTTATCATTTATTTGTGTGTTAGCTGGTTGGAACAGATCACAGTGTGAGTGTGGTGAGTGTGTATATTCAATCTGTGTGTGTGTGAGGGTTTGCGTGTGTGTGTGTGTTTGTTTTACCTCTATTGGAGTCATGTCGCTCAGTAATTGCTGATGCAACTTTTTGTCATCCAGGGTTTGCCCTCTCCTCCTGTGAACCTATGGGATGAGTTATATTCATCTTGGCTTGTCCCTATAGGAGAGAAGAAGGGGCTTCATGCACAAGTATGTCCGTATAAGTCAGGGTGAAACTAAATTTGTGAAAGTTTGTATAGTACAGTATTCTCATGTGTTTGAGAAAGCTATATGAAGAGGACAACAGGAACAAAGGAGGGTGATGAAAATGGAAAGAAAGACAATAGGAGGTAGCATGTTTGTGTGTTTAAGTTTGTGTGTGTGTGTGTGTGTGTGTGTGTGTGTGTGTGTGTGTGTGTGTGTGTGTGTGTGTGTGTGTGTGTGTGTGTGTGTGTGTGTGTGTGTGTGTGTGTGTGTGTGTGTGTACTTAACTGTAATGAGGCAGGTGTTAGCATCCCCTCCCATGCTGGGAACAGCTAGGTTTGAAACCTCTCCACCTCATTACCTGATGCAGAGAATAATCATCATCACTCAAGCGTATCTGTATAGAACTTGGACCGAATCCAAAATCGCAGGTGGCTTTTGGGCATTGTGAAAGTATAGAGAGCTGATAACGCAAGGAGAAAAGAACAAGGACCACATAACCCCCGGCCATCCCTCCTCCCACCTGGAATGTCATGCTAAATACTGCATCGAATATATGAATGCCAAAGTAAGGTACGCTATAAGCCATAACCTTTTTATTCCAATATATATTGTTAGTATCAAACAAAACGACTTCCATATTGGAAAAATACAACGGACACTGGAAGAACAATGCATAGCATTAAAAGCAATGAACCAACATCTGGCACATAAGCTCTTTTTGGCAGACAGAGGGTCTCGAACTAACAATGGTTTAAAATATCACATACAGAGAGAACCAGGGAATAAAAGGTCCTTGATGTGGCCGGGGCAAGAGTAAGCTCTTCACTTTGAAGCTACCTTTGTGGAGTCACAATTACAAAGATCAATTTCAACAGATGATCTATAGTCCTGTCACAAAAAGGTGTTTCATTTGAACCAAACAGCTGTCCACCAGGAAGACTTTGTGTCTTTTGGTGCCCACAAAACCACAACATTTAAGATGGGCGAAAGAGCAGAGGAGAGATGAACAACCCTTCATTATTTGTTAATCCCCCCCCCAAAAGAGTTCACATTTTAAACACTCTGAAATTAATTACAAAGTTGCATTGCATTTATTTATTAAGTAAGGAAAAAATGAGGAAAATGTATAAATGGTTTTATACATACAGAACACTGTATACCATAGTATACAAAGTCTACCATTTGTAAGAATAGAAAAAAGGACCAAAAGCAGAACATAAGGAGGCAATCTGTACTCATTGGTGAGGTGTTGGCAGAAGAGAATGTTTCTCCCATAAGTGCTCGGAGAATTCCATAATAACAGACTTTCCGGTTATTCCATAAGCACAGTCGTCTCACTCGGTTGGCTCTCGGTCGAGCTCACGGCGGAGTCACATGTTGTGACGTCATGCAGTAGTTAGTTACTGTAGTCGGAATGAAGGCGTCATTCCGAGCTCGAGAGGTCTCCGAACGCGCATTGCACCGCGAGCGCTCGCCATGCCATCCAGCAGCTTCATCCCAACTCCAGAGGATCCGCTCAGTCATGGGAGTCCATTACATCAGCCGTGCAATTTCCACCATCAATAATTTAATCTATCTGCTCCAAAGCTGAAGAGACAAGTCGCAGCTGGTGCTTGGCGGAACATCGGAGAAATTGCGCGGAGGGCTTATCCAAAACCTCCCAGATGACAGAGCCCTGGTGAATGGTCTCCTTTACGACTGGACAGTAAAGGTAGGTTGAATGCGAGATCCTGTTAGGATTTATGCATGGACGTCTGATAGGAGATGTTGGGGAAAAGTCATCAAGGGCTTTTTGGGATCATGCAGTGCCGCAATGTGAAACCCTCTCCTCCAGTTCTGGAGATCCGGCTTCATCATGTTCATTCAGGTTCCGATGGACATCAAGGCAGGCGTCGATATAAAGTTCATTCTTAATTGACTGATTGCTGCCTTTAAATGGGTCGGGTGTAGGGTTTTTGCGCACCATAAAGTTTATTGATAAGATCGATTTAAAAACGAGGAAATCAACGTGGATAGGTTTGGTGAATTCAAGGAGACTTTCAAGAACATGAAACTTGAGATCATCGTTTAGGTTTACCGCGTGGAGCCTTGTCCGTGGAATAGAGAAACTCCGAAAGCGCAGATAAAGTTTCCCAAATAAAATTCGTGCGAGTTTAACAAGCGCAAATAAAGGCGCGCGTGCGGATGCAGGGGGAACTTTGGAAACCATCACCTCCAGTTGGGAAGGGCTCCATACATTTTGATATGAGGCTATATAGTTGGAATGTTATTTAAATGGTGCTTATCAAGTCTAGACTTTCTTTTGTGTATTGCATTTTTTCTTATATTTTTGAATATATATTCACATCAAGAAGATTTTTTTATATAGCTGATGACATAATAAAAGAGAATGTTTTTTTTAAATGAGTTTGTTTTTTATACACTGTTTAAAGGAGGGAAAGAATGAGATGTGTCTCAGTGCTCGTCTGCTGATCTTCACTAGATGCGTCCCGAGCGCTTTCTGCAGACGAAAGCGCCATCTAGTGCACACGTGCCAGAAGAAAAGCTTAACGAGTAAATGATGGATTGTGTAGCTGCCTATGTTTTATAAGACTCTTCTTTCTGACACAGTTTTCCAATGTGCACACGGTAATAGATTTGAGCTTGAGAAGATTGTGATGTTGGCACCGCCTGAATGTTTCCAATTCCTAAGAAAGTTCCCGGAAAAAACTCAATCTCTACTAACATATCAGTGGCAAATCTTAGATGATGTTTCCCCGGCGGATCTAGTTCTCCAGTGCCTGCCATTTCTCCTGTTACAAGAAAAGACGAAACTTATACATAAATTATAACAGCACTAATGTTTAATTTGTCTCCTGCCTTTCAGCTTTGGAGCCTCATTCACAATCATGTGAACTATAATGCATGTTCGTATTTGGGCCTAACAGTATCAAACCTACTCGCAGTTGTGTTTTATGGATATGGACATATGATATGAATGTCAAGAATTTGCTATTTATTTGGAAAACAATAACAAAATGAATCAGATTGGAATGTGGGAAAAAAGTTACAGTTTTGGGAAACTGTTGGCTTACAATATGGAAAACTGTCCTTTACACTTATATCTGGGAGACGAGGTTTCTCAAAATCCAGGAGTTGAACATACTTGTAAACCTATCCTCAGGGCGACAGGAGCGCATAGGGTGTTCACTGACAATACAAGGTTATTTCACAGTTTTTTTATGGTTGACCACATGTGCCAGATGTGGCCATTATGGACTGCACATTTTAATGTGTTCTTAAAGTTAGAATAATAATAATTAGCAGCTGAGACACCTGTGTGAGCTTAGGTGATGCACGCACACCGTTCTTGACATTGAAGTACACAGAGGCGATCTGGAATCTTTTCTTTATCTGTAAAGCTTTTATCTTCTGCTCTTTGTTGTTCCTTTAAGACAGTTAATTATACATTGTTAAATATCTCTGTATCATAGAACTTTCTTCTTTTCTATGTAGAGTGCTTGCTCTTCAACAAAAGTGTCTGTTACCACTGTACTTTCAAGTTGGAAGGGCTTTATATATCTGTCATCACTGGATTTCTTCGCTAATCCCTCTGTGGTATGGAGACTTAAGCAAATACAGTTGTGGGGGAATCAGAATCATGGAGACCAAACTATCCTGTCCTACCTGCCCCCTTTCCAAACAATTGAGCAGGTGCATGTGCTCTTTCTCCCAAATCCATAGAGCTGCCACTCATACCCAAGTGAGCTACAATCATGTTTTACAGTGAAAGATGTTTCAACGTGCTCTTGCCAAGCCCCAACCACATGGATCAAATACAGCTGTGAATGTCATATGTCATCGAGCTTTCTGTATGTTGTTTTGGAGGTAGAGAGTTCACTAAAGGCTGTATGGATTCCCACATGATAGGTTTGATTGATGTCAACCTTGTTTGTACTTTATTCAATGACTGACAGTATTATAAATCCGTCTTCAAAGGTTTAAAAAACGCGGTACAAACGGTATAAATTATCAGCTTTGTTAGCTTGACAATTGAAAGGGTAACAGTTTTAAACCACGGGAAAGTTTTACTTTGATCATTTTTGATATGGAAACACCTGAAAGGGTGATAAGAGTCTTCAAATAAAGGTTATTAGCACGTTACCGATCGGTTCTTCTGACCCGTGAATAGCCTCTCCCTGTACTCTCATAAGTACACAAACACACACGCGTCTTGTTTGCACATCATATGTCGACAGGATATTGATATTGCGTTATTGTACGCAATCGGAATACGCGCATGGTCAACATATTAGAGCAGAACAAACACGTCCATCCAGGTAATCTTGTCTTCTCGCTCTGCTTTGAATGAGACAGAAGGTCTCGGTTATTGCCAGCAAAGTCCCATAGCAATAAAGTGATTCATCGTCTAGATTACGCTTTAACAGGAAGTTGATTGAGAGCATAATCCATATTGATTCTCTTGATGGAAACAGGAAATAGCAGAGTTGGAAATAAAACAGTTTGTTGTTCCCAGTGAGAAGGGACCCCAGAGGAAAATGGAAAGCAATTGCGAGCTGATGAGCGGCACTGCCCCTAGCACCGCATCTTCCACCCTCGCCGCCCTTTCCGCACATCCCCCTTGGAGACTACACAGAGACGTCATCAGGGTTGTTGTGATCTTGGTCTCCACCCCCTGCCACACAACTACACTCCAGCGCTCTGCTCTAATTAGGTGACGGTTTGGTTCAATTTGGTTACCTTTTTGAACAAAAACTGACCACCGCTGCATTATTACACGAGATCTGTCGGGTGGGTGATAAAGTTGTGAATTGCCGGCTGGATTTGGATGAGGGATGACATCCGTGATCCACCTGCTGTCAAGAAGGGCAAGAGAAGGGAATTGCTTGTCAGCATGACTGATGTTGGTATCTCATTGAGAAGCCTGGGCAATATATATAAATACCTCGCTCATTAGGGAGGCGACAGATGTTTGTTAATTGGGATCATCCTAAACTGTGGTGGTGTGTGTTGCAGCAACACAGACACAAATCTATCCATCCTTAGATGCGACAAACCTAGAGGAATTTCGAGCGCAGATAAAAAATGAGACAGAATCACTGAATAATCCTCAGACAGGCACTTTAAATTCCATGCCATATTCAGCGGAGGTAATTGCTGACAATGTAAGAAGCTTTTTTCCATTACTGGGAAAGCTGACAGACTGAAGTATCTTTTCATGCCTGCAGAAGCAGCTTGTACACACATTTTGTGCAGCGCCTGATTTGATTAGGATTGATCTGTTCTCCACAGCTGTATTCTCAGCTCTGGGCTTTTTTTCCATGTGCCTGTTTTTGACCGTTCGAGAGGAGAGATTAAAGATGCCCCCACCTCATCTCCCTCGCCAAACACACATGTCGGCACACACGCCCTCTCTTTTGCTCACACGCGCCCCTCGTGGATCGCGACGTCACTGAGCGAGGGGATTTGGAGCTCATTAAGCAGAGGGCTGTGATATTCTGAATCGAGACTGTGGGACTCCCAGCCGGCCTATTTATAGAACGCGCATCTCCATGGCAGTCATCGCTGCGCTAGCAAATCGCAGCCATGGCCCCAGACACCAATTAGGAATGAAACAAATGCTTTTTAGTATGGGCGTGTCTATGCTTCTCTCTGTACTGCTCTGAAAGCGGACCCTCCCTCTTCCTTGTCCTGAGGCGGCGTGGGGCATCGGGAGGACGGCAGCATGCGGAGAAGTGGCGAAGTATTGTCGCGGAGCTGGATATTTTTTAAGGCTCCCCTGGCCCCACTTCTCCCTCCTTCGTCTCCTTAGAAAAGTGAGAGTGATGCTTATGGTTTTTGTTGTTTGTGGATGTTCCCCTGTCCGTCTATATGCAATGGGATGCCATTGGATGCAATGAATTGCAGTGACTCATAGAAGGACTTTGGAGAGGTAAGAGAGTGCTGCAGAGGGGTAGAGGAGAATGAATGAATGAATGAATGAATGAATGAATAATAAGCAAACAGGATGACGGTCCCCTTCTTGGCTCTATTTGCTGTCCTAGAATTGGTAATTATATTGTGTCATGTGCAATTTACATCTGGGGATTTAAATTCTGGGAAAATGGCATGGACAGAATAAGGCGGTATGAGTATGTATGAGTAAGTGAATGATGGGCATCATTTACTGTAAGCTCTGCTTGCGTTAGTCCTCTTCACATCTCTGCACTCAGATCACTCAATTTTATCGCCTTTTTTGTCTCTCTCTGTCTTTCTGTTTTCCTTTCTCTTATCTTAGTCTTTTCCTTTGTGCTTCAATTTATCTCTCTTAGCAGGAAAGATAACAATCCTTGGAGAATTGTATTGGACTTGTTAGTTCTTGTATGTATATCAAACCTGTTCCGTTGTTTCCAAAGTTGTGCTTTGTTTTTTAAGGGACTGGACTTTATGATTTTTTTTATTTAAACTACTTACACAAAAAAATGCTCACTATGGACATCATGTTGGCCCGTTCCAGATCAGTAGAAAAAGTTGATAAACATTTTTGTCTTACTTGAAAGGTTTTGCACATCATGATATCTGCTCCGCAAGCAGTCAACACTGTACACTCGTGTGATGGGACAGAGAAGGAGGCAGGGGAGCTTGCGGGAGGAAGGGAAAGGGAAGAGAGAGACAGAAAGGAGCAGGAGCAATCCTCACATGTCCTCCTAATGATACTCCAGGGTCTCTGAATTTAGCCTGCTGCATTTGGTTGTGGGTGGGGGCAAACGTGCAGGGGTGTGCGCAGAAACAGAAAAATCGTGCAGCGTTGCTTGCTCTCCCTCGGGGTCTGTAAAATGAAAAAAGAAAAAAATAGTTGGCACGTTGTGTTCACATTGTGCGTTGTATTAAGGAATTGATTTGCGATCGCAAAGTTTCATTACCCGCAATAACGTAAGAGCGCTGTAAAGCATTACAACTAATTGTGACTCATGAGACAACAATCACCTGCGGAGAGGAAGAACTGCACTCCGATGAAAGATTTAACATTAGTGACGTTATTGGGAGGCGTAATGAGTTCCATTTAGATCAGCTTCCCATTAATCCTTTTAAGAGCGTCTGTTGTGGGAAAAGTGTTTAATGTAGTTTTACCTGGGCTACGGCCAAGTCAAGTTCATTAATTGTACATCGTCCATACAGATATTGTGTTTACTCACTATCTCCCTCCCTTATCTCCCCTGTCCCTTCTGTCTCTCCCCTTTTGCTGTCTCTAGTTCCAACAGGTTAGAAGAGTGATGACCATCCTGTTCGTTACTATGGTTATTTCATACTTCAGTTGCATGAGAGCTGCGCCCATGAGAGAGATCCCGGGTGTGCAAGGGGGCCACCGGGCTGAGGGCTACCTGGGTGCTGCTGCCGCGGTGGCCGCCGCCGCCGCCGCCACCTCGGGCGGCCGGGGCCACGGGACTCCACAGAGTGGGGGGGGCTTGCCCTCGCTCACGGACACTTTCGAGCAGGTGATCGAGGAGTTACTTGAGGTGGAAGGGGAGGCAGCACAGCAGCTGGTCCCCAGAGCAGACCAGGGCCAAGGAGGGGGCGGTCCCGCGGGCGCCGTCGCAGCAGACTCGAAGGACGTTGACCTGTACGCCTCGCGGGTGATGATCAGCAACCAAGTGCCTTTGGAGCCGCCGTTACTATTTCTCTTGGAGGAATACAAAAACTACCTGGATGCCGCCAACATGTCGATGCGTGTGCGGCGGCACTCCGACCCTGCGCGGCGAGGGGAGCTCAGCGTTTGTGACAGTATTAGCCAGTGGGTGACAGCTGTGGACAAAAAGACGGCCATAGACATGTCGGGCCAGACAGTCACCGTCCTGGAGAAGGTCCCTATGAATAACGGTCAGCTGAAGCAATACTTTTACGAGACCAAATGCAACCCTTTGGGGTACACAAAGGAGGGCTGCCGAGGAATAGACAAGCGGCACTATAACTCACAATGCCGGACAACCCAGTCTTACGTGCGAGCCCTAACGATGGATAGCAAAAGGAAGATCGGCTGGCGGTTTATACGGATAGACACTTCGTGTGTATGCACATTGACCATTAAAAGGGGCAGATAGTGTACACAATGTATAGATTTTATTGAGAGTTCTAAAAAAGAGAGAGAAAAGAGAAAATATCTATTTGTATATATACATAACAGGGTAAATTATTCCGTCAGATGAAAATTTTATGGACTGCATGTAAAAAAGATGAAGTTTATACAGTAAAAGTGATACTACAGTCTATTTATTGAACATATTCATGACCTTGTAAACAATTAAAAAAAGATCTGATCAGTCATTTGCGCCCAGTTCAAATTACTATATCACATTCCTCAAGACATTGTGTTTTTTACGTTGCCAAGATTTTGAGAGATGAGGAGAGGAAGGGGTGAGGAAGAATTACATACAAGAAAAAAACGAGAAAAAAAAACTTGCATGCTGCTTCAATCGTGAATTGAGAAACTGTCCACTTTGGAAAAACAAGGAAATGATTTCCGACCAAAACATTACGTTTACATTCTCAACCGTAACAGGATTTCCTCCTCTAAGTACTCTGTCTGTTTACTATCCTCAACTTCTCAAGGTAATGTTGGAAATACATACTATGTCAAGGTGCTGTTGTCAAAGCTTTGCTGTTTATTTTTTTATCCCCACAAGATGAAAAAATATATATAAAATATATATAAAATTTATTCATTGACATGTGTTCTGGATTAATATAATTCATTTTGTATGTTGTGAAGTTGTTTGCAATATTAAATTGAAATATTTGAAGAAATAAAATTACTATAGGCAACTGAAAAACAAAACCAATGTCAATAAAGTTTGAGCTCTCCCTTTGCAGGTCTAAAATGGGCACAAGCTTTAGAGAGAACATCTTCTCTCATGGCATACATACATTGGACCCTACATTTAAATGTCTTTCTTTTTCAGAAAAACATAAGAGATTAATTTAAGTACTGTGCACTTTCTCACCTTATGTCTATAAAAGGAATATAGGCATTATAACGTCTCAAAAATGAAGAATGTTCGAGTGTCAGTGGGTAGTAAAAAGCTTGCAAATGCAAACCCAAATCAACACATTTATGTGTTCTCTATCCTCTTCTACAGAAGTCAGTTCATGTAGTTCTCAGGTAAGAGTTATTGTGAATGTGATTCCATGGAAACCAGTGGATGAAGATAACATGCCCTGTGTTTGGAGTTATTTCTAGTCAGATGGTATAGGTTATCATCACTGAAAGATTAGGATTTTTTGTGTGAAAGACAGATCAATAGAGTCAACACTCCACGGCACTCTACATGATATCTGATACACCTGAACACAGACCTATACACAAACCTTCTGTATTTCAAAGGCTCTGATCAGACAACTGAATAGAAACTGTCTGACACAGATAAGGAAGGACATGGGAAATTCATCTGATTATGGTAAGTATCTCCGTGCATCATAAGTGTATCATGCAATAAAGAAATAACACTCAGCCAGGAAATGAAAACGACAGATAACGTGTCTAAACATTCCATTCAGAACTGCTTCCCTTGACTCAAACACAGATTTCTATTGCCGTAGTACAGAATTATAGCAGTGTAAAAGTCTAATGATTATTGATGGTAAAGGAATGAGTGTGTCTGCTAATACATTTTGTTTTAAAATAACCTGTAGATGAATATTAAGCAAATGTTTGTTTTTATCATTATTAGAATATGTTACACAACACAATTAAAATTCTGATATGCTAATGGGAATAGTACATTAAAATATTGTTTATAAAATAATGCATGTGTAAATGTTAATCAAATAGACAAGAACACTGACAATAACATTTAATGTTGCATTTTACACTCAAAGCAACTTACTACTGGGTTATTTTTGTGAGGTTCAGATTTTCCCCAGTTCAAAGTAGTCCTTGGTAAGACCCAGCAGGGCCCTGTCCCATTTGCTGCAGAAGTAGGACACTCTATTCTCTGTTTCCCTTTTGCTCAGAATCCTGTCCAGTTCTGCTGATTCTGTCTGTGTTAGGCAGAAAAAACTGGTACATTTAAAGCAACATTAAAACAAAGGGTTTTTAATATATAATCAAATATTAAAATGAGACAATAATACATTGGATATATTTCGGACATAAAAGCCAACTTTTGGAAATAATAAAAATATATACTTTTCATAATATGTATCAGTTTTTCAATTCATCTAATTACATGTAAGTGCATTTGTGTACCTCAAGGTAGATGAATGGATGGCTGGATGGATGGATGGATGGATGGATGGATGGATGATGATGGGTAGATGGATGGATTCACGTATGTATGTATGTATGTATGTATGCATGCATGTATGTATGTATGTATGTATGTATGGATGGATGGATGGATGGATGGATGGATGGATGGATGGATGGATGGATGGATGTATGGATGGATGGACGGATGATGATGGGTAGATGGATGGATGGATGGCTGGATGGATGGATGGATGATGATGATGGGTAAATGGATGGATGGATGGATGATGATGGGTAGATGGATGGAGGCACGTATGTATGTATGTATGTATGTATGTATGTATGGATGCACATATGTATGTACGTATGGATGTATGAATGAATGAATGTATGTATGAATGTATGTATGAATGAATGTATGCATGTATGTATGCATGTATGTATGAATGTATGTATGTATGTATGTATGTATGTATGTATGTATGTATGTATGTATGTATGTATGTATGTATGTATGTATGTATGTATGTATGTATGTATGTATGTATGTATGTATGAATGTATATATGTATGTATGTATGTATGAATGGATGTATGGATGGATGTATGTATGAATGTATGTATGTATGTATGTATGAATGAATGTATGCATGTATGTATGTATGAATGTATGTATGTATGGATGTATATATGTATGTATGTATGTATGTATGAATGTATGCATGTATGTATGTATGAATGAATGTATGCATGTATGTATGTATGAATGTATGTATGAATGTATGTATGTATGTATGTATGTATGTATGTATGTATGTATGAATGAATGTATGCAAGTATGTATGTATGAATGTATGTATGGATGTATGTATGTATATATGAATGAATGTTTGTATGGATGTATGGATGTATGTATGCATGTATGGATGTATGTATGTATGTATGTATGAATGTATGGATGTATGTATGCATGTATGGATGTATGTATGTATGTATGTATGTATGTATGTATGTATGTATGTATGTATGTATGAATGTATGTATGTATGTATGTATGTATGTATGTATGTATATATGAATGAATGTTTGTATGTATGTATGGATGTATGTATGCATGTATGGATGTATGTATGTATGTATGTATGCATGTATGGATGGATGTATGCATGTATGTATGTATGTATGGATGTATGGATGGATGTATGTATGCATGTATGGATGTATGTATGCATGTATGTATGTATGTATGTATGCATGTATGTATGGATGTATGTATGCATGTGTGTGTGTGTATGTATGTATGAATGAATGAATGTATGCATGTATGTATGTATGTATGTATGTATGTATGTATGTGTATGTATGTATGTATGGATGGATGTATTGATGGCAGACAGACAGACAGACAGACAGACAGACAGACAGACAGACAGACAGACAAATTTAAATTAATGTCGTTTCATTGTGCTTATAATCATCATAAAATCAGATTTGTTATGCTATGCAAAGTGGCTGCGCAAATAGAGCGCAACACTGATGCTCTCGACTCCTCCTCAAATCTCTTTGCATTAGCACTAGCGCTTAAGCTTAGCCAGCCGACTGCTACAAACACCGGGACGCGAGCATAACTTTCCTCACACAAACACATCACAACAGCCCATAATATGGCTACTTTAGGGGAACCCGTCCGTCTGGAAAAAGGTAAGCTGCCAGTCGAAAACAGTTTTTTTCAAATGTAAGATTTGCTAGGTTGTAAAAATCCCAAGATTGGCTCAGAACATCCCGCTGTCACAACATGAGTGGATTAGCGGACGACAGCGAGCTAATCTTCATTAACTTTGGCAAATAATTCACAATAATATTTATTAATTTCTACAAAACGTCATCGTGAATCTAATAAATAAAAGCAAAACATGAGGTTAGCAAACAGTGCATAAACACTGCTAGCATAATGCTAGTGAAGTGTTTACATTACAGATGACTGTTTGGAGTTTAGATGTTTGCTAAATAATTCCCTTAATTAAATCTGCTTCATCAGTTTTGTAAACTTTTTGTGTTGAGAAGTATCCAAGCAAACTAAATCACTGTTTTATGATAGTTTAAGATCTTGACATCATTCAAGTTTCTAAATCAATGACGTCACTGTGCAATATTGACTTGAATATGAGTTATATCAAGTGTGTCTAAACCTTGTAAATCTGAAGGGTATTTATGTCTAGAACTTCAACAAACAGATGTCTGTATGAGATCAGACAGTTTATTAAGATGTACAGGTACATCCCATAATAAGTAACTGTTGAGCAGCACAGACACTATAAATAAAGTTATTTATATGGAGCTGTGACAGAAATAATGATGTTTAGTTGTGGCCGAAAGATCCCTGCCAGTACAGCCTCACCATATGGCGTGATGCAAATGATGATCTGTGGTCCGGCCTCGCCTCATTGTTTTGCAAATTCTCCTCTCCAGACATATCTCGAGCCATTGAGCTACTGGATAAGCTCCAGAGAACAGGCGAAGTGCCTCCGCAGAAGCTCCAGGCCCTGCAGAGGGTTTTGCAGAGTGAGTTCTGCAATGCTGTGCGGGAGGTAAATGTGCCAACATCACATCTGTGTTTACAAACCACACTGCTGTGCACTTTCAGCGCCATACGTTAAAATAGCGTGGGGACTCTTTGGTTCCGCTCTTTTGATTTGGAGTTCACCTCTCATACTGTGATGGTTGTGATTTAAACACGAGGGGATTGTTAAGCTCACCTAAAAATTCAAGGTCTATCATTATGTATTTCTCCTTGTGTTATTTCAAACCTTATGGATTTACGAATGTGAACACTTAAGAAGACAGTTTTGATGTTAAAGTGAAAGGTTCTTTACACTTTTTTGATTTTAAACCTGGAAGACCTGCAACACTAAAGAAGATATTTTGATGAAAGTTGATGATCAAACAGCAGTGGTGCCTGTTTCCTTCTATTTTATGGGAACAGGCCAAGAGTGAATGGGTACCTTTTACCAACATTCTTTAAAAGATCTTCTTTTGTGTTTTGCTGGAAAAAAGAGAGTTTATCCATCATTTTCAAATAAAATATTTTCTCTTTTGGTTATTTGACTTAATATTTTTCAACCTAACTCTCCACTGAGACATCTACTTAAATATGTGCTTTAACATAAGGAGTCATTTAAAGGGTTTGAACAACGTGAGACTGGAAGAATGATCACACAAGTTTTGTTTTGTGGTGAAATGTCTACACAACATAAAAATGGACAGAGGAACACAAGCCATTCCGAAGTTCTCAGAAGTGCTTGAAGTTTCTGGGTTATTTTGTTTATCAGATATGTTTTATTATAACTATACGTTTTTGTTTGTAGATTTTACTTTTTATTTAGAATTTTCATTTCAATGAAATATGCTATTAAAATAAATGTTTTACCTTATTGTTATTGACAGTGGGGCATTTTAGATGAGCTATATATGAGTGTATACTTGCTGTAAATAAAACAAGAATAACTTGAGAGATTTTTCAAAGTTTCACTGTTTCTAAATAAACACTCATGTTCAGAATGTGACGCACATTGATAACACAAGAGAAAATATCACAAGATGCAACAGCCAAAGAGTGACATAGGCCCACTATAAATAGATCAACTCAAAAATTGAGCAGACGGAACTTGCTCCATCAACCCCAACCCCCCACCATCTTGAGCACTCTGATGATTTATCTTTAAAGTACTCATGCAAGAAAAAATGCCTAGCAAGCACATCCCTAGTGCTTACAACAGCATGCTCATAAGTGTAGAGCAAAAGATAGTCACTGTGCAGAATTACTGGATATTGATTCTGAAGCACACAAATAGCATCAATCCATTTGTCTGTTTCAGACTGGGCATAGAACTCAGCTGTAGTGTTCTGTTGCCCATGTAGTAGATCTAAGATTGTTGGCAGTTGATTGGTCTCCTCCCTGCTGTTTGGTCATCTGTCGTTCTCGCTGTTAAACTCTTAAGTCTCAACACAAGAGCTGCTGTTCTTCGTCTCGCTTGGAATCCTTGTATAAAGCAGAGCTTTAAAGTTGGGAATTTTGTTTGGGTAAGTTAGAGGAAACCGAAAGTTGCATTTTCGTAACTAACTCTGTTTATCAGGTTTATTAGATCATTTAAGAGGACAATATTTGGACATTACTTTTATGTTTTTTTTTTCTAAACTGCAATCCTTATGTTTATCACAGTGAGTTACAGTAGACTGGTGTCCAATACAGGTTTGCACAAAGCTTTAGCAATATTCTTTTAATTAACTTTAAAAATAATTTGTTCATCTTAACTGAGATGCACTAAAATCATTTCCCATGTGTGCGACTTAAGACGAGTTTTTCATTTAATGTGGGACTCTTTGGATAATTTATTGTAAGAAATGCTATATAAAATTAAACAATATATATTTTAAAGTGTATTAAACATGCACTCACGATAAAGATTAACCTGAATGGCACATATGTTAATGTGCCTAAACATCAAGGCATATGAAGAGATCTGATTTATAACCACCTCATTGAGACAATGACATGATTTCCGGCCAGTCAGAGACACAGTTGCTCTGGAAATGGAAATGTGACGATCCTCTAAATCAGTTTAAGGACTAAAATAACTTATTAAGAGTCAATTACTATTCATGAGCAAGGTAGTGTAGGACTAAGCTGATACAGATCCAGGGATCTCACCCTTGAAATTGAGGAAAAATCTTTGCTTAGTTTCTGGATGTAGATTTTTTTTTTTATCTGAGTGGTTTTGGTAATATTTGGCTATGCTTGTTGTTTGTTTGTGAATTTCCAGTACTATTCTTTCTCTTGTTGTACATCATATTTAGGTATATGAACATGTGTACGAGACGGTGGATATAAATAGCAGCCCAGAGGTGAGGGCCAATGCTACAGCAAAGGTAAGTTGTTGTTTATTGAACAGTTTTCATGCAGTCTTGTTACATGTTTTTCTAGCTATTTTTAGCCCAAATGTTAAAAGCTAGACAGACAATCTCATTATCTGATCAGCTCTGGGTATAGGACTACTTTGAAACACTAGACTGATGCCCTGAAGATGTGTGTAAACTTGCAATTGCTTTTGTGTGGATAAATGAATGTTAAGTGGTTGTAAATATTTGTCATGAACTTTACTCTGTTTCCAGGCTACAGTTGCTGCATTTGCAGCTAGCGAGGGTCACTCTCATCCTCGAGTGGTGGAGCTCCCAAAAACAGAGGAGGGGCTGGGGTTCAACATCATGGGTGGAAAAGAACAAAACTCACCCATCTACATCTCCCGTATCATTCCAGGAGGCATCGCCGATCGGCACGGCGGTCTAAAGAGAGGAGACCAGCTGCTGTCTGTTAACGGAGTGGTACGTACAAGCTTCTGTCGAATGACGTACTGCACATTTTAGGTAAATTGAATGATGTAAGCAACTTGATACCTCTTGCTGTCACCTCAACATTACCTCAGGAAGCTTATCCAATGTCTTCAGCTTGCTAACTATAACTCCAGCCTGTCAATAAAATTATAAATACCATCACTGTATTAAATATATCTCAGATATCAAAGTATATAGCAGACACAGCAGTGTTGTGGCTGCCGTATTGATCGATTTACTGGATCACATGACAAAGCAAATGCGTCATGGTTTTTTATATCCTTGTTGTCTCAGTCCACACCACATCAGGATAGCTGTGTTATTTATTTAATCCACCAGGTAGCTCAGACATAAACAGCATCTAATAAATACATTTTTTGGGATCATTATGGATTTAAGGCTGCATTTGATAAGTTGAGAAATTGTCAGATAAAACATGACAACCGCATATCAGAGGGATCTTATCATCTTCTTCTATCTCACAGAGTGTAGAAGGAGAGCATCATGAGAAGGCTGTGGAGCTGTTGAAGGCCGCTCAGGGTACAGTAAAGCTGGTGGTACGATACACCCCGAAAGTCCTTGAAGAGATGGAGTCCCGCTTCGAGAAGTTAAGGTCTGCCAAACGCCGGCAACAGAACAACTACCCCCAGTAGGATGGGTCCTCTCATGTGCCCCCCTCTTGCTGTCTCATTGTCTTTAATTCATCTGCCATCTGTCTTCCTCGTTCACACTTTCTCACCCCCTTACTCCAACCGGGAATTAGCCACATGTTTGGCACTCCTTTTTTGTGAAATTTTCTAAATCCTGTCCTCAGATTTTTAGCACAGTTTTTTCACACACTTCTTTCCCTTAGCATGAACATTAACTTGGCCCTTGATTATGCCACATACATGTCACACATGTGCTGCATCTTTAAGAATGTGTCGTTTGGGGTGTTGATTAGTTAGATATGCAAGGGACCATTGCAATGTACAACTCCTGAGGTGAATTAAATGACAACGTCAAAAAGTGCCTCATGAGATTATGCTCGCAGCCCTCGATATGTTCCCATCAGAGGCTTTTCTGTGGTCCAACATAAGCATTTTACTACGAAAATGAACAGATTCATTGGTTGTTGTTTTGTTTTTCTTGCTTGTTTTCTAAAAATGTCAAAACCTCATGTTGGGTGACTAAAGCCTCCTCATCAGAACTGTTGTGCGCTTCTTAAAATGTCAGCTTTATGTGATCCATACTCCCGAAGACATTTCAATGCCAGACATATCCTGTTTACTAACTCAAACATCACAATGTTTACAATATACAATAATGAGATGGTGTGTTGTTTAATTATATCTACATTAATTAGTCTTAGAAAGTAAACCAACACTAAATTGTGAAAGTTTGGTTTAAATTTTTTTAAAGTGAAAATTTATAAACACAATGTTTTTAAATGCAATCGAGAAGGACAGCTGTTAAAGAGAGATGCGCAAGGCCCTGTTTCAATATTTTTCTATTTGTCTATACTAAGTAAAAAGGTTTTCATTGTCCCTTAAGGACCGAGTCCATCTACAAGAGAATGGAAGTTTTGCAAAAAATTACTTGCCCTCAAGTTCGTCATAACCTGAATTAATGCTCCCTTTTACACAAAAGGTATTTGGCAAAAAGTTATTTAAGACTCCATTGACTACCATACTAGACAAATTATTGTCTAATTTGTGTTTTGTTAAACAATTCAGGAAGGCAAACAGTTCTGAAGCACCATAAACTACCACAAATATTTTTTTCAACTATGGCAGTCAAAGGTGCCATAGAGGGATCAGTTGCTAACTTTCTTCCAGATCTCTCTCTTTGTGTTCAACTGAGCAAAGAAATGTATACAGGTTTGGAATAATTTAAGATTGAATAATTAATGACAAATTTTTTTTTCAATTTTGGTTGGAGTGTTCCTGTAAAAGCACATAGAAACACTACATGGCAAATCTCTAGCCAGCTTGTGATCAGTTTTTTATTGCAGCAGAAAAGCTTATCCATAGATATTCATCAGCATGTTGTACTATTTTAATAGTCCTTTTGTTTTTAAACACTATATGAATGTTAATGTGGCACCTGCCTTTTAGCCCTCTATGGGTCCATGTGGTATGCCTAGTCCATGCTGATTCACTTTCAAGGATATCGTATATTAACAGCTAGGAACTGAGCATAATTCTAACAGAACAACCTTAAATGAAGAAATGAATGTCTAAGAATGTCAACATGATCAACACATGAATTTTAGTGAGACGTGTCTAAATGAAGCTCAAGTGTAAATTGGTGCTGTCTTTTGTTTCTTCCCTTGTTTAATTTATTTGTTTCTAAAGAACCTAAAATAGATTCCTAAATGCAATAAGAGTTTGAGGGTATAGTTTTTTGTATTTTTTCAATAGATAAAGAACTGATTAGTGTTTTCTCCAAAACATCAGTCTATTGTTGACATGTAGGAATGGTCAAGAGTATATGAGCAAGTTGTTAGCTTTTTAGTCTTATCCAGATCTCTTTATGACTGGATTTTGTTACATTTGTCTACTTGTCGCCAAATTTGAATACTTTGAAATTGTAAGATTTGTCAAGATTCAGAGATGCGTTTGAAAAGTACTTTCACACTGCACTTTCACTTTGTACTCATTTTCACAAAATGCAACACGCTGGATGTATTTTTAACCTCAAACGCAGGTATTTTCAGTGTCTGACACACTTGGAAAAAAACTGTCTATTTTTCTCTGTCTCTCATAAAATATTTAACATGTCTAATTATAGAAGCCCATGACTCACCCTGAGCTGTGAGAGACGTAGGTGTTTTGGGGGTGAGAGATAAAAGGGAGGTCTGATGTCTTGCATGAAGAAATCATTTGTGGTATTGACATTAAAAGCATCAAGAATCAAATCATCTCTTTCTATAGTGTATAAGGTGCTCAGGTTGAATGTTTCTATAATATCATAAATTAACTCCTCGTGTATCACAAGAGCAATAAGACATGATGTTCTCCTGTACTCATCTCATGCAAGGTACTCACTCCCCATTAATACTCGAAATTGTCCACGGGGGGCCGACAGACTATTTTTGTAACCTTGTTTTCTTTTGATATTTTCCCTTTTTGATAAGTGAATTTTCTCTCAAGATCTCTTTTTTGATCAATGCTTTGTATTGATTTACCTTGACCAAGTTCTCTCTGTGTTTCAAGACCAAACTTGCAACTTTCTGAAAGCTTTTTCCAATGTCTGCTCAGCTTGTTTGTCTGGTCAACTGTTTTTATGAACCTGTTGTACTGTTGTATTGTGTGAGGTTTATGTCCTGCTGCATTGTGTTACAATAATGTGGATGTATAAAGAGTGATGAAAGTGGTTGTTTTTAGTTAAATTATACTGTTAGTTAAAGTCTGCAGTAGTTGTGTGTTCTGTCTTGCCTTTAACTTATTATCTTATCATTGTGTTGTTTCTTATATTTAATGGAAAACATTTACAGCTGGACAGGCAACTGTACAGTGGTATGCCTAGACTGCTTAGTGTTTTTACCTGAACACCAGAGGGCACTGCAGGACAACACACTCTTTGTATACAAATCTTTTAACATGAACACTGACATCACTCAATTTTCCAGAGCTGGGAATAACTTCACAAAAGACGATGTCTTTCATATATTCTTAAAATTAATATCACATGTGAAATAGGCAGTCTGAAGTAAAACCCTCACATGCATCCCATCTGTGTCTTAATGTAATGCGGCATGGCCACAAACCAATAAACCCTCTCTCCAAGGATTTGTCAGCCCAATTTACTTTCTTGTCAACACTGTCATTGACTGCGATCTCTCTGTCTCAAGTTTCATCTTTAAGACGCAGCCCATACCGCCTCTGACACGGAATGCCTTGCTGAACCTATTAATAACGTAATATAAAACAATCCCTCTTCTGACAAGGTGTTGAGAATTTGAACTCTGTTAATGATGAAAAATTGGCCTGCTGGCTATGTTAATGAATAGATCTGTCATTCAAGCACAGCTTCTGTATTTTCATGGATTGCTTCCCAGTCATGTCTAGATGCAGCTTATTTCAGGATGCCAGATTAAACTTAAAAATCAAAGATTACTGTTAAAGCTGTTTACACCATGGCTATTAAATATTTTAAAAACGCATAGTGTGCTTATAACTCAAACCAAGCTGTGAACAAATGTATCAGTGTAGAAGCATCTATGCACACAAGGACAGAACACATTGAGATATGAACAGCTGCTTTGTTTCAGTTTAGACACGCTCACATGATCCATCGTCATTTTGACACCTTTGGCGTGCATGGCCATCACGGCATACTCGAGCTTTATATTAATAATTTTATCCTCTCAAATGTCGCTGGAGACCGTTCTGAAAACAATGCTATGCAGTACAGCCATGCTCACCTGCTCTAAGTATAATAACAACAATGAGTTGATGCTTCCAGTTTGGCTTTGTTACATTATAACCAAAAGCTTGTGGATTCTGGAGCACATTTGGAACATTGTGAGTGCCTGGAAGAATGGACCAGGCATCATCGGCATTGACAGGCAGGCATGTCATCATGGAGACTCACAGGCACCTGCTCGCCTTCCTCAATGTAAACTCAGTGTTTCAATAATTCATGGCTGCAGGAGGTGACTCTGAAACATGCTTAAAATAGCTTAAAATAAATTATTTTATGTTAAGCCAAAACAATTTATCATTAACAACAAATATGTTGCCAAATTGACTTTCATTGTTTTGTCACACTTCACTGAAACATTCTTTTAAATGTCATCAACAGAGAGTCATATAGAGGTTTTGAATGCATGATGATAAATTATTCATTTAAAATTCCCTTGTTTAGCAAACCCACCTTTTAATTTTCAGAAATACACTGCATTTATGAAAAACTCACAAAGCCACAAAGAAACCATAAACTTTATTTTGCATGTTATATAACATCACAATGTGAAGGGAAGGATTTTAAATCACTAGACCTTATAACACAGAAATGAAATACAAGCAATAAAGACCAGAAAACACACCAAAGCACAGTACCATGGGATAACACAGAAAATTACTGAGTAAAAGCAGATGAAGATAATCATTATAACGATTATTTCTTATTTCTTAAATTATTTTCATGGGTTCCATTAAAGGATAGTCACAGTTTCTCCAAACCCCCGAAACAAGCCAAATTTGTCTCTCATTTCTTTGTGTCTTCTTTCGTGATTTGAGCTGCAATTAAGCGAAAACCAAATTATTAGATTGCATAACCAATTTAAAATTAACTTTAATGTTAAAAATGATTTGTATTCATATTCTTTTCAATGTGGAGGTGCGTTTTTTTGGCTTGATGCTTTGTATACGTTTTTGTTCACCGTTTGGTGTATTTAAAAAAAACTCTTGAACGAATTTAATGAAAGTTGAAATCTCAAGTTTTAAGGATGTTACGATTTGATTTTCACTGTAAAGAATGGTAGGACTTAATATGAGATTGAAAGTATGACATATTAGTAAAATGTCATATCCTTGTTACCAATGTTTAATATCAATGTTAGCTACAACTGTTATAAAGAGACATAATATAATAATAAAATAAGATAAGATACATTTAAAAATAGATGTGTAGAGATGCTAAACGTATGTTTGACATATCTATTACAACATCGGCAGATCTGTGAATAACAGATTGTTCAAATTTCACAGTGTGAAACTGTGCCAGATGTGCGTGTCAAGTTTTGAGAAAAGACTTAAAATGATGGTTTGACACAAATATGAAGATTGTTTCACCATTCTTTCAGTATCTGCTCTTGAAAAGAGTCATACAAAGTTTGGAATGACATGACTTCTGCAGACCACAAAACAAGAAATTTTTAAAATGTCTGTAACAGAAAAAACTGACTTATATTTTATAGATGAATTACCATTGAGACAATTCTCACAAAAACCTAAATATATTCCAGTCTAATGACATGAAGGTTAATAAATACCAAAATTGGGGTTTGAATCACCTGTGTATACCTGTATATATTATAACAATGTATTAAGCAAACCTATATTCTCAGAATACACAACAACTCAATAATTCTGCAGTTACAGCAGATTGTGAGTGCATTCACAAAACTCTTTGTTACAGCATCTGGATAAAGTGATGTACAGGTCATGGTTAGTTTAGGGAACAAGAAGCACCTATGGACACAGGCCGAGCAAACACAAGCAGTGTGTTGGGTTGTTATCATGCTTACCTTAAACACATTTCACACAGTAAACCTGAGTTTTCAGTTTACTCACGGGCTGAGGGATTGAGAAGGGTAAGACAGGTGATGGGAATCATAAGGATTAGGTATTAAAGTGTGACACACATCTGGAATCATGGATCCCTGGATCCATTTAGGACCTTTAGACAAACTTCCAGGTCCAAGGATATTAATAAAAACAAAAGTACTCATGTATGCCAGGCATGTCATACATGTTTGATTTGGTGTTTATTACAAGACAAAAGTATTTTTTTTATAAGTGGCACTCTTACAGTTAAATGTCTCATATATGAATCTAATATATGGCCATTATATATATATATATATATATATATATATATATATATATATATATATATATATATATATATATATATATATATATGTATTTATAATTATGTATATACACAATTATGTATTAATTATGATATGATACATTATAGCACCTCAATACATTATTAATAGAACATATTTTTTCTGTGGAATGTGGTGAAATACAAGCTAAGAAATAATAGTGGTAACCAATAAAGAATAAAGCTGTTTTATAATTTTGACATAAATATACCTATAAACTTTGTTTTCTATGCAGTTATTCTAGATAAAACACAAAAGGTTTCTGTGGATACTTACAACGAACTTCCAGTTTGCATTCCACTATGTCCTCTCCGCTGTCATTGACCGCCTTACACATGTACACACCTCCATCAAATGGACAGGGCTTGCGGATCTCCAGAGTCAGCACGCCTTGCTTGCTTAACATACGGTACTTAGCCTCGTTTGTAATGTCCATCTTGTTTTTGTACCATGTAATTTTAGGCTGCGCAATGGAATGTATTTAATAAAAAAATAATTAGTGAGAAACATTCATCCCAAGTTTGTTTATATCAACATTTATCTGCAGGATGAAAGATGTAATGCGGAGGTCACAAATGCTCACCTTGGGGATGCCTCTCACAGCGCAGCTGAGGGTAGTGTTGTATCCTGCTATAACCGAGCGACTCACAAGAGGATGTGTGAACTTGGGCGCCTCAGAGAAATCATGTTCTTTGTAGGTAGGATGCTTGTACTCAATGCCTGGAGAGAAGAAACCAAACCATAAACTCCACAAATCAGAGATCTAAGTGACACTCAAAAGTTATAAATATTTCCAAGTGAGTTCATGTGTTTGACATCCTCACCTGTTTTCTGGATGTAGGCCGTGTCTTTGGACATGCAAGGCTCTGGACTCAGACCCACCATGTTAATTGCAAACACACGGAAGAAATACTCATTCCCCATGATCAGATCTGACACCACACAATTTGTGCGACGATACTGGTCAAATACTGTGTACCATTCCTTCAACAAAAAAACACACACAAAAACAACAGATAATAAGCTATTGTGTAACATACATTATTACATTTACATTTACATTTAGTCATTTAGCAGACGCTTTTATCCAAAGCGACTTACAATAGAACAGTATGAAGAAATATTCTTCTGATTATGAAATTTCTTTCATACAAAAGAAAAGGGGACTAGCAATTAAATGTTTGAATTCATTTTACACAGTAGAAAATTATAATGGAGTTTCTGCCAGAATATTAATGTATTTACAACAGCAAAAAGTAATAATGGCTATAATTATTGAATGCAGATGATCTAGTACAAAATTGTTGTTTTTGTTTTTTAATCAACGAAAATTCCTTTAGTTACATATCCATTATTTTATAGTATGAAGAGTTTACTATTATTAATGTGGAAAACAGGATGATTAAGCTACCCTAAGTATGTATATAAAAACTCCTGCAAATGTAGAACACTTTTGTGTGAATCATATGTGAAGTTCCATGTGCAACCCCTAGAATCACATGTAAAACCGATGGGATCACATGTGTTATGTCTCCACATGTGTTTACACGTTTTTCTCATGTCTCCAAAAGTTGCACATGTGATCCCATGGGCATTCACCTAGGAATCACACAAAAGTGTGTTCCAAAACTCACATTTCACAGGTTTTTTTGCACACATAAAATATGTTATACATGTAAAATTGATGTGTCTTTAACGGAATTAAATGACTTCCAATTAATTACTGGAACTATTAAAAATCATTTACAAAAAGTATTTATAATGATGTATATATATTAAATTTGTGTTTACATTTATATTCATATGATTGAATCTAAACAAATATTTGGCATCCAAACCTCACTTAATCCATTCTTATTTTCTCATCAATGTTTTCGCTGCAAACTAATACAATCAAAACACAGCACACAACATCTCAATCTTGACCACATTGTCATTGATCTAACATGGACCCAGCACATGCCACTACGTACACCAGGTAATCTACTTAACACTGCAGTGTGTCATAACTTGTGTGACTCTCTTATACTCCTGCCGTAAAAATGAGACGGACAATGAGAGAAACTAGCACAGGATGACTCGACACATTCATTACTGTATCAGTATGAACACCAGTTGAAGCTGGCAAGTCACCTGCTCTCGAATGCACCCCTGCAGCCTAAAGTGCTTTTATATTCAGCAGAAGGTCATCTCCGGTTTCTGATTGAGATTGTCCTGTGAAACCTGATAATCCAGTGTCTTCCTGCCTACCGCTCTGGACGCAGTCTGGATCCAGTAACAATGCCAGTTGAAACCAAACCGGCTGCTTTTTATTTAGCTGCCAACCTTAGTTGCTCAAGAGCACAAAGGGGTAAAGAGAGCACCGTAATGACAGCACTTAAATCAGAGCAAGGCCATGGGCTAAGATTACAGCGTGCTTGCGATGGAGGGGTTACGGGTGTCCTCGTTTGGTATGCAGGAAAGGTCATATTGGAGCTTTTGTACTAGATGTTCTGGATACTGATTCCCTTGCCCACAATTCAGTAGCGCTGGCTGAACACATGTCACGGGAGAGGTTAAAAACTGTGTCACTGGTGAACATTGTTTTCATTTATCAGCCATCACAAGCTTTGTTGCTTTTTAGACACTGCAAGTCCCTAATGAAACCCAAAATATATGGAAATAAACTACTTTATAATAAAATATATTAAATAATACAGTTCCCAATATTGGATCTAAATGTTTGTATTGTACAATACAGGATAAGGTGCAATTTCTTATGTACACCTTGATATTAATGTATTTATACTTACTATATAGGAAAATATCATTTCAAACCCAACTTTGTGATGATACACTTACCATTGTTTTCTTGTCAGCCTTTTGGATTATGTATCCTGTGATGTCACAGTTGCCACTATCTTTGGGTGGTTTCCATTCCAGAGCAACGTTAAAGCCCCACACATCCACCAATTTTAAGTTCTGAGGAGGGCCCGGCAGGTCTTTCATAAAAAAAAGAATTGTGTCAGTTAACATCAAAAGCACGTACAGTATGTGGATAGAAGACCTCAGAGGAGTTTTTTATACTCACCCACAATTTGTATATTCACAACGGCCCTATCCTCAACATTCTCAATTTCCACTTGAAGCTCATAACTCCCAGAATCCTTTCTGTCTGTTCTTCTAATAAAGAAGATTGAATCCGTGTCGCTGTTCCTCACGCTCACCTGCTTCGGGTCCATAGGCTCACCATTCTTTGTCCAGGTGACTTTAGGTCGTGGTTTACCCTTTAACAGAAGGTGTGTGAAAAGGAGTCATGACTTTTTGTCCAAAATGAAAGGTTACAATAATTTATTCATTTAGATGTTTGGTTGGCGAGCCTAGACAGGTGGATATACAGTAGCATATATCTGGTCATGCTTGTAGATGCTACTCCTGATTGTGTGCCTGATAAAATATGTTTGTTCTGGACACCAGACTTTCCCACAGGGGTTTTACAGCTGCGGTTCAGACTCATGTCATTGACTATTATCTGTATTTGTTGCTTCCCTCCTTGAATTTCAGCAATAGACCTCTATGTTTTTATAGTAAGCGAGGATGACTAGATCTAGAGACAGAAGATCAACATTTATGTTTCACAAACTAGGTTCTGTAAACAGTACTCATAAGCTTGTGAAGCACATTTAAGCTCATGAAGATAGATGTTATTAGAGTCTGAAGAGGACAAAAAGAGGACCGCCAATAGTTTTGTGCTGGGACATATAATCCTGCTGTTTACAGCATTTTCCTTCGTACAGACCTTTATGTTCACGTTTTTTGTCACCCTATTGTTATTTCTTTTTTTTACTTCCGTCAGGAACTGGCACTCATTTACTTGGATTGGTTTTGTGCCCAAACAGTAGAAGTAAACAGGTGCCAGGGCTGTTCAGTTCCTAACTTTCTTCAGAATATCTTCTTATGTTTTATGCAGAAGAAGTCAGCCAGGTTTGAAATGACAAGAGTGTAAGTAAATGATGACAGAATGCTCTGTTTTTTTGGGTGAAGTATTACTTTAAGTTATGAAAGAATTGCTTTTCTCAC
Organism: Triplophysa yarkandensis; assembly: GCA_033220385.1. Lineage (NCBI taxonomy): Eukaryota > Metazoa > Chordata > Actinopteri > Cypriniformes > Nemacheilidae > Triplophysa > Triplophysa yarkandensis. The sequence continues at coordinate 22,143,572 of CM065654.1, read as the reverse complement.
CTGGAAGGGAATCACTAGGTTGATAGTCTCTCCTACTTTCCTGATAACCGTCTGACGAAGGTTACGAGGGAGCCAGATTTTAGGGCGCTCTGTAATGAATAAAATTAGAATTTGTATAAATGCTGCACCCTAGAACATAATGGAAAATGTCTCCTCTCTGCTCTCAAAACCAGTCTGAAATAGCAGAAGACTTTATCTTATCTTAATTTTATTTACTATACTTATCTACACTGACCAGGTTAAACGTATAAGCTGCAAATATATTTTACACACATATATATATATATATATATATATATATATATATAAAGTATATATATATATTGTGTTTGTGTCCGGATACTTACGCATAATTTCACGGATGGTGACTGCCTGTTGCAGTGTGGCAGGAGGGCTTGGGCCTGCCATATTATACGCCCGCACGCGAAACTGCATCTTCTCTCCAGTCGGCAGGTCACGAATGATCAGAGAGGTTCTGTCTGTGAGACCCGCGAATGCAGGAATCCATTCATCAGCTTCAGAAAGGAAATAGAGACACATAACAGGATTAAGGATTAGTTCTAAACGCAACAGTTATGACACCTTTCACCTTAACTGCTAAAAATTTGATATGATGTGGAGAATTAAAACCCATTGTAGTGGAAGAATATTAAATGTGACCCAGCTTGTCACATTTTCTCTTTATTTACAGACATGTCCTTTAAAGATAAAGTGTAATTTAATCCAATGCATTGTGGAAGTAAAACAACTATTTTGATGTTTCAATATATTTTGAGAGATGGTTTCATAGTATTTTTTAGAATAAATGATTGCCTTTAAAAACACACCTGAACCATTCCATAGAGGATTTAAAAGAGCACCGTATGGTTCTGTATTTGCAATTGCACAATTAAAACACATAGCAAGACCTTCAATCCACATTGTGGTAGACACAAAATGTAGAAAGAATCTAGATTTGTTTTTTGATTAGTAAAAATGAACTGATTTCTAAAGCAACTTATAATTTTAAGTATAATACGCAGACAAAAACACTTACAGCCTTCTTTGCAGTACTCAACCTCATAGCCATCAAGATTAGTTGATCCTATCTTCTCTGGAGGCCTCCATTTGAGTGTGATGGTGGTATCACTGATGTCATCCACACACAGACCAACCGGCTCACTGGTGGGAGCTGTGGACAGAAAGTTGATATGCATGCGATGACAAAATAAAAGGTGGTTTGCCTGTGCGATCGAAAAATCTGTGGTTCTTTAAATACAAGCTACTCTGAAATTATGCTGCACTATGGATTATTTGATCCACGGGCATCAAACCTTCACTGAGTATGTGGAATGCACACATTTGCTGTATAAGACTTTTACACTTACTAAGGCATTAAAGTTAGAGATACAAAAACAATGTAGTGCATGGCAGGGTTTACCTACAGGGTTTCTGATCTCAACTGATCTTAATATATCTGTTGCTTTGACTCCATATATAAGGTATATCTACACTTAGCTTGCAGACCGCTCTTACAGCATGCCTTTAATCACAGACAAGAATAACTGACATGACTTGAATGTGTCAGAGTTTAACTATGGATTTTGGTGATAAGGACGCTCTGAAGATAAAACATTTCTGCTGTGATTTATAAGCAAGCATAGGTGTAGTGTGTTCGTTCCATATTTACGAGGCAATGTCATATTCAGGTCTAGCTGTATTTATATAGAGTGAACTTGAAAGTGAGAACATCTATTCTTATAGTCTTCTAGACAGTTAGCAAGTGTCAATAACACCGTACAACGATTCTTATCTCTATTCTACATATTCAACATACTATAAATAGTAAACATTGCAGCAAAAAAAATGTTCATAAATTTTCAATGGGTCCGGGATAGTTTTAGCATGGATCCTAAAATCAGAATTTACTCAATTCCATCAAGATTTACTCACTTTCTTGTCATCTCAAACCTGTGTGACTTTCTTCATTGTGCAGAACACAAAACAAGATATTATGAAGAATGTTGGTAACCAAACCATTGCAGTACCCATTGACTTTGATTTTGTGTCCATACAAAAAAAGTCAATGGGTGCCAATGTTGTTATGTTACCTACATTTTTATTTAAATATTTTCCTATGTTCTGCAGAAGAAATAAGTAATCTAAGTTTAAAATGACAAAAGGTTGAGTGTTAATACAAGAAAAAATGTTTATAACTGTAGTTAATGGATATTATACTTCCTGCTCAACATTTTGTCAGGGCCGATATTTCCTTTCAATCAAAAGAGGGTTGGACATGCAATACATTTATGCTCTTAAGATTTAAAATTTAAGAAACGTCTCCATGTTTGATGTTCAATAATAATAGATTAACTTCAATTAATAACATTCACAGGTAAGGATTCAAAATAAGACAGTTCACATTTTAACATTTGGATGTAGAAACATTGTGTGATATAATAGCGAACCAAAGTACATAAGCATAGGCCTAATAATTTCTCCATTGATTGCATCTGGACAAGCATTATGAAATTGTTTGGCTTGGCACGTTGGTTTTTCAAATATATTTAAAGAAATTTAAAGCAAATACTTAATTCACCTAAAACAAGACATATTTTCATATACAAAGATGTCACGCAGACTACTAATACGTAATTCATGCATTATCAAAAACTAAGGGTTGGAAATAGACGCCTACTGCCAACAGGTTCAGGCTCTGGTTCTGGCTCCAGTGGTGGGGAAGTTTCTGTAGGAGATGTTTCTGCAGGTGTCCCATCCTCTCCTGATGGTGCTGGTTCAGCTGGTTGAGCTTCATCCGTTGGAGGTGCCCCATCAGCCGGAGGTGTAGGAGCTTCAGAGGCTTCTGGACTTTCCTCTTTCCCAGGCTCTTCCGGAGGAGGTGCTTCTGACACTTTTGTATCTTCAGGGGTATCTACCGGTTGGACATCAGCTGGTTTCTTCTCAGCAGTCTTTGGGAGCATTGGTTTGGTCATCTTGTCACTTCAGTCCGTTACGTTTCCAAATAGCAGCTCCTGAATAAAGGCTGTCTGCTCTGTAACACCTGCTGTGGTCCTTTGCTTTGAACTCGGCAATGGTGACAGGAAGAGCAACAAAAGAAGGTGTAGTGTCCTGCCCCCTCTTCTTATTTGACAATGTAGCTGACAGTACAAGACTGGACGCAGCTCAACAGTGTTTTAACATTATTTTTAGAGGTGGATGCCAAAGATTGTTTCCTAATCAGCTGTCTTGCAACGCACAACAGTCTCTACAGATAGCAGTGCTTTTAACACAGCCTACTAGAAGATTATGTGAAAGATGAGCCAATCAAAAAATGTACATTGTATCAAGTGCAGGGAAAACCAAAGACCACCTCAAAAGGACAAGAGAAGAAGCTTTCTTGGCACTATACAATCCTAGAATTTCATCAAAATGCTAAATCTTTCGAAAACCACTCAAAAATAAATCCCCACATATCACCATAAAAGCAAAATAAGAGACACAAGAGAAATTATAATAGTATAAATCAAAGTACAAAACTTACCAATTGGCACAAATGGCTGGGAAGCGGAGCTTGGGCGTGACATGCCAATGGCATTCACAGCATAAATGCGCATCTCATAGGCCACACCTTCAATCATTCTCTTGGCCTCATATGTAGTGTCTTTATAAGGATCAAAGTTAAGTCTCATCCATCTGTAGCTCTTTTTCTTCTTCCTTTCCATTACATAACCTGGCAAAGCATGAAAGCTTTATAACTGTTCTTATACATTTCAGCAAATAGTAGAATATGAATTAACTGAAGTAAGTACTCTATGGTTGACTATAAAGTCTCTCACCTATGACTGGCTGGCCACCATCGAAGAGTGGGGGATCCCACTGGATAATGCATGAATCTTCTCCGACGCTTAGGATTCTGGGAGCCTCAGGTGGGTCTGGCACATCTGTAATACAATGCGGCATTGTTATAAGGAGTACTAACCCATTCTCACATTTCATTTAAAATGTTATTGTGAATGTGTAACTAAAGCATAAAGCGATATGTATTCTGATTTCCTTGTATGAACATCTGTTCGACATTCACCTTCACAAATACCCAAAGTATTTTAATATCTTGTTCAGTCAATGAATATCTAGCCAGCATGAACATATCCACCCATGATCTACTGTAAGTGGGCTTTTTGAATGGATATAAAAAAATACTGTTACAGTAACATAATTATATTGCACTGGAGATCTCCAGGCTGTTAGAGAACAGTTGACAAGGGTACCCATCCGAACAGGGGATGAAGAAAGCTTACCAACAACTTTGACATTTATGTCAGCTGTATCCTCTCCAGCAGGGTTGCGTACGATCACAGAGTACGTGCCCTCATCCTGACGCTCCGCCCCCTCGATGGTAAAGATGCAATGGCCTTTGGTACTCTCCACATGGACACGGCCATCTGTGTCTGTCAGGACCTGATCAGCAATTAAGGCAAAAACTGATAAGAAAACTGGAACTTGCTAAAATCTATTACACTCATAAACCCAAAATCAGACAAATAAAGAATATAAGATAAAGAACTACCTATAATCTAATACTTAAAAAATACCTGTATAATCCTGATACCCATGAAATCTCAGATGTTATACTTTACCTGATCATTACCATGTCTAGATCGAATATGTGTTGCTAAGTTTTTTTTAAACCCTATCACAGATAACGAAAAATGCACTTACCTGGTGGAGACACGCAGTGTCATGCTTGTGTCAAATGTTTTTTTTCCTTTCTAGTTTTATCACTTAACAGTTTCCTGATGATTAAAAGCATGCAGCATGAGTCTGTTAAAAGTAAGGCTGTCAAAATGATTAATTGCAATTCATTTTTTCCAGATATATTTGTGTTTACATAATGTGTGTTTGTGATCTTTGCATATAATGTTTTTACTTATTATAAAAAAACACATGCATGCATATATTTAAGAAAAATATCAAACGTAATCAATGTTTATACTAGTCATAATTATTTAAATATATTTTAATCATTTAAATAAAAAATCTAAATATTTTCAAAATTTTCTAAGTATGTATATAGATTTATGTGTTTGTGTTTATAAATGAAAAGTTAATATGCACAGGACGCCGACAGATATTATGTAAACACGAACTTTTATTCCGAACACAATTAATTGTTTTGACAGCCCTTGTAAAGACATTTGACATCATAGCCGCCCACAAGGCAAAGACAGTGTGGAAGATGTTACCAGGGCACACAATAATATGCTTTGTACAAGCAGGTGGTGTTATTGTTTTTAAGGCCCGAACTCACTTCACCATCACTCAATGTCCATAGGTGCGTTGGTTCAGGATGCGTCTGGCCCTCCTTAGACTTAGCCTACATACAGCAAAAGCAGAAGCAGTGAAGCTGTGACAATCCAATCAAAGGTTAAGTGTGAGAAACTGCACCGTCAAACTTTAATTTCCAAGTCCCCAGTGAACCTCCACAAACTTTACTGCTTAAGGCTGACATGTGTCACCTACCTGTTGAGACCTGAAGCCTACAGCCGATCTCCTGTTACATTTGCAGGATAACATACATAACTTATAGAGCCCAACAAACTGCAGAATATTTTATTGGAAAGCCACATTAAAGGTATTTTGTCATTTTCCTCATTTAAGAATTTATTTTGTATATTGTGCAATGCTTGCTGTAAATCAAAATGTAAAAAATCACCTTGTATTGTTAGCCATTGATTCATTCCTAAATAAAAACATCCTTTTTGTCAGCTTAACAACAGATTGCATAAGATCTATTCCAGGCAGAACCTAATAAATCAATTGTACCTTGTCATACTTGGTCCATACAACAGTAGGTGCAGGATCACCAGTGATCGGTACATCAAGACGAAGTTTGTTTCCTGCCACAACCAAGATTGTAGACTCAGCGGTGCGACCCATACAGTCCAGGTGAATCTTTGGAGGATCTTTCGTTTAAATAAACAAGAGTAAATTAACCATTCAAACAGAACAATTCTTAATTTAATTCTTAACAGTTTTTAAAAACATCACTGATATACTTTTATGCTATACTGATGCAATTTTTTGCTTTACCTTGTCGAGGAACAAAGTCAATCTTGACCTCTGCAATGATAACAAACAATAATTAGGGGAACATTTTTAGATTTATAAATATGAATTAAGATCTTGCAATTTACAAACACAAATAAGAGCAGGTACCCAAGAAGTTGAGCTTGGCAGAGAGATTGAAAGCGTGTCCCTCGGGAACAAAAGTGTAGTCTCCCTCATCCTCTGGTTTCACATCATCTATGGTAAGTTTATGAATCCTACAGAAATAAATAGTCATTTAATATAGTCATTTATAGTGAATTAATAAAAAGCGTACCAATGCAATAATGTTGCATCTAATTAAAAAGAAACATGACCATTTGGAATATTTTTTCTATATTATAAATTACTATTCGCATCATGCAAAGCCAGCTTCCATAATAACAAATCAAAGCTGGTGAAGTTGGTTAAACGGATACCTGACCTAAAAAAATACATATTATATACTTGCTCTCATGTTATTCCAAACCTGCATGACTTTATTTTTTGTGCAAAGCACAAATTAAGATCTAAGAATGCTGTTAACCCAATAACAGTGCCCCCTATTGACTTCCATTGTCTGGAAACAAAACTAACAAGGCATTTCTCAAAATATATTCTTTGTGTTCAACCAAGGTTTTGAAAGAAAGACAGAAAGGTTAACCTTGGCAGTTGATAAGATCATCACACTCATCATCTCGGACACAATACAATGGTGTCTTCAGCAGGGTGGCCCTTACATACACCTACAGTATTCCAACACACTCACCTGCCAATGTGTGTGATGTGAGTTCTGGCATCAGACTTCACCTCCACTCCATTTTTGTACCAAATCCCTTTCACATTCTCATCAGAAACCTCACACTTAAACACAGCCTGGTCCTTGGCCTTCACCGTCAGGTCAGCAATGCTTTGATAGACCTCTAGTGGCTTTTCTAAAGGTCATAGGACAAAGAAAATGTGATGTCATAGCACAGAAGACCTAAACCAAACTAAATATGGAAGCACACTACCCTATATTTGTTACAAATGTTGTGTTATCGATGCTATAACAAACCTACTATATAAGAGAGTTTACAAATGACCTAAAATAGCATAAATTTCCTATTATCTATCTTCGTCAGTGTCCCGCTTTTATGTGAGCACTTAAAAAAAATGTATAAGTTGTTATGCATCAAAGAAAAAGTAAAATGAATAAATAATGGAGATTATTTACACAATACGTTCAGTCCGAACACAAAATAATTGATCAGACCACAAAGCTTCATGAAGATATAGCCTTCATTTTGTTCAGTAAAGGGATATTATAAAAAGAAAGTGAGAGAAAGTGAGAACACACAAAAAAAATAAACGGGAGAGAAAGGAACGAATAATGAATCATTTTAGAAGCTAATAAAAGACAATGAGAGAGTAAGACAAAGAGATGAAACAGTCGTCTGTCCAAGTAAAATATATTCGTCTAACGATGGATGGTATGCGAGCATCGTGTGAGCTCTAACCTTGTGTCGGTGACAATGTCTGCTGGACTGACCAGAGATGAGCTTTGAATGACATAGCCATGTGTGGGCGGGGTTAAGGGGTGATGGGGAGGAGTTAGGAATGCTCATTGTCTTTAAACCAAACCATACAAACTTTATCCAGGCTTTTTAATATTACAAACCTACATATGGAATGCCAAATATAATAAAATATGTTAACACAAGTATTCTTCTCTCTTAAGATGTATAGGATAAAAAGAGAGCAATAAGAGTAGCTGGTAAGCAAAAAGGGACTTTTGCTAAGTAATTCTTCACACATCATTGACAAACATATAAAAGTGTGTTTGAGTTTTGAAAGATGAAAGAGGTCAGAAACTTACCCTGAACCAAAAGCTCTGCTAAAGATTGGCCTCCATTGGTTTTCACTCTATAATGGCCACAATCCTCCTTGGTGACATCATTGATGATAAGAACATGTTTACATCCATCTTTCTTGAAGCGGTACTTGAAGGACTCGTCTCGAGTGAGCTCTACGCCATCTTTCTCCCTGTAAAGGTCAGATGTTTGAGTCTCCTAATGTTGCCGCGCACAATTCTTTTAAACTATGACACTTGGGTTTGGTTGTATTTTATGACCAAGCTGTTCAATTAGTTTAAGAAAAAAAACTGGAAACTTCTTTTCTATGTTATCGTAGTATTTATTGAATGACTTTTCAACATTTCTTTCAAGTTAATAATTGACAATCTTTTCTGATACATCCATTTTCTAACTTGATTTAAAGTGATTGTGCACAATAAAAAAAGATGATATTTTGAAGAATGGTGGAAACTGGCACCCATTCACTTGCATGATTTTTGTGCTGCACAATATAAGTGAACGTGTGCCGAAGACAGTGACACACATTTACCAAATTCTTTAAAATGTCTTTTTTTGTCATATGAATATTTTTACCAGTAACAGCATCCACTTCTTCCTTTCCTAATGATGCTGTTTCCAGAAACCCCTTCACAATTCCAGAGCGATACTGCTCATGACTTTCTCATTCTATTCTAGGACACACGTCTGAGGTGCTAAAAGGCTACCATGACCTTTTCCAGGCAATGATCTTTTACAGCCCAGGGTGATGTAGATGCTTGGCTGTAGCTATGGTAGAATCCATATGCACAGCACCATCTGTCAGTCAATGTGACTCCCCAAACCACACTCTTAAAAGAGACACATATGCCATCTGCTGGATGCCGGGCATCGGATGGCATGTTAAATGTCACACTCACCAGTTTGGAAATGTGTTGTGTAGTATTGTCTTTTTCTCTGTGTAAGCAGGCTTACCATTTTACCAGGGCCCCCTCTTCCGACACCTCACACTCAAACTCAACTCTTTCTCCTTTCATTACCATCTGATCTTCCAGGTTACGCAAAATCAGAACAGGAGGCTCTACAAGGCAGAGGAAAGAGGAACAGATAAAATGAAAGAATCTGATATGGAAATCATAAAGGTGGTGACAACTTTGCAAGTTCATTACCTTTAACAAAGAGTTCTGTGACACTTTTTTCATCTCCAATCACACATGTGTAGGCAGCATCATCAGATAGAGAACAATGGTTGATAGTGAGGATGCGCTTGTTGCCCACACTTTCAAAAATGTATCTGAGAGAAGAGAAATTGTTTAGTGGACTTTCAGCATTGACCTCAAGATTGGGATTAAGAAACACTATTGTAGAGATTTGCATGCACACGATTTACAAACACTGCAAAAAGCCCAGGGGAAATTTTATGGAAATGTCATCCATTTATACTATATTCCATTTATAAACTCCATTTATACACTCTATTTACAACAGTATTATTAACATTGAAAAAACAGGTGGGAACGTTTTTTTACACTATCGGGGAAAGTTTTTAGGACACTTGAGTGAAATGTTTCTCTTTAAATAAAAAAATGGAATGATTTGAAGGAATATTTCTAAATGTTTACATTTAAAAAAGATATGATTAAGCAAACATACATGTTTTTTAATGAACAAATGTGCATTTGATTTAATGATCTCTTTTGAAATCGATGACCTTGACTATTGAAGAAAGAAATTGAAAGCGCAGAATAGATAGGGCCTCCTTTAAAAGCTTTATAAAATCCTAAGGTGAGACCTGTAGCAGCTGCTTGATAAAATGATAGTCGAAAGGTGACTACACTAAATATGATCAAATATAATGTTTTATTTACTTATTTATTACATAATTTCCATCTGTTTTTTTATTCAAATTCAAATTTTTATTTTTGTCATAAAATGTGGAAGAAATGTCAATGAATAAGTGAGTAACAGTCCCAAAATTTTGACCGTTAGTCTATTGTTATTTCAGTTATTCTTGAACATCTACATGTATGTCTGCCTCCATCCATCGTCACATCTGTCATCTAAGCGCTACTGTGTATTCTTAGAACTCTATTCCTGCACATTCATAGAGTCAACAAGTGGTTTGAGACATCTAGCCCTACAGGCAAGCCTAGAGGCTGCTTATCACCTGCAAGCCACACATTTCTTGTTCCGACTGCTAACTGTGACTTACTTGCTAGAGTTGATAGTAGAAGGCAGGGAGTGGAGTTCATCCAGATGCAAACAGTGTCGTCCACAGTCAAAGAAACGGGTTTTGATTGCGGAAAAAAATAGTTATACACTTTATAAGTAATTCTATTAAAAAGAAAGTTTTATTTGTTTGTTTAGTGCAGAGGCTAGTTAAAAGTACCTTCCAGTTGGATGAATCTCTTGTCCATTTTTTAGCCATTTAACTTCTACATCTGGATTGGCCACCTCGACTTGCAGTTTTATCTTGTGTTCTTTTTCAACTTGGTACGCTGGATCCAGTTTCTTGAGAAATGCTGCCGTATTACAAAGGAATATTATGTTAGTATGTTTATAGAGGTTTGACCAACATGTCATCCAATTTGATAAGACAAAAAAATTACACATAAAAGGTCATGTTTTTCTTCAGCCTAAACTTGGCAACACTAAATGTTATTATTCTCACTTTTTTTTAATGCTTTTGATCTGAAGGTCTATGCTCAAATGTCTGAAATTACATTAATGGACACATGCTGTATATAAATTTGCTATCATATAGAAAAAACATACCTTTTTAATAAAATGTTTTGAAATGAATGACTTTTACAGAACATTTCTGAAAATTCTAGTTAAAATGTAACATATTTTATTTATTACATAGTTCCTATTGTTTATTATTCTAAATGGGGAAAAATATGAAATGGCAAGTGAATAATTGTCCCAAAAGTGTTGACAGATTGTGTTTGTATTTCAGATATGCATAGTTTTATTGCATGTTAGAATGAAGATAATTCTGCTTTAGCTGTGTACAAACTATCCTAGACTGTTACCTCCTCACCTGACCCATTAAAACATCTTCCCTTACCCTTACTATTTCTATTGATTAAAAAAATAGGTTTTGTCTATTTACAACTTCACTGTCTCCTTGATTCTTTTTATGTTGTTTTGGATAAAAGCGTCAGCTTATTGCCTTAATGTTTATGAAAACTTGAAGCACATAAAAAACTCCAGGTTTTTATGTTCATATTTCATAGTAAAATTGTGTCAAAAAGGTGTAAAGTTGTGTGTTCTGTTTATAACGACTGCATCAAACCTGCACTTTTCTTCTCTTCTTTTTTCATTTTCTTAAGTCTCTTAAGCATCCCACGCAGGTCCGTGATTCCATACTGAAAGGCAATCTTTTCATACTCAGAGGCTGGAGCTTTCTGAAGTATATCCCACACATCTACGTCAGGCTCAGTGCTCACGTGAACAGCTCTTTAATAGCAGGAAGGAATACAAATTAAGACAGATGGTAATCAGATCTAAATCTATATTGTACTGAAAACAAGGCAAAAGCAAACTTTTAATGTTTCCACAATGCATTTGAGATGTCTAGATTATATTGACAAATACAAGATTAGTTCACATTTGTCATTACATCTTTATGTTAATAAATGTTCTTACCGTGGACCAGTTTTTAAGAAACTGCTGCTCTTATGTAGAGGCAGAACCCGCAAGCGTCAAGCATGGTAAGACAAACCACAGCTTATTATTGAACAATATCAAACTCTCAGTTTTCTTCAAGCACTTAAAACATTTGAGTAAATATATAGTATTTTAAATGCACTGTCTGTGTGTGCATGAAGTATAGTTTACACTGAATAAATATTTATGTATATAAACTAATCACATTAATGTAAAGTGTTTACTGAGAAAATGTGTTTTGGCTTAGATTCCCTAAGTCAATGTGGGATGAATGTGGTGGGTTGTAAATTGATGTACTGTAGGTGTATTTATGCAATGAATTCACAGTATGAGTAATGATGAAAAAGTTTGCTTAAAATAATTCAAACGTGACTGTGTCTATCTATAAGTGGGTGTGCAGAAGGACTAAAATTGGCATTCAGTGATTAGGTAGAAGAATAATCAAGGCAAACCTGTCAAGCACGCACAGTTGTCAATGCAACACCCTCTCAACATTCTTTCATGCATAAGCAAGCCTGTTTAGTGTAAATTACTTACTCTCTGTATATGGCAGTAAAGACGAACAGATGGACAAAAAAACAATTATGCAAAGATGAGAGAAAGTTTTCTGCATGTTAAATATAGAAATGAACACTTTACAGTTTATGTAGCTCTATTAAATGAACATTTATCAGTTTAGCGAGAGAAAAATCATAGACAATAAAAGCATTTGTTGTATTATTCAAATAGCTCAAGAACTCACCTCTTTTTCAATAACCCACTGAAGTCCAGTTCTCCTGAGTCATCACCTGCATCAGTGCTACTGTACAAGTAAAAAGAGAAGACAAACCTTTCAACACGACCAAATAAATGATTGGTCATATATACTGTACTCTCATAACTACTAAAGGAATGAATTATTGAACTATAAAAAATAACTGTAAGATTAACACATGCCTAAATTTTACCCTACTGTATTTAAGGACTTATTCCTATTTTCTGTACAGATTACCTTGTAAAGGCTTTCAAGAAAAATTGAGAAAAATATTGATGACACATCTTAACCCACCACAATAACATATGCCTCACTAAATATGTCTCCTACCACTTTTTTTTAAGAAAAAAAAGAGTTTGTTAAAGGAAATGTGTTCATCTTAACACCTCCGTGCTTGTCTAGAGATTTAAGTGGTCCCTTATAAATAGTTAGGTAAAATATACCACAAATGTACTGTATCTAAAGCCAAATGGCACATGTACCACAAGTAACACAATTACAAGATGTTATATAAGCATTTGACACAGATTTATCCAAGCATATATGACAAGAGCATATATGGAAAGGCTGTATACAGACATATGTTGAATAGTTGAATACAAGCACAGAACTGTATATACAGGCATACACAGTATGTAACAAGTGTATACAGACATTTACCACGGAACCATATCGCAGCATATATGGAACAGTTGTTCAAGGTATATACAAGAGAACCATAGACATTCATATATGGAACTGGTGTATATAGGCATATATGAGAACCATATAGTGGCATATATGAGTGAACCATATAGTCACGTATATATGAAATAGGTGTTCAAGGCATAAACCGTATGAGAGAACCATATAGTCAGATATGGAACAGCTGTACACAGGCACATATGAAACAAAGGCACAAGTTACACAAACAACACATGCTAACTTTAATCTACAGCTTGCATTTTAATGGAGGGTTTTGAGATTTACAAGATCATGGATTGCCTTGCTGTTAAAAGGAAACAATCGTTGATCTCAGTCTAAGGTTCTGATAGCTATGCATGAGCAGTTGCATACATAACAAAGTGACTCTAGTTGGAGCGAATATCCCTTCTTAAAAATAAATACTGTACCAAATAATCTAATGGTCTATCCCACAACATCACCATTGCATGAAAGGATATGCGACTTGGAGTTTGCTCAGCTGGTTCCATTGATTTTCACAAGGATCTGATTAAGAAATCAAGGAGTCAAGGCTACAAGCTTGAAAGTGATCCTGTGGCTCGGCTTGTCGAGCATGTTACAGGCATCCACAAAGATGTGGTTTTGCATTACAATTTCCTCTGTAAGTCACTTTTGATGAAATGAAATTGCATGAAATGAAAGCATATTATGAATCGTTTCAAATTAATCTGTTTCTAAATTGGTGGCAAGAGTGTTGTGTCTGTGTACACTATATCCGGAACGTTAATAGTGTGATTCTGTAATCTTTCTTAATCAGAGCTTGCACTTGCAAAGATCAGTGGACAGGGAAATCATATTCACATTAATGAATATTGCGTCTGAAACACAGTAATTGGTGTTGGGAAATTACCCCTCTCACAAATACACAGGAAAGAAACAGAAAGGAAATGAGAGTCGGAATGAGAGCTTGAAGAGATCTGTTGAGAGTGAGTCATAAGGCATCAGCAGTGTCTAATATCAACTCTCCTTAAATGTTGGCACACAAAGGAAACAGATTGAAAAGGACAGAAAGAAAACTGAGATAACTGAGGGAGAGATATTAAGTGTAAGTGCTCGATGCACTTGTTTGGTGAGAAATGAGATGGGTTTGGTTGAGTAAAGACAGTGACAGTGTGAATATACCACCAGCTATTGCAGCAAACCCCTATAGCTACCTGCCATGTTCTCCCATCTTCTTCTTACCACCCGCACTGGTGCTCCTGGTGATCAGCAGTTCCAAAAAGGGTTATTTCAAAATTAATGTGTCATGTTAAATCCTAAATTCCGGACATGTTTACAATAAAAATAATCTTATCAAACTCCTACAAAGATAAACAAACAATGTTCTTCAATATGCACTTGAATATGTTGCTTTGATCCACATGATTATTCACAATTCACAGGTTTCCATTGTACTTAATGAAAATCCATCATTTTAGGTAGAAACTCACGTGCGTCTAAATGCACTGCGGATGTCTAAGCCTTCTGTTACATGAACCTCTGAAATAGAAAAAGTGAGAACAGCAGTTACAAAACAACTAGCACCATTATTCTAATGTGATAATGTGTTTTAAATAACTGTTACCCGGTCAACATTTCTGTTAAACATAAGCTTTTTTTATCTTTATCTTCATAAGCCTAATCTATCTTATATAAAGCTACAATATAAAAAGCGACAGATAAATGGATCTCAGATAAATGTACGATATGAGTTTTTTCACATATTATTCCGTATGATGTTCTTTTCAACCTGTCCTTCTGCATGTGGTAAGTTTACCTTGGTATTACTTTACGTCTTTTTTACTAAGGTACGCTTATAAATGCACTCACGAACAAAAAGCACTTTCGTTTTTTAGAACTTATCATTTGTCATTGTTAGAAACAAAGAAGATCATCTGGAAGAAGCTAATAAAGGCCTGCTTGCATTACACTCATGCATGTGGCTAGGACAAACAGGAAGCTGTGTGGATGATGTTGTAGTTTTCTCATAGTTTGTTGGGTTATGCTAATATTCGGCTAACGTATAATGCGAACACAAACAACATAAGTAACTTGCATTACTACACATCTCATCATAATTGAAGCCATTAACTACCTTCCAATATAGAAGAAGCACTTATTAATTGTCAATACAAGTATTCATGTTAGTTCACAGTGAATTAGCTAATGTTAACAGATAAAACTATGTATTTTAAACATGTTTTAACATTAAAGTGCTCCAAAGATTTTAAATCTTATTTTACATTTCCTTTGTGTGTTTTTTAAGTTATAAATCCCAAACTTCACTGTAAAGCAAGATATTATCTTTAATATAAATCATATGTCTTAAACGACAGCGAAGGCCAGGACTGGATGGCCAGTCATCCAGTTACTTCTGTGACGTGCTGTCAGAGACCCGTTACGGAAGTAACTGGATTCACATGATGTTGCCTCGTCAATGGTTGTGGTGCAGTAACTGACAGCCGAGTTCACCAATAAAGGTAGACTAGACCATGTGACCAATCAGAGTAAACTGGAACCAAAAACTTACTTTGAATATTCAATGGCATTTATATATAGATGAGGATTCAAATAATACCATCATTAATATGTTTATCATTATATTTGGGAAATTTAACGAAGATGAATAAAAACTGTACAAGCATTATTTATTGTAAGAAACAAATTTTTATCAAATGGTAGATTTTTGTAAAGTGTTTCCTTTTCAACCAAAAGCGAAGTAGAGCACGTTAACTGTTTTTCTTCAAAAAGTTACAATGTAGATTTTAAACAGTGATTAAAATCTGCATGGAGTATTTACTTGGTTTTGGATATATAAATCCTGCACTTTTCTTTTCTAAATATTCTATATAACAATGAAAACATGGACAAATCTGGAAAAACCTATAACCTCTCAACATAAATATTTTAGAGTTGGGGGGAAACCGTCATGTGTGAATGATAGAAATTCTTGTCAATGACAGGTTAAGCAATAATATGACTATACCATTTTTTGTGGATGAGTGTTTGACATATTGTCAAATCTTTATTCTGACTGTTATGTTTGGTCGAAAACTTCAGCGTGTGTGGTCTTACCATGTACTATCAAGTCAAAGTTACAGCTGTCAAATTTGTCTCTAGATGACACCTCACAGCGATAAGCTCCAGCATAGTTTGCTTTAGCTGCGATTATTTGCATCTCAAATGTGTACACCTGAAAAGAAACGAATGATTTGAAATGAATCAGGCAATCCACAGCATTCGTCTGTTAAGTTCATATCATACCTTAGTGTTTCGGTCAAGGTGTTCCTTTAACTGCAGGTGCTTTCCTGACTTGCTTGCCAGGTCCATCCACTTGCCTTTAAACCATTTCACTGTGGGCTTCTTCAGGAGAGACGCACCGCAAACTTTTGCCACGAAAGTAATATTCTCACCTATATAAAAGAAAAGGATGGAAGAATGTCTCCCTGAACTCAATACCAATGTCTATCGCTTACAGTTACTCACCTACAGTCACCTCCCCACTTTGAGGCTTTTCTGTGAAGAGACCAATGAGATCCTGCCTGGTGTCCGGTTGGTTACTTTCAGGCAGAGCTAAAAAAAAAACAGAAATAACGATATAAAAGCTTATTGTGAGTGTTTTAAAATGACTTTTAAAACTGCTATGTTGAAATATGTCTTTGCATGTTTTATTGACCATCATGTGCACCATCGACTGCCCCATCTGATCCATGTTCACTGGTGTCTGGTGCTGAGCTTTCAGTAGCCTCTTTAGGTTCTTTGGCCTTAGCATCCCCAGCTGCAGACTCTGGGGAGACTGCTTCCTTGACTGTAGGTGTGAAAAATTCTATTATCATTATAATGTCCTTCTCTGATAATCCCACATATGCGTACAGAAATAAGAAAATCGACATATTATGGTGTGTTAAAAGGATTCTCACCAGGATTAATGGAAATAGTAAACATACACACCCTAAATATTGATGTAGAATTATAAAAATGAGTTGTTGAAATTACTTAATTTTATCATATTGTTTCCACACAGTTACGTTCTTTAAAACTTTTTTCAAATATTTTGAGAATTAATGTAAAAAATGTGTTCATGTAGAACTTAAGGAATTGCAAGAACCATTCAGTACACTACCTGTCTGGTATACTTCGTAAGAGATGTCTGCGTCAAAGTAAAATCCTAATTCTCATGGCACAGTACATATTATACTCTCGTGTACATTTTATTCTTGAATGCGTAAATTATGCAGTCAACAGCATTATAGATATTTATCCACACTCTCTCTAACAAACATCCGTTGCATGCTGGCTTTAATTCCCTTTGGACCATTTCAGGTTTTAAAATTGATCTCCAGAACTCTAATGGCTCACAAATGAGGACTGAGTTTTCCGTTCAACCTCCACTGCCGCTGGATAAATAGCTCTAAATACCAGACGTGCATCCATAAACCTACTTAATGCTGAAAGAGCTCATAGACATCAATTAGACTTTAGACTCTTCTTAATAACAGCGGTCCAGCAGAAGCAGAGGATTACTGATGGCTCTGTTTGCTATGGCTATCAAATTATCACTGATACTTTAATTATAGACCCTCATATATTAAATCCTATATTAAAAAGCGAGCCAAATGCTTACATTTACATTTATTTATTTATTAAGTGACTTACAAGCATTATGCAGTGGACAACTATCACTACAGAACAAATGGGGGTAAGGTGCCTTGCTCAAGGACACTTCAGTCATTGTCTGCGAGCACTCATATTCAAACTAGTAACCAGCTTACAAGTCCAACTGTCTAACATGCAGACCACAACTGAACCCCACTGACTGCTTTTGTCAGTGAATATACACAAAAAAAGCTAGAAAGAATAATGAGAAAAAAACAACACACAAGGTCATGTTTTTTATGCCCAATGATCCAACACTGAAATAACTATTTTTTGCCTTTTTAAGAATAATGAGGAATAATCTAATAACTTTTTTTTAATTCCACTGGTTTTGATTGAGTTAATTTAAACAAATGCATTTTTATGTAATTTCATTATGTTTAAAACAAATGTTTGTGTGTTGAGACACATTTTTGATGATTGAACTATCTAGCAATTAATCATCAGCTCCCAGCATGCCCAGCATTTGCAACTGACTGCATAGATATTTAAATTTCCAAATTACTGTGGGTTTTTTAAATGAAAAGAAAGACTTTTTGTGTCAATTTATCTTTAAGATTTAGTAAAGTTTTGGTATATATTATTTATTTTGAGTTTTTTAAGTGGTTACAGTTGTTTAGAAAAGCGGTGTTTGTGTTTAGAATGAGGGAGGCGCGCTCTATTAGTCATAAAGTGTGTTACTTTATGTATTGAGCAGTACAGACATCAATCACTTCTTAATATATATGTATTTAAAAAATATATAATTACACTTTGGGATGAAAGTAAACTTTGAAGGTCCAAATAAACATGTTTTTGTAAAACAAAAATGTAATTCAATCAATAATACACTCTTAAATTCTTAAAGTTATGTAGATCAGGAATGCTGAAATTAAGTTTGCTTGATTAGCTATTTTTTGTTCGACAAACAAAAAAATAAGTGGTTTGTACAGTGACTAGATCTGTATGAGCTACATTAAAAATAAATGCAAAAGAAAAGTAAATCAAGCTGAAAATGTTCATCAGTGGAGAAACTGAAGGACAAAAGTGAAGTAAGGAACTAGTTAAGAGGTCTGGGGAGTGAACCAAAGAGTAGGTTGTGAAAAGTAATGACAAAAAGTAACAAAGGTGCTTGTAAACCACATCCTGCAGTTGACAGATCAACGAATAGTGGGATGAACGTGTGAAAAAATATTGCAAGAAGTGCAAAAATGAGGCACCAGCCAAAAATTCACCCACCTTCTGACTCGTGCACCTTTAATTCAAATCTGACCTTTGACCCCCCAGCAATAACAGCATATCCCACACCATCATCATGGACTGTGCTGTTTATGGTAAGGAAATGCTTATTGCCTTCTGCTGAGATGGTGTATTTGTTGCTGGGTGAAATGTCCTTGGAGTCTCGCTGCCATCTTACCTTCACGTCTGGTTTTTCAGTCTCTGCTTCGAATGTTACTGTTGCCCCAATCTCAACAGTCTGAGACTTTGGTTTCTTGCTGAAAGCAGAGACTGGGGGATTGAGGGGGTCAGGTTGGTCAACAGGAAATAATGCGTTACCAAAATGTGTCGCAAACATTTGACTTCAAGCATATGAAAGACCTGGGTAAGAGGATATTTTCATCATCATCAAGACAGACTATAAACAAGTTTTCCTTTCTGATGCATTCGAGAACTTGATCATCATGCTATTCTTACTTCCTTTCATGCCTTGCATTATTATCAGCATGTTCGTTGTTATTTCTTGCACTTTGAATCATGTGACTTTGCGCAAATCAGTATGGAAAATTCGACCATTAAGCAAGCCAAACCAGTAGGTTTAAATATAGAGTGCACTTGTTCCCTATTGATAAAGGCAGCCCATATGTGACACAGCTGTAGGTAGCTGCTCGAGGGATTAGCTAGGATCTATTTCTGTTGTCTATCAAGTTCTGGTTCCTCTCTTGCCAATTGAAGTCTGCTGGTATTCCTGTCGCCTTTGTTCCACTGCTGCTGGCTAGATAGAAGCAGTGACAATGCACTAATGATGTCTCCATGTTAAATATGTTCTGAATTTTCATTCTATAGGGAGGATGTCAGAGCAATAAGGACAAAACCACACGAACATGGCACATGCATTTACTTCGTATCTTTGAGAATTGTTACAATAAAGTACATGAAAGCATATATGTCTTTGAATTAAACAGACAAAGATGAATGTAATAATGTCACAAGGTGTCAAGCAATGATTGTCTAAATGAGAGGTGGGACTAAAGAGGGAAGTTATCTAATGGAGGTGACCTGGTTCCTGAAACTTAAACTGGATGCCATGGTTGTCTCACAAATATTTTAAGCCTAGGGGTTGTGTCTTATTTCACACATTATATCCACAGACTTTCCAAGGAAAAGGTGATGTCAATTTGATTTATTTAATTGTTGGAAGTAGCTGCTGAAAGCAAAACAACTTGGAAATGGACTCACTGCATTTCAAAGACATTGAAAGATACTCTTACATGAAATAGTCTGAAGACACTTTGGATTTCACTGGTGGATGCAATAGCATTGTTAAAATACTGTGAGTCTTAACAAATATCACCACAGTGGGATGTTATACAGGGGGTATCACATTATCACAATCCTTTAATTCCTGTTAAGTCTGGTTTATTCTATGCCCTTCGGTAAAAACACTAAGCCCTTTAGTCAGCTATGATTACCGTTTCAGTAATAGTTTAGGTAATAATAAATCATGGTGATAAAATGAAAAAATCAATCAACAAATAAATCCAGATTCCACTATATTCAAAAGTTAGTAAGTATGTTACATTATATTAACCTGCTATGGGATAAAACATTATTTAAAGCACATAAACAATATGGGTACAAAACTAGGAAAAAGAAACTTAATATGAATTTTCTTGTCAAAATCTCCCCAGTCCTTCCTTCCTGATACCACAGACACAGTATACCCAGTGCCCGACTCTTTGTATGTTGTGCCCAATGATCAACTGAGCGACATAGGGTCAAAGTTCAAAACAATAAAAATCCCATCAACAGAACACAAAACTTTCAGGTAGCATTCAACAAAACATAAAAAACTATTGCATACCAGTTTTTTTAGTAGGCTCTGGCATCCTGGATGAGTGTCCCCAAAGGGTTCCAACAAACAGGCATTGTGGATGCCAACCTCACCTCTCTTTTAATAGACACTTTACCCCCTCCCCAAGTACCATGCTCCACCTCTTCTAAAAGCATAGATGACCAACAAATACCTCTGAACCCCAAACCCTCCTCCCCACCACCCACTTACCACTTACCAAGTCACTTTATTAGGCCAACTCTTGCAATGTTTAGTGTTTGAATTTGGTTAGTCAGTGTAAATTAGCTAAGCATGAAAAGACGCTTTATAGGTGGTTGATAGAAAAGGAAAGGGAAGCGGCGTGTTAAATTTAGCACATTCCATAAAATTTACATTCTCTCAACCATACTCCTTAAAAAACAAACACAAAACACCTGTCATTTTTTAGCAACTTTTGACATGGCTGGTTCCTTTTACATCAATCAGCAGGTCAGAGAATTTATGTTGTTTCTGTAAAATCCCACTTTGGAGTCAGTTGTGGTCCAGAGGTTAGGGAGTTGGATTTGTAAGCAGAAGGTTGCGGATTCGAATCCCATTGCCAGCAGGCTATAACTGCAGTGCCCTTGACCACCTAACCCCTGTTTGCGCTGCAGTGATAGCTGGCCATTGCACAATACTTGTAAGTCGCTTTGGATCAAAGCATATGCAAAGTGAATTAATGTAAATTTCTAACGAACTAAGTGATAGTTACTCCAAAGATAAAAATGCTATCATCATTTACTTACCCTCTTAACATTTTAAACCTATATGGCTTTCTTTCTTCAGCAGAACACAAAAGAAGATATTTTGAAGAACGTTGGTAACCAGACAGCAATGGCACCCATCCACTTCTATTGTATGGACACACAACCAATGCCAGTTAACAAAATTCTTCAAAATATCTTCTTTTAGGGAAGGAGCTACAGTTTTGAAATGACAAGAGGGTGATTACATGGATCAATATACTCTTCTTTGAACTACAGGTCACACCTTTGACGGGCTGTGTGCAATCCTTTGACCACTGTCACACTAGCCTGTCAGCAGCTTGTCATCACAGCATCAAACAATCGCTAAAAAGACACGCATAAAAGTGCTCATCATATGGTGTGATTACAAATATTATTCACAGCTTTACTGATTCGTATGCATCAAAAGGAATGACATGTTTTTGAATTTAACTCACATAATTGATTGACAAGGAAACATATTTTGATTTCTCAAACATGACAACTACAACAGACTACGTGGAGACAGTCACTTCTGAACACTGGATTGGTATTCTGGGAGGAGCTTGAATGCCTGGTTTACAGTGTCTGCCATTCAACAGCTTGGAATAATTTACACACCGGTCAAAGAGGTCTGTGGTGTGTCTGGACACAAGATAAGAGCTGGCTGACAGGGCCCTTGACCCACCAAAGATGTCATCAAATCATGTTTCATTTGGCAGGCTCTGGTTGTGTAATTTTGTACACAAATCACAAGCAACAAACAAAGCTTCATATTTATTTAGAAAGGAAACGTGTTTTTTTCATGCTAGAATCTTATTGCTAGCTAAAATATGTTTCATTGTAAATGGCCAAATATAATAGATATAGTCTAAAGTTTAAATGCAGGGCAAAGAAAAAGTAAAGCTTAAACCTCCGGTAATGTTATAAAGAAAATATGGGCAATATCAAATATTTTTTTTTAGAAATGTTAGAAAGGGATCCTTTAAAACATCACAAAGAATCGAATATGTTAATTTTTGCAAATTTTTGAAAATTTTTGAACGTTTTAACTTTTGTGGTGTAACAAAAGAATCTTTGAGACATGTTTTAGTTGTTCACATTTTTTTCCATGTTTAACTTTTAAACAAAAAATACTTATGAAGTGCAATATTATTTTAACCCATGTACTCCCCCCTGCCATCATTTATTTATTCATAATTTATTATTTTACAGTTATACCCCAATTTTGTGTATTTTTGTGCCATGTTAACAACTGTACTATAATATAAAAAATTATAATAGATAATAAAGATAAAAAAATAAAAATATATAAAAATAATAAAGAGAATAAAAACATACTGTAATGTCTGGTCTCCCCCTAGTGGTTTATACAGGTGGACTACAAACTCAAATCCATGAAATGTGCAAATAGTAGTGTAAAACATTATAGAACACAGCTAACAAAACCTTTGTATAAAGAATGCACACCAGGGGTAATTTAGTCCTTTAAAACGTTTTTTTTTTATTTATGTCCCATGTTTCACTTAATAGTCCTTTATATTTATACTCAGTTGGAACTGCTCTCCGCTTATAATTAATATTTAAAACTAATTCACAAATAATAATTTATCAAAAAAAAACCATTGTGTTTTTAACCAATAATGTTTACAAATATATATAGTCAGGGATGGTCTTTTATTTTGAAAGTGTGGAAATTGTACGTGTACCGGAAGTGTTGTTCTAAAAGCCCCAAGCGGCGCAGATCTACAGCTCATAAGACACTCACATAATCCGAGTCTATGACATAGAGATCTGTTCAACCCTCTCCGGTGCGTTGATTCCGTATGCGTTCTGCGGTCCATTGTGATTTGCTATCGGTTTTTCCGGACACGTTATTGTTGCATCAGATAGCAGAAAATGGCAAGCACTGCAGAAACAGGTAACGTTTCTCTTTTTTACATCCGAGTTCTCTCTCAGATTAACAGTAATGATTTATACAGTTAATGTTGTGCGTCTGTCTGACAGGCCGGTGTATAAAGAGACATTATTGCTGGTCTTGGTCAATCATACAGCTGTTATATTATTAATAATATATATTATTAATAATATACTCCTCAATATAAAGTGGCATGTTGGATATATGAACACTGTTATAAGAGAGATATTAATAAAAATGTGTCTATGACAGATAAGCTGCAGTGAGATATTGAGAATAACACCTTAAACTAATCTCATTGGCTTAGAATGACAGATTACATAATTAAGATTATGTTTGAAATCAAATATGCATAATATGCATAAAATATGCAATTAATAGATGTAATTTTATAATTGTATATTGTCAATGATGGTTTCAGTTTTGTCTTACAGGTATATATGGTGCTTTTTTATTAGTTATGCTATATTTAAAAGCAGATGTGACACAATGTATGGAAAGTTTCATTTTCTGTTACCATTGTGTGTGTTACATAACATCACTTGACTCACAATGATTGTGATATTTAGCCACAATTACACTATAACATTATGGCTCAGTCATTGGTTCATTGTTGTTCATTTGGAATGAACTAGTGAGTCAGGATACAGAGTAACAGGGTTGGTATTGATTGGTTGATTGATTGATTGTGGCATCAGTTATTTTTTTTCATGGGCCCGTGCATTTATTTTCTAATGTTTGCATTTCTGTCTATACTGTCTATACCCTTCTGTTTCTCCAGCCTTTGATTATGTCTTCTTACTGCGCATAAGTGAGGATACTCGCAGGGTTGAGGCTTTGAATGAGTACTTGAGCAGCCGCAGTTACCTGGCCGGCTACGGGCCATCACAGGCGGATACAGAAGCCTTTTCGCTTCTCTGCGGGCCCCCGTCCGAACGGCATGTTCATGCCCTGCGTTGGTACAAACACATAGATGCTCTGAAGTCCCAATTGAATGACCACAGTCCAGAATGCAGCAGTGAGTAGACAGCATTTTTGCCCCTTGTAGCCAGGGTCACGTTGTGCATGCCTTTAGGTTGGCATTGTGGGGGCATTGTGGTCCTGTGTGGGTGAATGTTTTGGTTAGTTTTGCTTGGGAACATGTTCGGTTTTTATTGCATGTACATGTAGCTGTGAGTAGGTTGCGGTCTTAGATTGCATGTGTTGAAGTTTTGACAGGAATTGAAAAAGTGAATAGTTGTAATAAGAGAACAGGTTTCAGAAAGAATCAGAATGGAATCAAATCTAGGGAGAGACGTTTATTGGAAGAGATCGTTCCATGGCTTTGTTTTTGCATTGTTTGTTTTACAGATTGTGTGTCTTTTATTATCTGCTTTCTGTGAGATTGAAAAACTCCTTACAGGTGTGCAAGTACAGCGAATTCCCATCATGGACCTCTACGTCCCTTGACACTTTTTCAATGCTTATGATTATAGTTCTAATTGTAGATATAGATCTAATTGTATACATATCTTTTTTTATCTTTCAGCAAAAGGGAAACGGGTACAACCACCTTGGTCTCCCCCTGGAGGAACAGGTGTTTCAAAGCTCCGTCTTTATAACAGTCTTACACGTACCAAGGTATGAGAAAAATATAATATATATATCAATATACAACTTACCAAAGTTAGCAGATAGTCCTATAAAAGCAATGTCAAATCAGCCAAAATATTAAACTAATATGTATGAGATAAATAATGGGCGTAAAAAGGATAGGTTACTAAAGAAACACAGGGATAGATATTTGGATGAATGCTTGTTACCAACCATTTTTGGTTACCTTAAGAAAAATTCCAATAATCAAATTACCCCAGAATTGTTGTACGTCATACCTTCTTCAAAATATCTTATCACATAAAAATACATATGTATTTTTCCTACAACGATAGTCAGTGCTAACCAACGACTATTTGCTTACAAGCATTGTCCAAACACAGAAATTTACATTTATTTGTCGGATGTTGAGTAAATGATAACCACATTTTTATTAAGGGGTGGACTATGGCTGTAAGTCAGGGCCCCCAGTACAAATTCTCCAAAGTCCTGCATACAACTAATTGCTGATAAGTGATGAGATATTTTGCATATTTGCGTATATAACTCATTTTAAAAGTAATTATGGTTTTATCAAAAGTTCAGTTTGTAATATATGCTGTTATGCATGTTTGTCTGTGGCCTGAATTTCTCCTTAACATTTAACATTGTCTTGTTTTATGCAACAGGAGGTGTTTGTACCACTGAAGGGAAACAGAGTATTGTGGTACTGCTGTGGCCCTACAGTATATGATGCATCCCACATGGGCCATGCCAGGTGACGGATTCACCATTCATTCAGTCTCCTTTATCAGACCCCTTTGTTTTCAAAGAGCCACAGCTGCTCTAAAAACCCTGTTTAACACATTGCAATAGTCACTGAAGCAGAAATGCAGGCATTCAGTTTAGTTGTGTTCACTATGTGAAGTGATGAAATTGAATTGCTATCGCAGTTGGTTATTAAAGAGGCTTAAAAATTTAAAGAAATTTCTTAAATTGCAAGACCCATACACCAATAAGGATGTCTTTCAGATATCTTAGAATATGTTTATGTTGCAATTCACTGTATAATGATTAATTCTCATCAACCTTTCAGATCATACATCTCTTTCGATATACTCCGGAGAATACTTAAGAATTATTTTAAATATGATGTCTTCTACTGTATGAACATCACAGATATTGATGACAAGGTAAGAGCAGTGTTTGCACAAAATCTTTTCATTTCTTAGAAAGGATTTATATGAAATGCTACAGAGGATAGTTTAGATTTAGAATCACAACTGTTCAATGTGCTTTTCAGATCATCAAAAGAGCCCGACAGAACCACCTACTGGAACAGTACACAGCAAAGAAGCCCTGTGCCTCTCAGATTCTGAAAGATGTGTTAACGGCCAGAACGGTGGGCAATATGTGAAATTATTTCATCCATTTGTAAACCATTTAATTTCAGTTAAGAGCTTTTGTATTTTTATTTTCCTTACGTGAAAGTGAGTCAAGCAGGACCTTATAAAATAAAAAAAAGCATGAAAAGAATACCTTCTTCTCAGTGTTGCATTTTTTGCCATGCCTAAAAGTGGCCTAAACCTTTTAAGGTGAACCTAGTAAGGTTATAAAGATGTGTATTACCTTCCTTTAATGCCTTTTAATTATGAAAAGGAATAACTTATTGAAAGCTCTTTATTTAGTGTTGTGGCTTTTATACTTACTTGTTTGGTTCTTATTGCTGTTCTTTTGTTGTATTGTGTTCAGCCCTTTAAAGTGAAGCTTGCTGAGACTACAGATCCCGATAAGAAGCAGATGCTGGAGAGGCTGGATGCAGCAGTGGATGCTGCCCTGAGTCCCCTGCAGGAGGCAGTACAAAGCAAAGCCGGGGATACTTCCACCCAGAATAAAGCACAGGTGCATAATGCATGTTGTCTTTTGTGAACTAGTTTGATCAGGTTTTGTGGAATATTCATCGCCATGTGGAGACAGAAATTGGTCAACCTTTGTCATCCATGCCATGCACAATGTATTAAATGTCCTTTTATTTGTTTAGTTGTGTTTACTGTAAATCACATTTATTATAAGGTCATTTCTGCATACATTACATTTGTTATGTTATGTGTTGATGATTATCATTAGGTCTTATTGGAGGAAGCCAAAGATCTTTTGTCTGAGTGGTTAGACACTCAGTTTGGGAGCCAGGTGGCCGAAAATTCTATCTTCTCTCTGTTGCCAAAGTACTGGGAAGGAGAATTTCATAAAGACATGGAAGCTCTTAATGTAAGTTGTGCTTCTGTGGTTAAGGAATAAACTTGAATAGAATGTATTTTACCTTATTCTCAAAAAAAGATTTCATTTTATTGTTTTATTTTGAATGCCGTTTCAAGGAAATGTTCTGCAGTTTTTATATCAATTTAATGTTGCACTTTTGTGTTTGTTACTTTAATGGCTAGACACTTTTATGTGCCATTATGTACTTACACTAATGTGTTTGTTACATGTCTGAACAGTCTGATAAAAGCCTGTGGTGTTTAAAGCAGGTGTTTGATTGACAGGTCCTCCCTGCTGATGTTCTCACACGGGTCAGTGAGTACGTTCCAGAGATCGTGGCATTTGTCAAAAAGATCGTGGATAATGGTTATGGGTAGGTGCAGAACTGTCATCTTATGTTCTAGATCAATCAGTTTAAATATTTCAGAATATTTGCTTCATATGTCCACGTTTTGCTGCATTCTCTCACCAGATATGAGTCAAATGGATCTGTCTATTTTGACACTGCAAAGTTTGATGCCTGTCCTAATCACTCTTATGCCAAACTGGTACCAGAAGCTGTCGGAGATCATAAAGCTCTTCAAGAAGGAGAAGGTGCAGTTTAGAGAAAAGGAATCAATAAGACAGCTATTGCTGCATGTCTGATATCTATATTACATTTTCATAATATGTGAATTGGTTTACATTACTGCAGTTGCAATAACACAGTGTGTGGTCAGCGCCATTCATGGAAAATACTTATAATTAAAAGGACATTGATTTTTTTCTTTCAAAGTGGATCTTAGATTTATTTTTATACTCTTAATCAGGGTTGTATTTCTGGATAAGTTTTGACTGTGAATAATTTCCATGTTAACTAATAATAATTGCTAGCTATATAAATGATTGTCTTCATATAGATCCAATATATTCAATATATTTAATAATTCTGAGCAGCGGATACAATGGGCTACAGTTATCTTCTTTAAGGATAATCATCTTTCAGATCGTATTCTTTTGAATAGTGAATATTAATTTCCTCGTTTTTTGATTTTTCACAGGAGATTTGAGTATCTCAGCAGACAGACTCAGTGAAAAGAGATCACAGAATGATTTTGCACTGTGGAAAGCCTCCAAGCCCGGTGAGCCATCCTGGGACTCCCCATGGGGAAAGGTGAGCAATTACACATCACATCATTTGTCGTTCACTTTTAAAAATCAACAGCGATTAAAATAGCATTATCACTGATGTTTAGCATAGTATGACAGTGTTTCGAATGTATAATCCTTTGTTTGAGGTTCTTTGTGCAATTTTTCTGTGATTTCTTGAAGGGGAGACCAGGTTGGCATATTGAGTGTTCAGCCATGGCTGGATCCATATTGGGAGAGTCTATGGACATCCACGGAGGAGGATTTGATCTGCGTTTCCCTCATCATGACAATGAATTGGCACAATCTGAGGTGAGAAAGTCACAAGCTGTTCATGTTTAACATATTATAGACCCGTTATACACTCAAAGCTTTGTATTATCTGTCTATCGGTTATCCTGAAATATTAAATGGTTTTTTTTTTCCCTGCAGGCTTACTTTGAGAATGATCACTGGGTGCGATATTTCCTGCACACAGGTCACCTAACCATTTCAGGATGCAAGATGTCCAAATCACTTAAAAACTTCATTACTATCAAAGATGCCCTGGCTAAACACACAGGTACTTTAGACGGAATAAGTTTGAGGCTGGCTGTGAAAGCTAAAGTCGGATAATCCACTTCTGAAAAAGCAAGCATTTAAGTTTGATTTTAACTATTCATTTCACCAGGATTTCAATCTTTGACCTGGTTTTACTCAGTTAATATTAAAGATGTCCGTGTTGTTTTCTGACAAAATGTTCTTTACATTATATATAAGTAGTAATCATTCTACACAAATCATCCTATTAAGCAGGGTTTTATAGGAAGGGCCACATTTATAGAATCATTACAATTGTTACACATGTAAACCTTTGCATATACGTGTTTGTTTTTGTCTGTATATAGTAATTTTTCCTCCCCGTAATGATGTGCAATCTTTTTTTAGCAAGACAGCTTCGTTTGGCCTTTCTTATGCATTCGTGGAAAGATACACTGGATTACTCCAACAACACTATGGAGTCAGCCATCCAGTACGAGCGGTTCATAAATGTAAGTGACCCAGAAAAACCAGGCGAAGGAGGTGATGAATAAAGTACCCGAAATTCATACTCTGTCCAAATTAAATAACTGCCAGTTATCTGTATACAGAATCCTCATAAGCGCTTATCTTTATTCCTATAAGAATGTGGAAGGTCAGAGAATAGCGGGTGTCCTTCAAGCCACATTAATTCTGTCTTGCGCTTCTTTCCACCTATCAATTATTCTGTCACCAAGGAATATAACTTGGGCAGAGCTCCAAATTTGCCTCAAACTTGCAGGCAGCCTTCTGCATGGAAAGTATGAGAAGGTTACCTGTAATTGACCTACAGAATTTATTTTCTAGGCCAGTCTCACCCGAACTTAAGGTTAGGATCTAATGAGGCACACCATGTTTTTTAAGGTATGCCAGTGCACCTCCGAAGGCTGTACTTCGGTGGAAAACAAGACACCTTATTAAAAGATGATGCAATTATAGTGTAATTCAAGTGGCTCACGTAATTATTTTATGTACTTCTAGATCCTATCTATGAATTCTTTATATTCATATTTAGTTTCATATAAAATTTTACTGGCGAATGGCCAATAAATAACTTGTGATCTAATGACAGCAGTAGGTTCAATTCTTAAAAAACAAAACGATCTAAAACCATTGGCTGTACCGGGGGAGTGTATTGAGCAGAGAAATTCTACGAAATGCTTCCAACTCGGTTCTTGACAAATGGACCACATTGAAAACAACAACTAAACATGATCAGTTGTGGTTTAGTGGTTAGAGAGTAGACTTGTAACCAGAAGGATGTGGGTTTGAATCCAAGTGCCATCAGTCAAATATCTGAAGTATCCTTTAGCAAGACAACCCACCCCTGCTTGCTCTGCAGTGATAATTGGCCACTGCACAATACTTGTAAGTCGCTTTTGATAAAAGCATCTGCCAAATAAATAAATGTACATATAAATGTTTTACTGTCTTAAGCACTTGTAGCGCATGAAACATGGAGATACTTCCACTTTAAGATGCATGTTCCCTGCTACCTTGTCAGAGGTTTAAGTAACAGGAATGTTTTAAGTTTAAAAAACTTAATGTATGACACAGATCACCGAAAAATATACTGTAAACATTATTTCACCCTGTGGTCATTTTTATCTTGTATGACTTTCTTTCATCCAAACAACATGAAATAATTGAAAATATCTTCTTTGGTGCGGAAGAAAGAGTCTTAACAGTTTTAAATGACAAGTTAGACTTAGATATTTCTGGGGTGAATTTTTTTTATTCTATCACTATAAATGTATATATAAAGTGAATATAAATAATAAATAATTTTTTTCACACAGGAATTTTTCCTGAATGTAAAAGATATTCTGAGGCGTCCCACTGACATCACTGGTCAGTTTGAGAAATGGGAAACTGAGGAGATTGAACTCAATAAAGGGTAATACACCCATTTCTTAAGAAGAAATATAGTCTTTCTTTCAGAAATGAAATCACGCTCCCTACAGTGCACATTTTATTATTTAATACTTTTCTCGCTGTGTGTTTGTGTAGCTTTTATGAGAGAAAAACGGCTGTACATGAAGCGCTGTGTGACAACATGGACACTCGTTCAGCTCTGGAAGAGATGAGGGCTCTGGTTGGTCAGAGTAACACGTATATGGCAGCAAGAAGGAGCACGAAATTGCCGCCCAATCGCATGCTGCTGGAGGGCATAGCCCTATATTTGACCGACATACTTAAGGTAACATGCCACCTGTCAAAATCACAGTCATTTGAAAACACTGTTATACAAAACTATCTTCTACATAATTGATACCTTGATGCAGTGAATTTACTTGAATATCGAAACAGCTTTTTTCTGTATTCTCTCCAGTATGCTCTACACAAATTGCTTAATGAAAACTTAATGTTCTCTCCTAAAATTTGTAAGAGATGAGGGCTACAGACATTAACTGAAAGAAGAGATTCACACTTGGGTGATTTCTAATGCTGTTTTTCATTTACTGGCAGACATTTGGAGCGATTGAGGGAACTGAGCCCATTGGCTTCCCTGTTGGAGGAACGGGCCAGAATGCGGATGTGAGTTCAATGTTTGATTCATCATAGAATTTATTGTTGATCACTGTAACAAAGCCAGACCATTAATTAATTTATGTAGAACGTTGCCCTCCATAAAGACTGTTAATGTATTGTTAATTTATTTTGTAGCTGGAGAGCACAGTCATGCCCTATTTGACAGTCCTTTCAGAGTTCAGGGAAGATGTCAGAAGAATTGCAAGAGAGAAAAAAGGTAAATACTTCTGTTTATTTAGATGGTCTAAAGGTTAAAAAGCATGAGCTTCAGTTATAGTTTTTATAATTTATTACTGTTTTATGTACAATTTATGCACGCTTTTTATAAATATATTATTAAATATATATTGTTCTGATGTTAAATGTTGCAATACCTCCAACATCCATAAAATACAGATTGCGATTTTAAAACTGACTGGATAAAAGATTAATAAACTAATTGTGTTTCAGTGACAGAATTGTTGCAGCTCTGTGATGTTTTACGTGACGACGTGTTACCCGAGCTGGGTGTCCGCCTGGAGGACCATGAGGGTAAAGACAAGAAATAGAATCGCAGTGATATTAATGATATAATCAAATCTACATTTAAATGTGTTTTGGTTTTTCAAGGTCTTCCCACAGGGGTCAAGCTGGTGGACAAAGAGACACTTATGAAAGAGAAAGAAGATAAGAAAAAGGTAATGCAGGAATGTAAAGGGAAATTTCAACATGTTATTACAAATTTCTATTTATTTACAATACATTTTGTATTGTAAAAACCAAAATGAATGCTGAAGGTTTACCTGTGGTGCTTACCTCACTGTGGTAAGGTAAGATGTTTATGGAAAAGGTTCTGAGCATCTCAGGAATCACAAAAGAAATGTTTCAGATGCTAAGCTGCTCATTAAAAATGTATTTGCACCTTTTCAGCTTGTCAGTATAAATGACGGTCTTTAGAATAAAATGCAAGGACTCATGTTGCACAGGTTCATTGTTTTACCTTCTTGGAATTAATGCATTCTGTGCACACAATCGGCTTTATACACATTCTTTAGATGGGTAAGGATTACTCCATGATCCAGTCTATTTGAAACAGTTAACCCAACGGTAATCGCAGACATCGTTTTCAAAGGTGTATTCATTCAAGAGCATAACTTGCTGTTTCCTTTTTTAGTCAAATAAATTGACATCCTGCACATATTGAAAGCACATTTATAGACATTTAGAATTTTAAAGAATGCAGCTTCTGAGGAGTAGTTTCGCCATCATTTACATTTACATTTACATTTTACGTTTTGTCATTTAGCAGACGCTTTTATCCAAAGCGACTTACAATAGTCGAGGAGGCAATGAAGCAGTAAATAGCCGATACAACAATAGGTGAACAAGTGCTACAACAATGCTACCGAGTTACACAGAGAGCGAAGTTACAAAAGATGAAATCTTTTTTTTTTTTTTTTTTTTTTTTTTATTTATTCACCTTTAAGTTGTTTTTGTTTAGTTGAACAAAGTAAATATTTTGAAAAAGCTTAAAACCAAACAGTTCTTGAACTTTCTTGACTACCATAGTAGCACATATGAAAAAAATGTTGTGTCAAAAACAAAATCTGATATTTTGAAGAACATCAATTGAGGTACTTTTGAATATCAATATATTTTTTTCTACCATGGTAGTCAATGAAGTCAAAGAACTGTTTCATTACATGTATTTATCAAAATATTGTTTTCTGTGTTTGAACTAAAAGTTATACAGGTTTGAAGCAACTAGAGATTAAGTAATCCATGACAGAATTTCCATTTTTGGGTGAACTTTAATGTTTATTGTTTTTTAGAGGTGGCTATTGTCATTTTCGGATGTAAATATACAGGTTTTAAAGTTAATATTCCATTCTTTGTTGTGTTTTAAGATGGAAGAGGAAAAGAAAAGGAAAAAAGAGGAGGCTGCCAGAAAAAAACAAGAACAAGAGGTATAATTACCCCTCAGAGAAGTGTATTGTGATTAATGGTGCATTGTACAAAATTATTTTTAATTTGTACATTGTTTTTTAGATGGCAAAGCTGGCAAAAATGAAGGTTAAACCCAGCGAAATGTTTCGCTCAGAAACTGACAAGTATTCCAGCTTTGATGAAACGGTAAAACAAACTATTTATAGTCCCCTGTGTCATAGGATTCTCTTTTGTATGTTTATAGTACTGTATGATTGGATTCAGTTTATTGTGATAACTTAACAATAGTGAATGCAGTCTTATCAATATTAAATCAATAACTAAGAAATGTTAAAATTATTTTTGTCACATACAGGGCTTTCCAACACATGATGCTGAGGGGAAAGAGCTCAGTAAGGGACTTACCAAGAAACTTCGCAAGCTTTATGAGGCTCAAGAGAAGTTGTACAATGAATACCTTCAGTCAACCCAGAACGGGAGCTGAAAACATTGACATGTTGAGTTTGGTGTAACCTGCGATCCGCCCATTGTCTTTTATGAACTTTACTTCTTGGATTTGTTAAAAAAGGCAGCAAGACAATAAGACCTCATCTACACATTTGCCACTAAACTGTTGCAAAGTTTTATGATGATCTTTATCAAAAGCTTGTCCTTCGTCTGAAACTTTGCGATTATGGCTTCCTATATATTTTATGACTATAATAATAGGGGTACATACTTTATATTGTGTGCTTTTACACACAGTAAACAAGAATACCATATATTTCCGAAATGCACATTTATGGTTTGTTAGTAATATTTCCAACTATAAAGATTTTGGAGATCAATGGGTGTTTCATTACCGATTAAAACTCAAAAATGGTTGTGCATCAGCCACTGATAAATATTTTCACAGATTATACAGGAATGAAGGAACTTGCAATGAAGGGTTAGCAATTTTATCACAAAAGGAAAAAGACACACATAGGAGACTGGTCATTTCTATTGTAAACATACTCTATCAAAGAACTTGAATATTAAAATAAAAAAGATTTTTGTGTAATATATCATGCCTGTTTGTAATAACTTGGCTATTTAAAGCGTTTTGGCCGGGCACTTTCTGCAAACTTTTTGATCCATGAATTACTGAATTCATTAAAGACTGACATGTTTAGAGTATTCCTGAAAATAGCTCTTATTCATGACTGAATGAATAGTTCTATTCATTTCTATAGACTGTCTAAATAAACTTGAAAGAAAGGCTTCACAGGTTTGTTTACACAGTTGTAGTCCTGTATGCAAAGAACCACAGACATTCAGTACAAAGTCCTCACACAAACAAAACAATACCATTGAACATTCTTTGAACTGCTTGTGAATACCATATAGATATGAGATACATGTATGTGGAAGTCATGATCTACTGGTGAGCAAGTTTGTCTCCTAACCTGGGGGTTGATCGTTAAAGTCTTGGGCCGGCAATGACTTGTGTGTGTGTGTGTGTGTGTGTGTGCGTGCGCGCGCGCGTGCGTGCGCGTGCGCGTGCGTGCGCGTGCCCTTTGTATTTGTGTTTACAGTTCGTGTGTGTTCACTACTGTGTGTTATGGTTGGTTTTTGTGTTCACTGCTGCGTGTGTGTGTGTGCGTGCGTGCGTTTTCACGGTTGGTGTGTGTGTGCGTGTGTTTTCTCGGTTGGTGTGTGTTCACTGCCGTGTGCGTGTTCACTGCTGTGTGTGTGTGTGTGTGTGTGTGTGTGTGTGTGTGTGTGTGTGTGTGTGTGTGTGTGTGTGTGTGTGTGTGTGTGTGTGTGTGTGTGTGTGTGTGTGTGTGTGTGTGTGTGTGTGTGTGTGTGTGTGTGTGCACTTTGAATGGGTTAAAAGCAGATCCTGAATAATGAGTGTGGGTCACCATACTAAGCTATATGTCACTTCACTTTCACATTCACAGATCATCTTTTTGCTCCAAGGTCTTACCCACATCATGATGGTATATAAAGATAGCAGAAACTCTTATCTCAACCCAATGTTTTTAAAGTAAAGGGTTTCATTAGAAATACTGTTTACCATTAAATCTTACATAATAGTGTCTTATTTGGGGGGTCAATGGTGCAAAAATTCTCCTGTCAAGAGCCCATCCCAAATGTACCCAACACATTCCACTGTGACTCAATAGATTGTTCTGTAATGTCACACATACCTACACCTGATGTACATGCAGTGAACACAGTCTAGTAAGCACTAGGCACTCGATGAGATATTGGGACAGCCCTCTCGTGACGGGTTGGGCTGTTACCAGACCCGATGCGCATCAGCTTCACCGCCGAGTCCATCAGCTGAACGACTCCTCAGAACCAGGTAAGACCAGCTTCAAAACGGGTCAATCCCCGACTAGTTATCTCAACTAGGGTTGTCAATAGCAACCCTCAAGACCAGAAGCTGTCCAGTGGTGGTTTTGTGTTAGCCTGCTAGCACTGCTGGCATTTACACTCAGCCCATTCTGACGGTTTGACCTCTCACCCTGGAGGTTCGGAGGGGGCTTTACAGGGACTGTTTTGACCCACGCCGTCACCCCTGGGGAACTTTACAGCGTGGGTGTGTTTGTTGCCAGTGTGTGTGGGGTAAAGGGAGTTTTGGGGCAGTTGTGATGTGGATGCGGCTAGTTTAGCGTGTTAGCTGCTAGTGTGTCATCACGCAGAAACTCTTGTGATGGGCGTTAACGTAAACACATCTGTTTGTTTTCTAAACCTAACCAAAATAAACACACAACAGTTATAACATGTTAGACATTATAAACATATACAAGAATATATTTTAATGAAGGTGTGCTCAGTTGATTTTGTTAAATCATAATATAGTGATATGCTATACATTCCTGAGTATTGGACATGTGTCATTTTTAACATGTGTGTTGTTTTGTTTTAACATGAAGTATTCACAGTTTTATTGGAGTAATGGTAACTGTTGTAACTGATATTACTCTGATTGACATTATATGATTAAAGGTCACACATGAGTGTCTATAAAACCTTATCAGATTTGTAAAGCTTTGGTTTACTTACACATTGCTAGTTTACTGATGATGGACTGATGGTAAAGCTGGGATAACGTTGACCGACATCGCTTCTGTAAATAGAGAGATAGGGCACAATCTCATGCTTTTGGTTTTAATCCGGTTACTCAAAAATAGTGAACGTTGATCCATCATATTTTTACACAAGCAACCTTTCTGTTACACATTAACACTTAAGGTTACTGCAAAAGTGACAGAAGTGCAAAGGTAATAACATACCCAATCATTTTGTGGCAAACACAAAAGAGAACAAAGGAAACAAATGCGGTTTGAACACAGAAAAGTGATGTGAAATACAGCCAAGTATGGTGACCCATAGTCAGAATTCGTGCTCTGTATTTAACCCATCCATAGTGCACACACATGTTAGTGAACACACACCTGAAGCAGTGGGCAGACGTTAATGCTGCCCTGCCCGGGTACCAGTCAGGGGTTCGATGGGCACCTAATTTATGGTATTGCCGGCCCTAGACTTGAACCCACAACTTTAGGGTTAGGAGTCAAACTCTCTAACCACTAGGCCATGACTTCGTCGGAGGATGATTCTACATCTGTCTTAAATAGATAGGAATTCACACACTAGGGCTGCTCGATGATGACAAAAATTCAATTAATAGATTTTACTAAATTTTTTTTGTGATGCAGCTGCATGGTAAATTCTAAGTATATACAACTAAGTAGTTTAATGTTAAACAAACAATTATGGGAATACACACGTAGCACTAGTCTTTTTCAAATATCTCCATGAAAATTCTCATGATGCTCTGATCTATCGGCAGGAGGTCGATATCTGTCGATAATCGCATTGTATGACTCGATCGGTATTTGCTACAACAGGCTTCTTATGAACCGATCTCAGTTGATGATGTCAGAGCGTGAGGACGTAGATGATGAGTGGGGATGTATATATTTTGGCACTGCAACCTCATTGTAAAGAGCTATTAAAATGTTCTCTATAATGAATGCCGTTTTTTTATAATTTAATGGACTGTTATATATAATAATAGTTTCATTACAATCATAACATATTTACTGTGAAATGTATCAAAAGTATCAGAAAGGCTACATCTATAGTATTACTTTATCTGGAAAATGTTAAAGGTGATCAAGAACTTCAGTTTTATAAACTTGAAGCATTAGAATCGGCATTGGTATCGGACAATCACCATCTCAAAAAATCGGTACTCTGTGGCAAAAATCCTGAAAAGGAATCCCTAGAAAATACATATCAATAACATATCAGACAATCATAGAGGATAGTCCCTTTGGTAACGAGAGATACAGACCAAAATCTCTTAACCCCATATTACTATGTAAAACATTGTTAAGAAGTGTTTTAGTTCAAGTCAATAACAAATCATGTCATTAGCATTCGTTAAGTTGTGTAATGTGAAAACTTTTGTTTTTCCGCACAGAATATTGGCATTGTGGTATCAAGATGGATGTTGACAGTGAAGCCAAAGGTAAACAAACTATGATATTGTGTAATAGTCTGTGTATAACAACTAATTGACTGAGAATAACTCGTGTTAGCCTTTGAAGTGTTGACACATTTATGAGCTTGTGGAGAAATGTTTTTATTTGTATGTGTTAGGGTTATACATTGTTTTTTTTGTGCTGCTCACACAAAAGCCAGTATAATGTTTCGGTGTGAAAGTTTTATGAAGTTACAGCACATCACTGCCAATGATTCAATAGTAAAGTGAGATATCAGCGCAATCTCTCAATCCTACTGAGAATAGTATCGAGTCTGAAACCGCAAAATTGAAACTGGGGGAACTTTTGTTTTTTATTTTAAACAACTATTTGTAGTTGAAAATATGATGTGAGACTGTTAGCAGTACTTAATGCATGTATTATTCAGTGGTGAATATTTTATGCCTGCTGTGTTAATTTGCTGTGGGGTTTTTTTCAGGTAAACTCAGCGACCAGGCAATGCAGAACCCACAGGCTCTGGCAGCTCTTCAGGACAAAATAGACAGTGTCTCACATAGTGCTTCGATCATGGAGAGGTAAATAATCTGTTTCTCATAATAAACTTCCCATAACTAAATAGCTAGGAACCTGAGAGGGAATCAGACATAAAAATATTTTTTACTTGTTAAACAGATTGTTGAGAGAATTATTTTATTTTTTACTTGCATTCTCATTTTAACCCTGTTTGGCTTTTTTCTTCAGCAGAACACAAGGCAGACATTTTAAGAATGTTTTTATAAGAAACCTGTAGATTCCCATTTAGTTGCATTGGTTTTGTGTCCATACGGTCAAAAGGGACTGACGGTTTACGGACATTCTTTCAAATATCTTCATTTGTGTTTTGTAAAAGAAAAAAAAGAAAGTGATACATGTTTAAAAATGCCAAGAATGCAAGCATATAATGACAGGTTTTCATTTTGTGTTTGATTTATCGCTTTCACTTGTGCTTGGTCACACACCTTGTTTTTCCTTCTTCCCCGTAGTAAAATATTGTCTGGCTGGATATAGATCATATTTCCTGCATAGAATTCAAAAACCGCACATTTCCATGTCATTGTTATTCATTTTATTTTTTGATAGAATCCCATGTAATATAATAAAGGAAAATATTTGCTGGAGGAGAAAAATGCTCTAGTCAGAGATGCCTGCTCAAGGGAACCAAACAATGTGCTTTGTTCTGTTCAGTCAAACCGCATACTTACTTTGATAACTGCAACTAATCTAAATCATGGCTTTAGAGCCAAGCTGTAAGCAAGAACTATAATACTCTAAGGATAATACATTTCCTCATTAACCTCATCAACCTCATTAGAAGATCTAAGGAAAGACTGCAGAATCTCGCTCCACTGCCTATGGCATCTGCAGCAAGCCATTTTCAAACCTTTTCATAACCATATTGTAATGTTCTTTTACAGCATATGACTTGTTTTATCAGAGTTAAAACGCACTTCACAATGTAATTTAAAATGGGTTATTGTATCTCATACACGTTTGTTGGCTCCGAAAGTGCAGGGAAATACACAGGCCCAGCTGTGCATTATTGTACACCCATCTGCTCACACAATGACTTCTCCTCACCACCCTCTGCTTCTCAATCTCCCTCTGTCCAGTTTACCCAAGACTGTGAAAAGAAGAGTCAATGCCTTAAGGAATCTTCAGGTTAACAGCACAAACATCGAAGCCAAGTTTTACAAGGAGGTGCATGAGCTGGAGAGAAAGTATGCCGCTCAATATCAGCCGATATTTGACAAAGTTAGTTCAATGTTATATATTATTATACTATCCATTGTAATATAAACACACATTGGTGTATTATTTTGTGATTATGAGACACAAATACATGCAAAACACATTTTTTTCAGATTATGATATAACCAGCGGAGAAACACATCTGTTCACGTTTGCATTCTGCCAAAGAAGGATCATGTAATTTACTGTTACAATCTTACTGTGTGTTTGTAGAGAAGAGACATTGTGTCTGGTAAAATGGAACCCACTGATGAGGAGTGTGAATGGCAGGGTGACCATGAGGATGAAGAAGCATTAGCAGTAAGTTTTATCAGTCCATAAGTTATTACAAATATGACTGATATCAACTCTTAGAACAGAACGGTAATCCGAAGTTCCCTTTTTCAGGAAGATTTAAAGAAGAAAGCTGCCATAGAAGAAAAGAAAGAGGAATCTAGTGAGGAAAAGCCCACCGGAGTTCCAGAATTCTGGCTTACCATTTTCCGTAGCGTGGATATGTTGAGTGATATGCTGCAGGTGAACAATAGTTTGTATTGTTTTTTTTTTTTACCAATAATTTAATGTGTATTCCTGCTCATGGAAAGACAATTATGTTTATTACTCAGACCATTAATGTGAAAACATTTCATACATTTTAAAATTGTGAAGACAATTACAATAGGTTTTTAGAGAAAGTCATACTGTCTCTGTCTCAACAGGAACACGATGAACCAATTCTTAAACACCTACAAGATATTAAAGTAATATTTTCTGGACCTGATCAACCTATGGTAAGAAGACTGTTAAAGTTCACTTAAAAATGAAAATTCTGTCATCATTCCACACGCCGTTGTCATTTCAAACCTTCATTACTTTCTTCCGCAGTACACAAATTAAGATATTTTGAAAAAAGTTGATATTTGAACTGCAGAGTCTGGTCTGAAATGACTGGAGGCAGAGATAACAATATATAGATATTAATAGTATAGTAATAGTAGAATTTTTGAATTTGGTAGAAACATCACTTTTAATTTTTTTCACAAGTGATATTAAGATCTTTATTTTTTACAGAGCTTCACATTAGAGTTTCACTTTGAACCCAATGAATACTTCACCAACACAGTCCTCACTAAAGTATACAAGATGAAGTCAGAGCCTGATGCAGATGATCCATTTTCATTTGAGGGACCAGAAATCATCGACTGTGAGGGGTGAGCAGTCATTTATCTTAAACTTCATCTTCTCAGCCCCTCGACATGTAACAGGTTGTCATTCTTTATCTCCTCCTGTTGGCAGGTGTGATATTGATTGGCACAAAGGCAAAGATGTGACAGTGAAAACAATCAAGAAGAAGCAGAAACACAAAGGCAGAGGGACCGCGAG
Organism: Triplophysa yarkandensis; assembly: GCA_033220385.1. Classification (NCBI taxonomy): domain Eukaryota; kingdom Metazoa; phylum Chordata; class Actinopteri; order Cypriniformes; family Nemacheilidae; genus Triplophysa; species Triplophysa yarkandensis. The sequence continues at coordinate 22,102,571 of CM065654.1, read as the reverse complement.
GGTCATTACCAAACAAGTGCCCAATGACTCCTTTTTCAACTTTTTCAACCCTATTAAAGGTATGAGATTTTTCTTTTTAAAAATTGAGGTTCTTGAAAACATCACAGTTTGGAGGAAACATGGTGAGACTGACTCTGACTGTGCTCTCCTTTTACCTTTTAGTTTCACCAGATAAAGAATTGGTATGTTTTTTTTAAGTTTGTATATATATAAATCTAACTATAAACAAGTTTTAAGCCTTTTCATTTACTGTGGTTCTTAATTGAAAGTTGTATCATAAACAACTATGTATGTCATTAATACACATTCCTGTACACGTGTTGTTTATTACAGGATGAGGATGCAGAATATACCTTAGCTACAGATTTTGAAATCGGTCATTTCTTCAGGGAAAGAATCGTGCCGAGAGCAGTTCTGTATTTTACAGGAGAAGCTCTGGAAGATGATGAGAGTGTATGTATTTGCACCAACTGCTAACAGTTTTATGATTTGTTTTTCAGTGGAGCAAATTATTTCAGTGCATTTAATTGTTTATTGCATTTGTTTTATGTCTGATAGTTCGACGAAGAAGAACTTGATGAAGGTGAAGATGAGGTGAGTTTGATATACTATTAAATAATATAACAAGTATTGAAAAAAAAATACAAACATTTGTAATGTTGTTTTGTATACCTGTTGCACATGATAACAGTATTTTCTGTGCATTAGGATCAAGAAGATGATGATGAGGATGACGAAGACGAGGGGGATTCAAACGCCAAGGTCAGTTTGGAATTGTTAATTATGGCTGTTATACACTGCACTGCTTCAGACTATTTTTCTATGCAGTCAATGATAAAACATGGTTGATGTTTGTTGGCAGATTTTAGAAATATACAGCTTCGACCTTACTAAAAGTTAAATGTGCATAGTGTGTATGTGCAGTTTAAGTTATCACAGGGGAAGAGATATGAATATTTACTTACTCGTGTTGCCAGATCTTGCAAGAAAATGCAGAAGAGCATACAATCTGGTAGTGTATGATCCTTAGTCATGTAGATACTGTCCTGTTGTCTCTGTAACCAGTTACAAAGTCTACAAGTGTATGATGCCTTGTGTATTTTGAGCCTTTGAAAGGCTCTAAATGCATTACTGTCAAAGTCTCTGTGATTATTCATTTTCTGTATGTTGTTTTCTTTGAATGGATGTTAGTTACAGGCATAAGTCATTCCCACCTCATACATTTCTAGGTAAGAAAGAAATGTCATGAGCCCATTTCAGACCGGCACTGTCATTTTCACACTTCCAGTGTCATACCATGTCCTTATTCTTCTCCTTATGCGTGCTGTCTTACACCCATAGCAATCCTGTAACATTATACAAAGCTATTCTTTATTATTAAAGCCTTGTCCAAGTTCTCAGTACATGACTGTACAAAAAACAGTTGATGAGTTTTAAAATATGTACTTCTCATTTGCAAAACAAATTTTACAAACCTGGATGCTGCTTCTGAGAATTTGGGACACGGTGCTTTTATTCATTTTATTTGTTTTGTTAGTCATCCTTAACATCCTGCTTGACAAATCAGCTCTTACTCTTTTCATTTAAATAAGGGGATGGTTCACCAAAACATCAATATTTTGTTATCATTTACTTCTTGTCACTTTCTTTTCTCAGCAACATTCAAAAGAAGACATTTTGAAGAATGAGAGATAACAATGACTTTTATTGTATAGATACAAATCAATGGGTACCGCTGTTGTTCAACATTGTTCAACTATCTTCTTTTGTTTTCTGAAAATCATTTTTAGGCTTACTTTCCTTTAGTAGCTTTATTGCTGAACTTTTGAAAATTCTAGAGATATTTTGGTGGCTTTCAAAAGCCAATTTATGTTTTACAAAACAGCTTCATTTGTAACCTTCTCTTTTTCTTCCATCCTGCTATCTAGGTTTTCTTATTTAATAAGAGTTTCTCTTTATTTTTCAGACTGGGGATCCTCAGCCTGCAGAGTGCAAACAACAGTAGTTTGGACTGCTTACTCCTGCCATTGTTAATTTCCGTCAGCTCGCCTAAGATCTAGCTCAAGTGCTGTGCAGAGTTTTTGCAGAGCACACCATTTCCACCCAACAACCATGATGATGCAGTACATTGGAATGGAACCAATTTTTTTTGTTAGATATTGCTTACTTCAAAACCTCAACCTGCTGTAGTACAACTCCACTATAAATGAATTGGGCAATTCCAGGCTACGGTCGGCTAAGAATGTAGATATATACAGGATGTAAAACAAAACATGTTTCGCTGTTTTAGACCTGCACAGAATGGATATAACCATTTCGCCATTCAGAGAATGCACGGCCAAGAAAGTTAATAATTAATGTTACATTTCTCTTTTACTTGCAAACAGTGTGTCTTTAATGTTTTAATGTTTTAAACAGGTCAGTTTTTAACCATGAGATTGTATTCTAACCTTTGCCAAGGTTGTTTCCACCAATGGTTTTTCTTTTTTCAGGCATGACCATTCATGACTATTTATGTACATTTAGAACAGGACAGCATGTTTATACACTTATTTATTTATGGAAGTGTGTGGACAACATAGCAGTGTATGGATGATACTCTGTAGGTATCAGGTAACCCCTGCTTGACTAATGGTGATTAATCATATCAGGCCTTTTAACAATGTTGATGTCAGTTTTGATATATTCCATCTTAGTCTGACTTAAGGAAATTCAAAGTTTAAAGTTCTGCCCTCTACATTTTTAAAAAAATTTAAGTATCTATGTGTTTAATTAATGTAGTCTGCTGTTTGTTCATGTATATATGTAATGTAATGTGTTGTCTATAATGCTGGAATTGCTCAATTTAGTAATTCAGAATACAACACAATAGGGCAACACTCCACTGCCGTAAGAACTGAATACTGAGTGAAGTGAAGTTAATTAGAACCTGGAAGTCACATTTGTTGTGATCACATCAACAATATTCATCATCACATCCCAAAATTGACTGAATTTAATATCTTTTGAGACTTGATCTCACGGGTTACTCAGGGTTTTTTATGCCAAGATGACAGTGTGTATCCAGCATTTTGAAACTTGACATTAAATCTAACATGATTATTGTTCTCTTCTTTTTGTCTTGACATGGAAGGAAGTCTTTAGAAATATATTGTTACATCATCTGGAGTTATTTATACAGTTAATATTTTCTTTTCCCTCTTTTTGTTATTGTTTTGAACTGTGTATTGATTTTGTGCTGTTTGTTGGACCCCTGAGAAATATGTTTTGCTCATGTATGTACCGTACCCTGTTGATTATAGCTTCTTTTAGCATTTCAAAAAATGCTTTGCTTTTCTGCCCAAGCACTTACTAAAAACTAATTAAACACGTTTATTGCCAAAAAAAAGAGTGAACTTGGTCTGGAAAGGTATTTTAGCTATACAGTACATTTAAATCAAAATCCTTTGACTGATACCAATGTCAAGATTTCTACTGAACACAAAGGTAGAAACGGCTGTGAAATGTTAAAATCTTTTCTATTGATTGGAAAACAGTAAAAAAAGTCCCCTTGAAGGGATTTCACCCAAAAATGTAAATCCTGTCATTTACTTGCCCTCTTCTCAAATTAAACCTGTATGAATTTCACCCACAAACAAATATCGGTTGCATATTTACACCCACTTGGCATTTTAAGTTGTTCTTTAATTAAAAATGCCAAGTGGGTAAAATGTGATGACCAATATTTAATTTACATCAATTTATACCCAACAAAAAGTCACAGCAATGACATTAAATTTTAGCTAAGTGTTACAGACCTGCTGGAAAAAATCTGAAACCATAAGGCAATTATCTCACATTATAAATTGTTGTTCTGTATATTAAAATAGACTTAAAACTTAGCATCATAATTTAGAAAGGAACCAAATATTGTGGCTGAATCTGTTTTTCTTACACCTTGTGTGTAAAGAAAGACTACAATGTACTGAAGATCAGCTGTATTTTAAAGGTCCTGTTCATCATCATTTTATATTTTAAATTTTCATTTGTGAATAATGTTGTGGTTATGACATAAACAATATCTGTAAAATTATAAAGAGCAAAGTTCAATGCCAAGCCACATATTCAATTGAACAGAAATCACCTACAAATAACGTTGGGTTTGGAATACATCCCTCCACTTCCTGCTTTAGTGACATCACAACATCGGTAAACCTCTGTCCCCATGGTGTTGTGTTGCTCCCACGTAGATGAGAAAGGATTGTGTTTTTAGATTATGCATGTTTGTCACCATGTTGTCCGAACGCTTTTATTTCATCCTGGAGTCCAACCTGAACTTACGGATAGACGGTTAAAAATTTTGTAACTCGGTTCCCAAAAGTTATAAACCACATAATAATTCAACCGGACACCATTGATTGTTTGTGTTTGTAATGATCAGTTTAAATTATTTGTTGATTATATCTGTTGTCTACTGTTTAACACATGCTTGTTTAGACCGGGGTTAAGTTTAGCTGCAGGCACTCGAATCATTGTTCTATGTCTAGGCGAGTCGTGTGCACAGGTTCTACTTGATCCCCATCATCTATGTTCTCTGGGTCTGATTCCAGCTCAAATTGATCAAATTAAAAACATGTTTACAATAACTCTGCTTGCATGCATCTCCATGTGTTGGTAATAGGGGTGATCTTTCGGGGCAACCTGCGCTCACAACACAAATTAAATCACAACACAGGAACCGCTGGCCCAATAAGAACTCATTACATAATTCTGAAGGAGGGACTTCATCAGAACAAGAATGTTATCAGCCACAGTAAATTATCAGTAAGATATCAGTAAATTATCTGAAAATGATGGGTTATTTTTACATGTGAAACCAAATCAAAGCTTCAAAAAACCATGAAGAACGGTCCCTTTATTGTAATATTCCCTAATGTTTGTTTATCATACATTTTGGTGCAAATTTCACGCATTTGAGCTCTGGTATTATCCCAATTTCAACCATATTTCTAAATTGGGGCCTGTTGGTATCTTTAGCTGATCCTTGTTTTCATGTACTGTGCATTAGAAGCTGAAAAGAAAATTAGTTATGAAACTTTAGGCGTCAAAACTTAGAATTTAGTAGTTATTCAGACCCCACCAAACATGTTAAATGCAGACTGATTCTTAATTTGTGCCATTTGGTAGTATTAACTGTAGGGGGCTCCACGCACTGCCTGCTCTATTACATCTGTCTGTCCCTTTTTCTTAAGCATTGTGTGTAATAGAGGCATGGAGACCATCTTATGACCTGAACACATTCATAAGACATCATTTAGTTTTATATTTACTTGTCAAATTTACTTGTAAATATGTCAAGGAATATGTTTTATAATAACACAGTGGTGACATTACACCGGGTGTAATCAAATATCTTAAGCATGAATGACAGATATCATATGTTAGGACCACAGACACACTGTCTAAAGAGTGTAGATGTCAATCAAATCCTCAGGCCGAGTTGGCAGGAGCAAGTGAAGCTTGCATGAAGTAAGTTCACTCACACAAGTTATTTTGTTCTGAGAATAACTAAGTTAATCCCCATTAAACTTCCTCCACTAGTATGAACTTTTCAGTTTCCCTGATTTCTCACCATCATTTGATTTTGTAGCATCTTACAGAACTGGACCATTCAGTGACTTCAGAAACACTTCTGTCCCAATTTCTTTGTATCGTTTTCTTTCTGCTTCTGTCCTCCCATTATACTATTTTACCAGCTTTTTCCTCTCTTTATTCCCTTTCAGTCTCTCTCTTTTTCGTCAGCTCATGAATATTTATCAAGTTAAGTCTAACTTTACTCCTCAAAGTTCTTGTTAGGAGCATTAGGAGGCATTAATGACATTCAGTAGATCCCTAATGTACATAAGTGTACACTGGGAAATGGTTCACCTACTGCTGCAAACAATGCTTCCATTGATGGGACATTCACAATGACATGATGGTCAGACATACTGAGCATCCCACCTATCTCCAACATCTACCACTGTCTAAAATACTTAACTATTTTGAACCGAAAATAAGATTGCCCACTTTTCAAGATGTAGCCTTTGGAAAAACTGTGTTATTGTTTTTAAAAAAATGCATTCAACTGAAAATAATTCCCATGGCATTTATTGTATATGTATAATGTTTGCTCTTCTTAAAAAAAGTTCACACTTTTTTTTTATATTTGCCCTCAAATTAGATTTGAAAGTAACACCTGTTTACGGAAGTTAGTAATGCATGTGTTACTTTCCTCAAAAAAATATGAAATTAAATAAAAAGTCTTAAAAAGTGGAACAAATTTTTTAAGAGCAAATTTTTTTAATTGAAAAAAAATTACAGCCACCTATTCTTGTATATCAAGAACAAATTCTTATGTTTTAAGTAAATTTGTATTGTTTTCAAAAGTATCCTGTTGATCCCTAGTGTGTTCTGACAACCAGAAAGTGTCCAACATCCTATTTGACTTAAAACATCTGTAATGCTATATTTTATTATATTAATACTTTGTGGTGTAAATATGATTGTCTTAAGCCATGTAGATTTTTCCGTCTGTGTGTGTGTTGATTGGACAATGGAGGTTTTCAATCCATGTGACGCTGGATCTTTAGTGAGCTGTGTATATTTTGAATGGTGAAGGCAGGACACAGCCAGGTTTATTTTCTAATGAGTATCTTTCCACTGGACTGCTTCTATCCGACTGCTGTTAGCTACTCCCACTCTGCTATTGTCCACATGTCTTACTTTTCAAACTTCCTACACTCACTTTCTATCTGTCTGACCTTTCACCTCACACACAAGGTCAAGACTCTTTCTTATGCGTTTTGATGCCTATGTGATCGGATGGAAAATAAATTAAATTAAATCACATACAGACTTTCTCCAATGATGAGTGGAGATCCTTTATGTGTTTGTATTTGAGCACAGTATGTTATTTCCTTGCCCTCTTCTCTACTAAACAGAGCCTCCTCCTTTTTAAAACAAGGTCAGTAAAATATTTCTTTGTTCTTCATTGTGTTTTGGAACATCTGTGCAAGGAAACGATTGCAGAAACAATAACAAGCAATTAATAATCCCAGAAAAAAGTGCAATGATTTGAGGAACACAACAAGTGTGATTCCGTCATCCAGCCACAACAATAGTTCATGTTAATACTTCAAGTCTAAGAAAAGTAACAAAGCAAAGCCTGGCCATTGTGCTGAGATTTCCGCAGATTTCATGCTACCGCTTGGGTAATGGTAAACATGCCTCCCCATTCTTACAGTAGCATACATACCTTTCCACTCCCTCTCTGGGCCTCATGCCAGCGTATCCAAGTGGTTCTGGACCCCCAATCGTATTACTGATCTTTTTGTCCTTTGCCTATGTGCCACTCCTGAGTCTCCGTAACCATGGTGACATGCCCACTGTGCCAAGCATAAATTTGGTGTTCATACAATGGCAGAGGAATGAGGTTGTAACTGGGCAGGGCAGTTATTTACAACACGATCATACTTGGGCATTAGCTCACCCTAAGCATACAGTGTGATGGGTCACTTTGTTCTACCTGAAATAAAAATAGAAGTTTATTTTCCAATAGAAGTTTATTATCTTTTAATCCATTAAATGAATTAAAAGATAGCTGAAGTATTAAAGCTTGACTTAAAAAGTCTAATGTCAAACACCAGACCTCAACATAAAATGCTTCAGGAATAAGTCTTTTCCTTTGAGTCTTTAATCGGAAAACAATCTTTTCATGTTTTGATGACTTTATGACATTTCTTATCTCTTTTGCTCTGAAAACATATTGTATTGATTTTATCATTCAGATATTTATTGACAGGTCACCGACTTGCACTGTAACAAAGACTATTTTAAAAAACCTTGGCCTTCAATTCACTAGTATAAATGAATTCTTTTGCACTGTGGATCATAAGCTTTTCTTATTTGCTCCGGCTGTTGAACCTCCATTTGTTAGCTGGATTTCTGTCTCATTTATTTAAATAAATATGTATGCCTATATTGTGTGTACATAAAGTATATATTACAATATAGGCATTTATCTACAGTATATGTACGTATTCATGCAAGTATTAACACTGACTTTGCTGGCATATTCATAAAGATCCAAGCTATATTTTAACATCGTGTGGGATTCGCTGTCCTAAATAAACAGCCATCTATATATGTTTGCACCTATAGAGTTATTTACTAGCTTTCATTTTTGTGTATTATTGTTCGTGCAGCCCACGCTAAGAAAAAGGGCATATCTCCTATCACACAGGGTCACACCATTAAGCCGTGACAAATGTGTATGTGATGTGGTGAAAGCAAAGTAATCTTCGATCAGGACAGCATAGAGAGGCTGGAGATATTTACTGAGTGAACACACTTTACTGACAGGAGCAGTGCAGACCGGAGAGAGAAACCAGCTGTGGGAGACACATTTCATTCTTTGATCTGTTTGTCCCTCTGGGGTTCGGATAGGATTACCCCCAGGAACCCCACCAGGATGGTTTGCATTGGAAGAGAAATATGTCAGGCCATTCTGAACAGTATATGCCTCAAGAAAAATGTATATACACACACACACACACACACACACACACACACACACACACACACACACACACACACACTATGATATGTTGCAGGAGGCCTGTTTCTATTGGTAATGAATAAATGTTTGCATAATAATCTCCCATGGCTTTATAATCTGACCAGAAAATTTATAAGGTTCAAGATGTTGCTATCTAGTGTTTATGATTTTGTGAAATCATCACATCATTTACTGTACATATAACACCGCTAATGTTGCTTAGTATTCATTGCTGTCAACAAATTCGAAAGGTGTGCTTTGGATAGAAAAAAAGTAATGTCAGTGAGGATCATTGAATGTCAACTTTGTGTTAACTTTTAGCACACAGACATTGTTTTTACTTAACAATATTACATATATTTTTATTTTATAGAGAATGTCCAGAAAAAAGCATTTGATTTACTGATGTAGAGTGTAGGAGTGTTATTTATTTCCATCAACAGATTGTCTCAAGACTGGTGTATTAGCAGAAAATAATAGTTAACAGTTCAAAACCTTTCATTTGTCATGACTTATATTCATTCGGTGAGATTTTTGTATGAACACAAACAGCCAGTGACAGTCCAAATTTTATTACATGAAAATACACATTTCTTAAATTAATGCTTTAAAAAAGAATATCATAAATTAATTTTTGCATTTAAGCAGCTTTTGTACCAGATACACTTAATATTTTTCAAGTTACTTTGAAATTGCCAAAGTTCTTCTAAGAGTTCTTCAATGATGATGAGATCTAACTCTGATCTCTTGAAACTCACAATGGCAAAATAAATGCTGGGAAATGTTATTTGATATTTCCCACTTCTGACTTTAAAAATATAAATTGTACTGTCTGAAAAAAGTGGTCTACGTATGTACCTTTTTGTTAATGAGGCTGACCCTTTAAAAAGTACACATTTACATCTCTTCATTTGGCAGATGCTTTTATCCAAAGCGACTTACAGTATTATGCAGCAATCTTCATTGCAAACGGGTATAAGGTGCCGTGCTCAAATACAGTGCAGTCATTGTCTGCTGGACCTAGGATTCATACCGCAACCTTCTGCTTACAAGTCCAATTCTCTATCACCAGACCACCACTGACCATGTGCATATTAGTACTCAATGTTTAAAATCAGTAATACAAAGAAACTAACGGTATCTAATGTTTAAATATATATGCACCTTAAGTTTCATACAGTGGGCATGAAAAATATTGAGACCTCTTTAAACGTTTCACTCTTTGCAGCTTTCAGCCAAAATCATTAAAGTTCATTTTTTCCTCACTAATGTACACACAGCACCCCACATTGACAGAAAAACACAGAACAGTTGACATTTTTGCAGATCTATAAAAGAAATCCTGAAATATCAAATGGTCCACAGTGCTTAGACCATTTGCTCCGTATAGTAGAAGAAGTCTATACATTATAATACTTTATTATACATTATAAAGGGTAAACACAGCACAAAACATGTTTATATTAAAATGCATCTTGATGTATTAAAAGACCCCCTGTTACACAATGTTACACACGCAGAAGAGTCTCATATCTTCTGTCTCCTGCGTGTCTGCATTGCCAAGATGACCCAAAGCTGTCTGCCAGCGGGTATCCCATGCCAGTGTCAGTGTCCACGGGATGTGGGATTCTCAGCCTGCGGAAGCACATGACAAGGATGCACATGTGACCTCCCACGCCCCAGATGCCAAAAGAGGGCCATACCTCTGAAGGTCATGGTCTTGAAAGCCCTATCAGATGCTGTCAGCATGCATCACTCTTTTCATCGTGGTCTATTTAGTGACACATGTGAAAGTTTTCCAAATAAATGTGCACAGTGAATAAACTCACAGCTTACATTATTGCATTATATCTCTGTGGGCAAACAGTGAGTGAATGAGAGTGTTTTGCAAGTGTGTGTAACACAGGGGGACGTGTGTGTGTGTGTGTGTGTGTGTGTGTGTGTGTGTGTGTGTGTGTGTGTGTGTGTGTGTGTGTGTGTGTGTGTGTGTGTGTGAGGATACAGGCAGGGGTGTGTGTGTGTGTGTATCTGTGTGTGTGTGTGTGTGTGTGTGTGTGTGTGTGTGTGTGTGTGTGTGTGTGCCAGCGTGCGTGCGTGCGTGTGTGTGTGTGCGTGCGTGCGTGTGTGTGTGTGTAAGAGAGCCAACACTTCACATTTAGACACAACATGGCGATGAAGCGCCGAGAGACACGACGACTCTTCCCCGACTAACGCAACACCGTTATGTTTATGGGAGGGGGGAAGCGCGCTCCGGTGATAGCAAGCGAATCCGCCCGCAAGCACCGAAACCGAAGCGATTAATCCGGATTCCATTGTATGCATGTAGCGGTCCTATAAAGCCCGATCCGCCGCTGGAAATCAAACGCTGTACATGGCGGTGGAGAATATCTGGTTCTTCTGTCTACTTTCTGTGGGTTACTGTGGATTATCCGCGCATGGTAAGACACGCCGAGCGGGTTTATTGGGATGAAGTTGGGATTGTCTCTTTGTATCTGTCAGGACATGTGAGGTCACATCTTGCACCTTGCTTGTTGCAGCTCTCCGTTACTTTGCACATGCTTTTCTTTTCCATTTGGGCAGTAAGTTTGTCCAGTCCCAGGTTGGCAGAGATCAACCCAGATGGGAACAATGGCACTGGATTAAAACTATATGAAGTGCTCGTGTTTGGCTTTGGGAATGTGGCACTGGTTACATCTCAGAAACAAGAGATTTGGACTTTGAAATGGAGACAAATAGTCCACACGCACGAGCCACCGGGTTACATTTACTGTGCTCTTACTCGAAATGATTGACAGACGAGCTTCAAATCTATAGGTGTAGCTTTAATGCATGGGGTGCAACTGTATGCCCGTATGTAAGTTGGCATACTATATATATATATATATCATGTTTCACTTACTGTCTCATTTTTATGTAATTAGATGTAAGCTTATATTGTATATACAGTATATACATACATATAGTTTATACAGTGTATATAGGTATACAGTATATAGGTTATATGTACACAGTGTATAGGTTACTGCATGAATATATAAATATACATTAAATATAAAATATCCATATAATAAGGTCAGTGATTCCGCCATGAGGCTACTGCATATAAATAAATATATAAAAAATATATAAATATATTCTGTAATATATATATATATATATATAAAGAAATATGCAGTAGATATATGCAGTAGATATATGCAGTAGCCTCAGCTTGGAATTAGTGGCTTGAATACATACATATTTTATTAAATAAAATAATAATAAAAATTAAAATTAAAAAAATAATATATATATATTAATTAAATATCTATTTATAAAATATATTTTTATTATATTTTTATTAAATATCTAATTATATATATATGTTGTGTGTGTGTGTGTGTGTGTGTGTGTGTGTGTGTGTGTGTGTGTGTGTGTGTGTGTGTGTGTGTGTGTGTGTGTGTGTGTGTGTGTGTGTGTGTGTATATGTATATGTATACGTATGCAGTAGCCTCAGGGCAGACTAACTGGTTTTAATTGAGTCACATGCTCTGGAGGAAACAGTAGTGGGGAGTGGTCAGGGCGATTTATCCACAGACTCTACACCTTATTTACATAACAAAGAGCAGCACCGAAACACATGGGCACCTCCTGGCATCCACCAATGCCCTCGTTTTACCGCTGCGAGCAATAAATGGCAAGCGCAGCGGTCAAAACCCAAAGTTCTAGCTGTGTGTTTGGGTTTAAAGCCACTGCTGTAGCGAAAGAGGTTATTTACAGTTGGGCTGGACTGGAAATCTGCGAAGATGTAGCTTTAGTTTGAAGAATAGGTTTCTACGATTATTTTTTCTAAGTTGCTGACTGATTTCTTAGGACATGTAGGTCTAGTTCTGACATTGGTCTTAAAGGGAGAGTTCACCCAAAAATAAAAAAGCTATCATCATTAAACGTTACATTCAAGTTCCTAACCTTTGATGAACAAAGAGAAAGATACTTGAGAAAGTGCTGGTAAACAAACAGTGGATCCCACATACTACCAAGTAGGAATTCCTTTATATGTTTTTGTTTTGTTTAAAACAAAATGAGATATTTTAAAGAATGTTGGACGGAAACTGTTCTGGGCTACTTTTGACTACTCTTTATGCTTTGAAAATTATTTTAAAGCGAGGGTTCCCCCAAATCAAACATTCTATCTCCATTTGACACTACAGACAAGTAGGAAGAATGCTTGTAACAAAACAGCTCTCAGACCTCATTGATTGACACATTAGTAGGTATTTTGAAGAATATAGGACATCCATAAGTTCTGAGTCTATTTTTACAACCATTATATTTTGTCCTACTGTGGCAGTCATTGGAGTCTGAGAACTGTTACTGTTCCAAGTTTTCACCCAAAAAAGATTTAAAGTTTTGAAACAACTGGAAGTAAGTAATTCATGACATAATTTGTAATTTTTACTCGAACGATCTAGGTGAAGTTAACTGTGAACGGGATGTACTTTTCTACGGGGTATGCCACGGTTTGACAATATTTGTCAAATATGTTGGAATGAAATGAATACCTGTGCCCTGCAGATTTGCATACTTCTGTACACCTGTGTAGATAATGCCTGGTCTGTTCACAAAATAAATCTGTTCAGGAAATAATCCGTTCCCACTGTAAAATACTGAGGTTTGTTTTTTTTCTCCCATGTCACTTTGTTAATGATAAACACTCTCAGTTTTGGAGAATTTTCTTCTTAAAGTTTAGTCTCGTCAAAACACACCTGCAATACCCAGTCTTTGGGGTTCACTTAAAAAAATGACAGGCAGGTGTCTCTGCAAAACTTGGCAGAAATGCTGATATTAATACAGACTGAGCACATTACATAGCAAACGGTATGAGGGCAATGCTTTACACTTATCTGTTAGGTGGAAATGTGTCATATTTTGACAAGATTTTGTGCCTTCAAAATCCATGACATCTCATCTTTGTTTTCATACTTCAACTTTTAGCTACAGTCCACTTAGATTTGTACCTATAAATCCACTTTAGAAGATGATAAGCGGGTCTTCTAAGTGTGGGCTTTCCTGAGGCTGTGTGCCAGCTTTACAGAAAGGAAGAGGAATGTTGTTTGAGTGTGTGTATTGTTGTGGGAATTCAGAATGGTAAGTGATGCCGCAAAATGTGGGTAATTTGGGGTGAACTCTCTCGCTCTCTCTTCCCAAACTGAGAACAAGCTTTATTGGCATGATTGCCGTACAGTATTGCCAAACGAGGCTTATTACAACAAAGAATTTCCTGCAAACATGACAAGAGAGGAGATAAGGGTAAATCAGTGTTGAGACACAGTTGCATTAACTGAAATCACTGGTTAGGGCGGTCATGTCTCATTAATATGTTTGGGGGTCCTGTCTCAAAATTAGGGGGTATATAACTGGCGTATAGAAATCTCGAGGTCAGAAAATTAGGGGGTCAGGGTTGTTTTGCTTTTTTCTCTTTACCCCTTTTTAGGTAGACTGAATGTTTGGATTTCATGAAAAAAATTACATAAAAATATAAATGAACCTCAGTGAACTTGTAGATAGCTGAGTACGGGTGTGATGTTGTCTGTGCTTTGAGGATGCTCTCAACATCAAAAGCCCTGGCTGATGTTTTGTATCTTCCTAGAACAGCTTCCGCAGTTTAATGCAACATTCTTGTGTTCCTCTGCAAGTCTGTATGGAGCTGCATGCCTTTAGAGGTTGATAGATCTGAGAAAATTTCTCTTCTTATCTTTTGATCCTGAAGATAGGTTTAACTATGGATATGACATGCAGACCTTATAGATCCAAATTTGAGTATCAGGTAGACACAAAGATGAAGGAAAGAACAGCATGCATGTGACAAATTGATGTTATAATTAAAAAAAATGTAAGAGAGTATAAGAAAATCATAATTGCATTGAGATGCTGATTGTAGTCCATTGTAACTCTGTCCAGAGCTCCATCAGGAACGAAGTTTATCTTACTCATTGTTTCGTCCAACTCCTTCAAACTTTGTCTGCCTGAAACCCTGATTGTTGTAAACCCAGAACAGAGACTGGAAAACTACAGCTTCACAACAATGTCTTGTGACGATATTACGAACCTTGAGAACGACACCATTGAATACTCCTATCTACTTGTGAAGACAATACAAATCCAACAATCAACATATGAAAAAATAACAGTAAGATAACAAGTACACAACAGAAAAAACTAATAGACTAGCGATTAAAATTAATAGTAATATTTAACAGTAAAAAAATTAAGGAAATAGAAAAACAATTCAGAAATGAAATAACAACACCATGTATGTCCTTACTCTTAAGTCAGAATTTCATAATCTTTCGGAAATGCACACAATCACAAAGGTTGCTTTTAGCAGTTCAGATCCTATGAACTATCAAGGTTCACCAGAGAAGAGGAAGGATGATGTCAAAGGGCATGTTATACACGATCTGTGACTATGGTCGACCCATAGTGGATTTTTACTAATGGCGATAACCAAGGTGTGGAAACAGGCAGATAATAGTTTTAAAACCACTAATGTGAATAAACACTCAATAAAAAAGATGGTGTTGTACTTTGAGTGTTTAACCTAAAAACATAGTTGACTTGTATAACAAATTAAACAGTTACACATGAATTGAAAAAATAACATTTCATTTTATTTTAACATATTTTAATCTAATAGATATATATTTGACGATGAAATGATCAAACTATAATTCTAATGTTAGGTTTCAAAAAAGTTATGAACTGATTTAGATGAGTAAATGAGTAAAATAAATATTTGATCCCAAATCAGTCAGCAGGATTTTGGCTACCAGGTGTCTTTTAAACGGATAAAAAAGCTGAGATTAGAATGAGTCTTTTAAAGGAAGTGCCACGAATCACAATTTGTTACTTGTTTTAAAGACAACTGTCCACTATCAATCAATACGATTCCAAACTCTCCACCATGACCAAGACCAAAGAGCTTTCCAAGAATGTCAGGGACAAAATTGTAGACCTGTAGATACTAGGCTGGAATGGGTTACTAGGCTATCGCTAAGCAGCTTGGTGGGAAGGTGACAACAGTTCGTGCAATTACTCGCAAATGGAAGAAGCACAAAACAACTGTCTATCTCCCTCGTTCTGGGTTTCCATGCAAGATATCACCTCGTGGAGTTTCAATGATCATAAGAATGGTGAGGAATCACCCCAGAACTACACGGGAGGATCTTGTCAATGATCTTAAGACAGCTGGGACCAAAGTCACCTAGAATCGTCAACACACAAAAATCGTCAAGGACTGAAATCCTGTAATGCCTGCAACGTCCCTCTGCTCAAGAAAGCACATTTACAGGCCTGTGTAAAGTTTGCGACTGAACATCTGAATGATTCAGATAAGGACTGGTTGAAATGTTCGAAACTCTATGAGGAGGACCGATACTACCTATGACCCCAAGAAAATTTTTATTTCTTTTCTGTCTCTCAATTTTGAAATAAACCTACTCTTAGAATTATAAACCAATCATATCTTCTTCAATGGCTAAACAAACAAAATCAGCAGAAGTCAAATACTTTTATTCTGCACTGTTTATTTACACATATTGTATTATATATTGATGTATATTTATAAAGCAATTTACTGTATGCTATTTGACATTTATAGATTGACAAGCATTTTGCTTAAACCTGTGACACCAGCATGTTTTAATCAGACCCCCAACAGTCCAGTTCCATCGTAGGGAAAGGGTTAATGTTTTGTACTCCATAGTATTTATTTCCAGCCTCATCACTAGATGTGCTGTGTAATCTTTCTGTATCACCGCTGCAGTTCTTCTGCCATTACCTCCATTAAGCATCTCCTCATGACCTCGTTTCGCCTCATCCTCACAAAGTCTTAATATTGTTTAATTCCATCTAAGAGTGATGACCGGATTTCCAGTAATTACACAACTGCAGACTGAAGAATGTGCTTTTAAAATGTCTAAATTATTATTAACACATGCACAGTAGTCGTATTATGCATATAAAGACATTGATACATTACTGGTTTAAGTGTTTTAGTGCTGCTGTACACCTTTCTGAGATAAAGTCATGAGTGTTTAAAATAATGTCATTGGCCTTCTTAGTTTTAAAATGATGAATTGTAAAATGTTTGGCTTTGTTAAGTTTGATATCATGTTCCACCAAAGAGTATAAATGACAGTTCACATACTTTTCTGTATCTGGGTCCCACTGGTCTATCAGATGTCATCGGAAAACAGAAACTGCTTATACTCTATACTATATATATGCTCATGGCGTGATATAAAACTGACCAAAAACAATCACACCCATAGCAAAATTACTAATTGCAATTCATTATATTTAAACTAATAAAATATCAATGTTGGAGATTCCGTGAGCCTGGAGACTGTAGTGTAAACTATGAGTTTATAAACGTTTGAATTGCATTACACCCATTTATTAATAAACAGTTCCCATAAAAGGCTGTTTAAATAAAATGAGTGAAGGCTAAAACCCAGAAATTGTATTCCTCACAACCTAAAAAGCAAATACATAATGTTAATGACAAAAAATGTCAACTGTATGATTACCTTTACAGGGTGGCGTGTTGAAATTACAACTTTACATTATTTTCAATGTTATTCTCATTGATTTGGTATCTTAACCAAAAACCCCTTACCTTAGACATATCTGCGGTAGCATCCACAACACTAGAATGCTGTTTTGGGTTCCGCCTTCTTTATCTACGTAAAAAATTGGGCAGGCTAATTCAAATAGTCAAATTTGCTGACGTAGAACATGGGGGCTGTGTGTAGACAAGCCATTTCAGGCAGATCTAGGTGATCCTTAGCTTTTATTTAGAATAGGAATTTTATTCTCATACTTCATTTTACTTGTAAAACACCAAAAAACTGGAAAAATCTTAATTACGATGAACCACCCCTTTAACAGTGTAAGCCTTTATAATGGATGAAATGATGTTTCTCCTTTAAGCAACACAACAATTTGTAACAGTAGTAAAAATGTACAATAACTCGGGTTAAAATGGTTGTTCTCAAACTTTTTGAAAGCATGAAACCCCTTTCTTGTAATTTGTATATTTGCATTTCTTTTGATTTAACTTGCAAGCATACACATATGAATAAATGTAATGCAGATTAGCACTTTAAGCATAAACAAAATGAACAAATTAACGATTAACAAATTAAGCATAAACAAAAAATAGCCTAGAACTTCATGGATTCCTGCACTCTACATTTTTGAGGGGTCAGCAAGGAAATAATATTATAATAAAAATAAATATAAGTATTATACGTCACAAATATCCTCTATTATTTTTTTTTAACTTTTAAGTTTGGATTTTTGAATATTTTGAATATGATACATCATATTTTCGTTTTTGTCCTTTATTAATCTGTATTTGTGGTTTTTTTGTCTATGTGGTTGTCTAGAAAATTCATGTATTTTTCCCTTTTGGTGGTCTGTTTTGAGGTGAATAATTTTTTGTAAAAGGAAATACTGCACGTACAAGGAAATTATTCATTATCCTACTTCCTACTTACAAAGGTCTGCCACAAGTTGTTGACCCTGGAAAAGGTTGACAGATCTCTTTATTGATCTCTTTAATGTGTTTAATGTTTTAACCAATGGCACTAAACAGTAATTGAGTTGTTGTCAACTAAAGTTGAGAATGTGTCATAATTGATCATATCTTTATGGCATGAAAAAAGTTCAATAGGAATCTACAAAATAATGGATGGAGTGAAAACTGATAGTGCTTCGTTCTCCGTGTTCTGTGTTGCAATGGCTATTTGAGTTCAGCATTTGTACACATGGACTTCAGGGATACTGTGACCTGGATAACAGCTGTCAAAATCTATCAGCGTGTGGCTCGACCAGAGATAGACCCTCAGAAGAGTCAAATGGAGATTAAGATGACAAGATGCATTGAATTAGAGGAGGGAATAAGCTAGTGTTAATGAACACATGGAAATATTGCCCTTGTAAATCATCATTAGCAATGGTGATTTTTCATTATTCTTAAAATTGTCTCATGGAATATGTGAGAGCCATTTATATAAGCAATTGTAGATTGTAGCAATTGTTAAATATTTAAAATGTTAATTTAGTGAGATTTATTTAAAAAAGGCAATTAGTCATGCCCCTTAACTTGCTTCTTGTATGTAATTTGTGCAATAAGGTTTTTTCCTGTTATCATAGCAATTACAGATTGAAGTAACGCCTTAGCAATGACTACAGGTAATGGATCTCACCACATCACACTTACTGAGAAAAGTCAGGAACTGTTCACACGGGATACATTTTTGCATAAAAAAATAGAATATTATATACATGTAAATTGAAGGAAGGGTACGTCTTAATATCATGAGTATAATCTTACCTAACAGATCTAAGTTATTTGTTCCAGTTTACTTTATAATGGGCTTTTATTTAAGTTTATAGTTGTACTTGTATGACTAGAAATAGCTGTTCAAGTGCGTTCCCATTATGGTCACCAAGCGGAAAGATTTGTCCTAAAGGGACTTTGATGAAAAGCAAATCTCTTGACGATTAAGAATTCGATTGCAAAATGGATTGTTGTGGGCTCTTGGCCAGCGATAGGCTTATGTTCAGTGATATGGAAATAAAACAAACAGCACATTGACTCCTAAAGCCACTTTCTCTAATGTCTTTTTAATGGTTTGCTAGTCTGCCACAATAATGAGATGTCTTTAAATTACCTTCGTTCAAGGCTTTTCTCAGTTCCTATAGGGTTTCTTGGGATTTAAAAATCTGAAATGCATTTTTAGGCTTGTCATATTATCGCATTTAAACTTCAATGCATCGCTGCAGTGCCTGCACTAGTAGTTGATAATTGACTTGTTTGCTTACATACTAACTGCCAAGAACATTTAAGCCCTGCCAAAGGCATTTAAGCGAAGGACCAGGAGTATATTTTACCATAGTTGAACTTTAATTTTCAGTCTTTACATGGTTATATTTTGAACTGATGGCCCTGCTTTTAATTGACATACCCAACCATGGTGGACATCTGCACCACTGGTTTAAAGGGCCTGTTGGATCCTAAACCTCATTTTACATTTTCTTTGTGTGTGTGTGTTTATTCCTGTAAACTATCTCTAAGTTACAAAGTTCACGATAAAGCAAGTAATCATCTTTAACAGAAATCACATGTTTGACTACAGCATACGCCAGGATTGTAGGCCGTGACGACCCATTATGGAAGTATCTGGATTCACATAATGTCCGTCTCGTCACTCGTGGGGATGCACTTACTGATAGCTGGGTTGACCAATTATAGTAGACCATGAGGGAGAACCTGAAGCAACAAGGCTAATAATAAACCTAATAATGTGTTCTTTAAAGATTAAATCACATGTGCGTATAGTTGAGGACTCAAACAATACATTTATTAATATGTTTATCACTATTCTTTGGGCACTTGAAGCAACTCAAACATCTCCGGGTTCCTTCTTGAGGCTATGCAGCTTATCTATTGAAAAGTCCAACTCTTAAAACTTATTCCACACACATAGTAGACTTGTCTCTGGTCTCTTAAAAGACAGCAGGGCTAGCTAGTGAAGGTGTACAGGTTTGAAGATGCATCTCAACTGCAGTAAGAAGGACCTACAATGGTTTTAATTCCTAATCAAACAAGAAAAACTAAACACTGCTTTAAATGCACCAGCAAACATCTTCCCTAGACAGCGTGATGTAGACGTACATTCTCTATAGTAAGAGCTCCACTTTGAGGACTGTATACATGCACTACGAATTACACATGGCCTTGAAGCTATGTAGGTTGCTGTGATATGTCAGTAGCCATTGAAAGAAAGTCATGACTTGTAAGTCAAGCAACGAGATGCAACGAGATGAGATAGGTGCAAAATTAGCAATGAAGCTCATCCTTGTCATTTTGTGAAATTCCACAACACAGCAGTTTGTAAATGACCATGTATAAATGATGAGTTTTCTGAGAAATTGGAAAGCATTGAATTTTCATGTAAATGAGTGGCTCTTTGGAAGGAAACAATTCATTTGTGATAGTGATAACGCCACACAAGTGTTTAAATCTATAAAGAAACACTAATATTGTTCATGACTGTAATATTTAAAACCTAAATGTATTGACATTGTGATCATTTTATGTATTTTAATGTTGTAAACTTTTTAACACACATTTAAAATGTTGGTTACAAACTATCTCTCTCTGCTTCCCTTGACGCATTTGTAAAATCCGACATTGTAACCCGTAAAATAGTTCCCGAAAAAAAAAAAAAAATTACATAAAAAAAAAAATATTTACCTTTGAGTTGTTCCAAATCACTGTGTAGTTCTGATGAATATATTAACCACTGTAGTAGGAAAGATTTGTTTTTATTTTAATCATTCTGTTATATGTGAATTTTTTTTTTGAAGCATGTAGTAAAACAAAAGGTTTTGAAGCTAATTTTGACTGCAATTTTTATTTTCCTATTAATGTAGTCACTTGTTGATTACAAGCATTCATCCAAATTTATTTCTCTTTGTGTTTTAGAAAGAAGAAATGTAAATAGGTTTGGAAATAGTACGTTTATTTTGGAGGAATTATCCCTTTACCATTAACTAATGCATCTTATAATAACATTAATACATGTTTTGACAGTGTCTATCATTTACAGGGATTAATGAAGACATTGCTCATTATTAGTTCATTTTAGGTAATGCATTTAAAAATACAACCTCATTATAAAGTGTGACCAATAGGATTGAACATATTTGAGTTTTGTTTTTGCAAATTACGTCTTCATACATACTTTGTACTGTACCATATGGAGTTGAATGTCATGCCCATGTTAAACATGCAACAACAGTCTACGATTCAAGTGAATGAGTAATAAGCAGAACGTTGCGAGGGGTGGGTCTGTTTATGTATAGTATTGTGGTGCGCTGATGTATGCAACAGTGCATGGATCTGTGAGTCTGAGAGCGTGTGAAGCAGGGTCTATTATTAATGACGCTGGTTGGGTAAACAGTCATACGATCACATTCCTTCCATTCCATGCTGCTGTCCACTCAGTCACATGATTGCACAGGAGGGCTTAAAGTGGGGTGGCGAAGCATGCCTCAGGACGAGGAGCACGCAGGAAGATATAGATTGTGGACCTGCACTAACATCCTTACCAACAATCCTTATTTTTTTCTGTTCAGTATTAGAAGTATTAAACATGTAAAAAAGAACAGTATAAAAAATCTCCCTGGTAAAGAGGCATTCAGGATTATTATCAGTATTTATTGAAGGTTTATAACCTTGCAGTATCGTCGGATGTTTAGCTTTTTGTAAATGACTCAGCTTGTCTGTATTCATTTTTTTATTAGTCTTGAATAGTCTTTTACGGTTTGAGTTTCTTAACCATTTCTTACCTAAAACAAGAAAAAAATTATTTAAAACTTAAATACTCATAAATAAGTCTTTAAACTATTATTTTGGGATATTGGGTGATTGTTTTACTTATGGGATGCATGTTGTAATTTGCCATTTGCTGGTGATATTGGGCAAATTGTGGGCATTGCCATACACACGCCAGTGTTTTGGACTAGGACACCCTCTTAAAAGCCCATAAAATACAGTGCTGTTATTTTAACCCGGCAGGAAATACAGGAATGAAGTTACAATGGCACATTCAGAGCACAGTTTGATAGTCAATCGATTCAATTCATATACTGTATTATTTGCACAAAAATTGTGCATTGTGTTGCCAAAACAACAGGGACTGAGATTTTTTTATAATAAATTGAAACACATTAATGATAAACATACATTAAAGTTTCAATACTGCTTCTTCTAATAATCCAGGTTCATACAGTATTGAAAAGACAAAAGAATAAGTCATTTCAGGATCAGCTATCACTTAAAGTTCTCAGCAATACAGCTTTTAAGTTAAATCAATTAGCAAAGGTTTGGTTTTAACGTTGCTGCTCAACATTTTCCTCTGTATTATTCCCAGTCTATGTTATGCAGGCACAGATAACATCAACACATATCGTAATAGAACTTTCAGTTTGTGGTTTTCAGATAAAGAGTTGATGCCTTCACTTCCGTAACTGGTGTGATTGTTAAATCTTATCACACAGATAGTGTAGCATCTATGACAATGAATGTGTGTTTGCCCGAGATGGTAGTCTGTTTTCACATTAGATCTCAGACTCGGCAGACCAGTTAACCAGTCAATCTCTTTTTGTGTGCATGTCCGTTCCTGCAAAATTGTTGACAACCTTTTTTTTTACCATGTTTTAACACTTTCTGCTCTTATTGACAGGCCGTCTTTCAGTTAAGTCGTTTAAGCACATAGTGCTCAGCAGTAGGGCACTTTTGCACAACAGCTCTTAAAGTCATATTAAACGCACTGTTAGGCTGTGAGATTTGTCAACTTCAGCAGTCATGCCCTTTTGGATAACATTAGACATCTGCTCATTTTACCTTACACTTTTAATAACCAGGACTCATTTGACCAGCTTTGATTTAAAAAAAACTCTTGACACCAACTTCATCCCTAGCAGAGGAAGGTTTGATTGGAGCACTGTAATTGTTCTCAATACTCCCTTGAGCATTATGGGTCTTTTCCATTGTATTGTAATCTGTTGTATAATATTCCCGAGGTTTACCCTTAGTTGGCCCTCAGAACCTTATGGTTCTGATACCTCATGTATTAATGCACAGCACCCTAAGCAACATCCAATAGTAATGTATAGGAAATATTCTGTTGGTGTTCGCAGGCGGTAGGGGACTATTTCTCCGAGTGGAAGGATGCAATATTACCTGATGGAAGTTGCATTGATAGACATATTTTGAGTTTGATATCTCTATTGTGTTATGAAAAACACTAAAGGAAATATTCAGGCAAAGGTTAATCTCTCTCCCATTGTGGAACATTAATTGTTCTACGGATGTTTTTAACGAACTTTTTCTGTTTTTAAAGGTCCAGTTTGTGAAATCTAGTGGCATCTTATGGTAAGGTAACAAATTGCAAGCCAATAAACTGTCCACTCCTACCTTTAAAAGCATGATGGTGCCTGAAAGAGGATGAAGATGTTGTCCTGTTGTTGCTTTGCAGCAGAGAATAACTTATTTTAAAAAACAGGTTCTGTGGAGCAGTCTGTCTGTTTAGGGCTATTGTAGAAACATGGTGAATTCCATGGAAGAGGACACTAGATGTAGATTAACATAGGTCATTCAAAGGTAATAAAACAATATGTTTCATTATGTAAAATCTTTAAACACATCTGAAGACATACTTATGTAAAACAACAGAAAGGTTCTGTAGGTGCTTTGTAAGGAACCATTGAGTCAACTTGGGTTGACAATTTAAATTTTCCGTTTTACACTAACATTGGACTGGGCTTAGGTTTTTTTTGAGGCCTTTTTTTACTATAAAAATCATATATAGCAGACATTTCTTTCTTTGAATGTGCTTAACGCAAATTGTTACATTTTCACTGAAAGCATGTACAAAATTGGGGCTAAGCTGAAAACATTTCAATCATGAAAAAGTCTTTACTAAAGGCTATCAGCACTTTCATTTCCCCCACGCAAAGTGACTAGACTTTTCATCATTTCTGTTGATGAATGAATGATGAAAGATGGTCTCAAACCCCTCCAGCGCTTGCCTTCGGTAAAAGTGTTCCCATTAAAATAAATCTTTGGTATACAGATCTTAGACAGGGAAAAATAGTTCACAGTTGAAATAAAGAACGGCAGACTCAAGATCTGATTGGAATCTGAGGACTGGTTTATGTCCTAGGTTCTCTAACGCATAGGTACATCAGTCAGATGTCTGCATAAAATCTGGAGATCTGAAAAACACCAGCTGTGTAAAATTATTTGCTAAACATCTTATAGCTGTTGTACATCCATTTTTAATCATAAACATCTCACAGACGTCTTCTAGTGATCTGTATGACATCTGATAGCAGATGTGTCAGAGTTGTATTTAAGATGAGCAAACAATATTTTACAGATGTCTTACAGATGAAAATACACATGTATTTGTGCTATTTGTCCAATGTGTAGATGGAAATCAAGAGGTGGTTCTTATTGCCTTAGGTTTTGTTCTGGTATTAACATTATCATGGCCAAAGAACCCTAATGTCAAGAGGACCCGTTTAGAGATCGGTAGGTTTCAAAGGCTGGAGCAGAGCCAGTTTCATAAACCTTAAGGACTGTATTCACTCAGCTCACAATCTGTTCTCAACACTTGGATCTGGCAGTCACTTTTCTGGTATCACTCATATGCTGCTGTTAGATTATTATATTGTTGTTTGCTCATCTTTCTTTTTAATGGTGTGTTTATTGTTCCAACCAATACAACTAAATGGCACACCTGTCACTTTATTTTACCGCCACGGTCCGCTGTCGATTCCTGCCACTTATTTCCCTCAGGCATCTATTTGAAATAAGATAAAATGCACAGACTTCAAGCATGTTTTCTTATGGACAGAAATGACCAGGGACAGTTAATGCCCTATTGTAGTATAAGTGATGCTGTAATATGACTTAATTAAAACTGTCAGGGAACGTGTTACTTTCAGGTTACTCAAAAATATACACCAATATATAAATTAATACTAACGTCAACTTATCAACATATTGGGCTCATGGAAATCATTTGGAGCATGAATATTTTCCAGACTTTATAGACTTTATAGACTTAAATTTCCTTGGATAGAAAGCGTGAGGAGCATTGTACTGTTGAAAAAGCCTTTGATGTATTCTTGTTCTAAATTTGACAGGGAAATGAAAGGGCAATGTAAAATGTAATTTAATCTAAATCATAAGAATATTAAGTAACACTTTACATTTGCAATTTGTTAAAATTAGCTACTTAACTAAAATGAACAGGGACACCTTTAATTATGTATTAAATGCTGAAATAAATCTCAACTTATATTAATAAATGCTCTATTAGTCCTGTTTATTGTTAGTTTATTTTAGCAAACGCATTAAATCATTGTTAACTAACAGGACCTTGTTTTAAAGTGTACCGAAAACCACATAGCTGTTTATCAGAATTGGATCTTTACAATTCATTTACAATTGAAAAACATTTTGGAAGAAATATATGTTTTAATTTAGTCCTACCCTAAACAGTTTTTTCACGAAAGAATTGTTTAAGGTTTAGTCCGGTAAACCTTCAATTGAAAGAAATTCAGGTTTGTAAATGTAACTCATCCAGTCCAAAAGAATTTCTTACACTTTCATTGAAAAGTAAAGCTTACTTGCTTTTACAGATTATTTGGACGTACTTTTTTCTTATAGGTTACCTGAAGTGCTTTGTTTTCCATGCTATGATTTGTATGCACAGTCTATTCATAACAGAAACAAGTACATGCTGTGCTCAGATGCAAATCCTCCTCTGTGCTCCCATTCGACATGTCAGAATAAAATGGTGTATTTGGAAACCTGGAACAGGTGTGTAAAACATAGACAAAGCATTTTTTCACCTACCCCTAGAACAAAAGTTACTTTGACATGTTTGTGTCACCTCTTGAAATGGAGTGTTTCTTTATATAGGATACTGTTTATGCATGATCTCTGAAACGGCTTTCTACTTTTCAAGTGCCCTGCAATGTCCTTGGATTAGCCAGGGTATGTCAACATTCTGCAATACACTGAACTGTTTTCTAAGTATTGCTCCCTCTGAAATACATACACATAATAGTGAGGATCTTCTCTTGTGCTGTATAGCACAGATAGTTGAACAGAAGCACAATGATAGGTTGATCTATTTCCATTTCTGGTTCTTCAAGCTGAAGGCCCATATACAGAATGTTGTGTGTTCATGCGTTTCGTATCCTCTCTCTATACTTTTCTAAAAGCGATTATTTGGGTGTTATTCAGTCTACAGGTTTCTATACAGTTTGTTTTCCCAGAGTGCTTCCGCGTATTTCCTCGTCTTCTCGCTTTCACCCAGCAAACAATGCAGCGAACCTTCCATATGACAAACAGGGTTTTAAGGCTTCTGCCTGAGTAGCTCTTATCACATCATTAATTTCTATGGTAGGATATAGTACAAATATCAATGGCTGCCCTTTGTTAAGTTTTGTTTTGTAATTTCATCAAAAAATATTTTATGTGATATTGGTGAATATCGGATTGTAGCTAATTTCCGAATCGTTTTGTCGGTCTGGGGTGGTTGAAACACAACAAGTTTAAAACAGTTTGGTTGGTGTTAAGTGGGTGCTTATATTAAAGAAGGCCTCTGTACGTAATTCAATAAATTGTGCAACACTGATCATTCATGATTTATGCAAGACAAATATTGCACACCATGTCAAAGGGTGAAATGTTGGGATGATGTGCACGTCATGGTAAATGTGGAGAAAGGTGCAAGAAGAAATATTAAAGGTTGGCGATGGACTCATCATGATGTGACATTCTTAAGCTTTTCTTTCCGGTTTTGTTTTATTTAGTGATGTTTGTCATGATTTTTATATAATTAATATAATTATATATTTGTAAAGTTATGTTTATTATTAAACTATGTTTTTTTATGAAACTAAATGAAACAAGTACTATTATGCCACCAATACAGAAATTTAGGAAAAACAAATTGACTTTTTCATTTAACTGCTGAGGACAGATTGGTCCCCAAGGTATAGCTAAATAACACAACTGCACACATCCTGATAACATTACACCACAATTTTCCTAAGACAGATGACAATAAAGGTCTCATTACTGCAAATATTTTGACAATTGGAAAGTGTGTTTGGCCATCTGATATTGGCAATGGATCAATGCGGGAGTCTCAGGGGTTGTATAAGTCCCTTGCTGGTTTTGTACTGTGTTGTTGAGAATAAACTGATAATGGCATCATCTAATCCTAGCAGGGTTATCAGTTGTTGAAATAATATATTAAAATGTAATCTCAGACTGGCACATGAAAGTATTAGTCTTTCAACAAGAAAGAAACAAACTATAATATTCTGTGACTTGTTATACATTTAGACAAACATTATTAATGGTCTTGTTTTAATTATTCTCTCTGTCTCTGTGTGATTTTACACTGGCACTGTACCCAGGTTTCAATACACATGCACAAATGCACTCGTTGGCATGTCAATTTAAATGGTTTGTTGCGCGGGGCTTTCAATCAGACCATCTGTCCATTTCCTCCCAAACTTCATTAGCGCTTGTGCAGTGCATATGTCACACATCCAGGCAGTACATGCACAGTTCCACCTTCATTCAGGTTGCTTACTTCTTACTTTTAGCTTTGGAAGATTTGTCAATAACTTGGAAGCCTAACTTAGTGTTTAGAAAGTTTGTGTGTGTAAGATTTGTTATCTGTCAACAAACAGAATGTTCTTTTAAAGGGGTCAACTCTTCTCCATATTGATCAAGTCACACTGGCAAGTTGATGTATCCGACTGATCTTATCATTTATATGTGGATTGATAAGTAGATACTGATGCAATGTTATCAACTGTCAGTGCCATTTTGACGCTGCTGTTACAAATACTGTTTTGGGGCCAAACATTTCCTATTTCCTATTGCATTTCCAATTCCTTACAGCATTGCAGTATTCCAACAATCACAGTGCATATGTTAACTGGCCAGTCAAAGCACACCATGCTTTTAATATCAATGAGCTTTGTAAAAATCTCTGCTTTTCAGAGTGGTGGGGCCAAGAGGAGATGAACATGTACTGTATTTGTAAAGAAATGCGTTTTTTTTACCTTAAACCATGTATAGACGTTGCTTTACACCTTATACTTTTCATTTTAGCACTGTCATATGCAGCTTTAAACAGTCTAGGCCCTGGGGATTTTGAGCCCTCAGAATTTAAAACAATGTAACACATGCCATTCGACCTCTCTTCTGCTAAGCGTTGACCTGGGTCCACTGTGGGGTCCACTTTGTTGAGGCCCTTTTCTGTCAAGACCTCTGGAATCAATCCAACCTCGTCCATGTATTCAGAGGTCAGTTGTGGTTCATTAGATTTTGTCAGATGAATGGGAAACATAAAGGTTTGCCATACTGTTATTCTTATACTTTTGCTAAGAAGTTTACCCTTTTTCCTAAAAAGCCATTATTTGGAAAAAAACATTTCTGACAGCGGAGATGCAGTAGTGATAAATAATTAAATGCATTTCTAAATAAATAAAAAGGGATGTAAAACAATTGCATTTGTGATCACATGACAGTTTTAAAAATCAAGACACATCCAAACTTCCTCAAGTTTGCATATTTATACTCCTTTGCTTAATTCTCCCTCAATTTCACTTATGGAAACACAAATGCACCATGCTTCTCTGAGAAAGCTAAAGTTGTATTTTATTCAAGGATTAAACATATTTTTTCTAAAATTTTTAAATAATGTATTTGATGATCATTGTTCAAAGAGAACACTACTTGTTCAGTAAAATATATTTGATTCTGTGTTCTGTGGCTATGCTTATAGTATTCACATATGTTTTAAAGTAATTTACAAAAATATTAATTAAAAAGTTAAACGCTTACATATAATACATTACAAAATGTAAAAACATTTGTCAGATTCTTGATCAAGGATTCAGACTGGGTTATAGAAAGGAACATTTAAAAGCATATTAAACCCTTAAAATGTTTCTTTTGCTTTATGTCTTTGCATGCAAAATAAAATGATTTAGCATTTATTCAAGCTTTTAAATAAAGTGTACAGCATATAACACATTAAAGCTATTTTAGTTTTTTTAAGCATAAAGATTAATGAATACTTTGGTCCTGTGGTACGGTATGTTGCATAATCACAATGTGAAATATTTGTTTAGTCACATGTCCTTCTTGCATTTAGTAACGCACACACAATGCTCTGCCCCGCCACTTTCACTTGGTACTTTATTTGGAAGTATAGTTTCGAATAAATCTTCTTGCCTGCCCATGAGCATTCCCCCAGCTTCTCAAACACACATACAGAGGTGATCAAGTACTAGTGTATCAATATTGTGCATGATTTGTTTGGTGTAACTGTTTGTGCTTCTACTGCATGGGTTTATGGGAGTTTTGTATATTGCTTTTGTATAAATGCTTTGGACTATAGTACATGTCAATCAGAAATGGAAAAATACTATCAGTGCCCAGCAAATCTCTTAACTTTGTTCATTGTTGTCCAGCTATCTGTCATCTCGGTTCAGCGTTATCTCTTCATTTGCAAAGGCACAGTAACGGATGATTTGATTGGATCTCTGCCATGCCATGACATCCCCACAGGACTGGTCTCAGAGTTAGCCTATAGCAGCAGGGGTCCACCGAGTGAGAAATCGGCCCTCTGTATGCCACAAATCCATAAACATTGCCATTTCACAAACTCGGCAGGACCTCATAAAGTTGGTGTGTGTTTGTGTGTAAGAGCCAGAATAAAACTTTCTCATTTTAATGACACACACTTCAATCATTTAGTTGGAAGCATTTGTTCTTTTTGGTACAGCAGTGAGGTTGAGATTATTCATGGCTCAGGAAAGAAAGAACCCGAAGAGGGAATTCTATATCTTTTTTATCTAAAAATAGACTTGTTTCATTATCTGTTTGGTCATAGATTTTATCTACTTCTAAAGTTTGGAGAAGGTAGTAACAGTGTTTTATATAAAGTCCTAATTGGTATAAGAATAACATGATAGTTTGTTGTATTTGACAAAATGTAAATATTTGGCACTCTTTAATTCTCCCTTAAGTGCTTTAAAAGTAATTGTATTTTGTTAATTTATTAATTTAAGTTTAAAAGGAAGATCAAGAGTAAAGTCAGTAAAGTTTTGTAGAGGTGAGTTCTGGTGACTATCTATTGAACTTATTCTACATTTAATTCCTGACTGGTAATGAACTATAAATGTAGGCCAGTATCTCTGTTGTTGTGTCCAGCAGATCTCTTGGGCCATTGATGCCGGACAGCTTCTCGCTGAGTCAAGCTTTCACATTTTCATTTCAGATCAACACATAGACACACACTCACAGCACATATACACAAACATTTGTTCTAATAAGGTCTCACTTGGAGTTGTGCTTGGTGTCTTCGAGCCAGAGGCTGAGTGGCCTTATTTTTACCTACAAACAGAAAACAGTGCTTGTAGGGGACCCTGTAGATCAGCTTGTACTGAATTTATTATGAGTTGCTCTATGTAAGTCTGTGTTCTTTTTGCCCAGTAAGCAGAAAGTGGACTTCAAGTAATGGACATATGGATTGATAGGTTTTTACAACAGGACAGTTGTTGTTTATAGGAAGAGGTCAAAAGCAAAACACTCTAAAAGCCTCCTTTATAAAAAAAAAATAGTTTATAATTTAAATTGAATTATCTTCATATATAGTTTTTGTCATCTGTCCATGTTTCTTTAAATATAAAATATCACACTCTAAAAATACCACCCGTCTGAAATGGACGGAGCTTGACAAACACTGCTCATTTAAATGAAAAGTCTTATGACATACTTTTTTCCCACTATTTATTGCCATCCTAGGTGCATGTCTTCCATTGTTTGGCCAAACATGCGTTGCGTACTAATATTCCAAATCCTGCCTTGCATTGATATAGCATGAGATAGTAGCGTGTCCTATTTATGTTGCCTAAAAATGTAATTTTTCACTCCTAAAACCATAACGAAAACCATATGACTTCAGGTGATTAATGCAAGTCATGCGCTTTTGAGTTAAAACAATTGATACTTTGATAATATTTAGCCACTTTTGGATGTCAACAGTACATTACTTTATGGGTACACACAGGCTCCACTAATCTCAGAAAAGTAATATGCGTTTACATGGATTGGTGAAGACGCGGAAAAACAATGTAGGATGCAGGTCAGGCCAGTGAATGGCGATGGTTGTTTTTAAAAGAAACAATACGTGCCTGCACATATATACACATACAAAATACATAGCAAAAAGTTTTTTAATACCCTAAATAAGCATTTATGTGTGTTTACACACAGGTTAAAGGAAAAAATTTTTACTTGCTGGTCTACTGGTGAAGTAAATGCATATTTTATTGAAAAATCGTTTATGTTGCGCAGCAATTGTTCTGGATACTTGTGTGTCAACACGTAATGCACATGCATGTGAAATCAACATTTTTTAAAGTTCACAGAAACGATAAGTGGGCCATTTTTTTTCTAAATGTGCACTTTGAGACCTGTTTGAAAAAGTATTTTTAGTCTCCCAAAACGCTATTGCTGGGTAAATGAATTGCACCAATGCATGAAAAGCTTTGTTTTCACTTGAATATGCCTTCCAATCTCCTTACCATGAAATTTGGTCAGCAATATAATTTGTTTTGTTTGACTTAATTATGGTTTAATACATCATTGTTATATTGTTTTTTTCATAACTTGATATTGATATTAAAATAATTAATAATTAAATGCAGTATAAACAGTACGAAGCTAATTTTTTATAGTTTTATTTCAGTAGCAGAAACGTAACGAAGTTACACACCTTATTTTATAATAAAAAGCAGGGTGGGGGAGAATGGATGTCAGGCAATAGTTTGACATGTTCTTCTGCTGTAAGATGCTTAGTTTTCTTCTGTCTGACCAGTAATCTTGTTTTTTCTTTCCTCTTTTCTATACTACCTGTTTCTAAGCTGCACTTTCATGCTCACACACACACACGCACACGCTCACGCTCACACACACACACACACACACACACACACACACACACACACACACACACACACACACACACACACACACACACACACACACACACACACACACACAGGCTTGCTGGAGGGTCAGCTTCCACTTTAATCTGGGAAATAATTCCATTTCCCATTAGAGTAATTAATTGGAAGCTCACTGCATCAGGAAAATGTAGAAGACCAATGTGTGCTGAAGGTGTGGTCTTGTGTGTGTGTGTGTGTGTGTGCATGCGTGCATGCGTGCGCGCGCACGCGTGCGGTGTGGTGTGTGTGTGTGTGTGTGTGTAAAGGATGTTGAAATATTGTTATGGCTTGCTGATTAGCATAGTCGTTATAAAATTATTACCTCTTGATGGTCATGACTAACAACCTGCATAGTAGGATCTTAAGTGTAAGATTGAGTTTTCGTGATTTCCCTCCATTGCTGAAAGATTTGCTTTGTTG